>VZRL01000950.1:4382663-4540952 GCA_013397895.1 Origma solitaria
CCGCGCCCGGCCCCGCTCCCCGCGGGGGCAGCGGCCCCGCTGCCCGGCCCCCAGGTAAGCGCACGGACGGGCTGGTGCCGGCGCTGAGCCTGCCGGAGCTGCAGTTTATCAGCCCGATGCACGGAGGAGGAAGCAAGCCCCGGGAAGCGGGGGCCGAGGAGCGGGCAGCCCCTGCTCCCTCCCCACGCCGGGCTGAGGGGCTCTGCCCCCTCTCCCCTCCGCAGACGGGCCGCCCCNTGCCGCAGCAGATTCCTGCGTCAGCCTTCTTGCATTCAGCAAATGGGAGAATTCGTCCAAAAACTGCCAAACGAGGTGGCTGTATCTGTTTTAATATACACCAGAGAGATATGGAATTGGGGTCTTGGGCTGCAGCTGCCTTCAGCTGAGTCTGGGCAAGAGGAGATGTGGAAGAGGGGGACAACAACCATCTTCCACCACCTTCCCCAGACTCCCAGCACTGCTGCTGTCCTCCATCTCAGGTCTTTGGTCACCTCACTGCTCTGCCATCCCCAGCCAACATGGGCAGCACAAAACACATTGGCACTCTCCTAGAGAGGACAGGGAACCATTTCGGAGTCATGAGAAAGTCTAGACAGTACAAGTCACCACCCAGATTGGTGCTTCCCAACCTCTTGAAGCACAATTCTCCTTTTACGAACATAGGAGAGAATAAACCTTCCTTTACACCTGCACAAGCACACAAGGAGAGTGGCCCTGACACTGAAATGGTCTAGACCCCTCACCCCCAGCTGGCTGGTATTTGCTTGTGCCCTTAAACAGTTGTCCTGTTCATCTACAGGTTTCCCATCCCACAATAAAAGGATCAATTTTACAAAACCCTCGAAGATCCCTTTTCAAAGGTGGCTACAACAGAAGTTTTAGCATGATGTGGCTATCGAGGTTATGAGGCAACGGATTGGAGCAATTAGTTCAAAATGATCTCAAAAACTGCACAAGCAGCTTCCCAGGCCAGGTGTCATTTCAGGATCAAAGCATCTGTTAGAGGAAAATTATTTTTGCCATTGTATTGCTTTTTTTTTTTTTTTTTTTTTTTTTTTTTTTTTTTTTTACCTACTGTTCATCTGAAAATAAATTACAGGCCAGAACAGGTGGATAACATCCTGGAATGATTTAATGATTTATTTAATCTGGATTCTCTTTCAATCTACTTAGCAGGCTGAATACTTTTTTTTTAGCCTGGATCCAAAAGCCTGTCTTTTCATCTAAAGAAGAGAAAATACCCCAAAACACTGAAACACTGCTCTGCTGCTGTCAAGGTGTACTCCCCACCACTGTCAGTAAGCCAGTGGTAATGTCTTCCCTGCTGAAGAGCCTGAGGGGAAACCTCAAGAAAACTGAGCAGATTTTAATTTTTTTTTGTTCCTTGCTATCTCCCTAGTGCTCTAGATATTACTTCCCTTCCTGGGACAGTGTTTCAGTAATAAAATAATGGACTGTAGTGTTCAATCATTACACCTTAAATGTTCAAATGTGCAGGTTTAAGCACTAAGATGACTGCTCTCTGACTTTTTCTCTCACCAGGACAGCTTTGTGTAGCACTGATTGGGAATGGAGCTGGAATGGACACAGGGGAATCTTCTGCTGCAAACACCTATGGATCCAAAAGAGGCCAGGAGCAATTCCTTCAGGCACAGTCACACAAGGCTTGTGTCCTGCTCCTCAATGAGCAGATCCTAACATGAGACTTTCCTTCGTGAGAAGCCATGGTTTTGCTGAGGAGGGATTAGCAAAACCATTGCCCACTTGCTCAGGCAGGAATTTCTGATGTGTGGTCTGAGCTGGAATAAGATGTTTTATGGGGCAGATACTCTCAAGACCTATAAATGCTGAAATTCATGGATTAACTCCCTCGATGGCTGGGTTTGGTACTCTAGTCCCACTGGATGGCAATGCAGATGTGCAGAGGGGGACAGGAGCTGGCAAAATGCTTTTAGATATGGAGAAGGTTACAGGATGTGGGAGGGATGGTAGGTACCACTGCCAGGATGCTTCCACCTCATGTGACTGTCCTCTTTTTTTTAATGGATTACATAAAGGTCTTAAACTTGCTTTAGTCCATCAGATTCAGCACGTGCACCAGTAAAACAATTCATTTTTTGTTGTTTTGTTCCAGACTTTTTTGTTTGTTAGGGTGGTTTTTTGTGTGTTTTGTTTGTTCATTTTTGTTTGTTTGTTTTGGTGGCTTGGGGGGTTTTTTTGTGGGTTTTTTGGTTTGTTTTTGGTTTTGTTTTGTTTTAGGGTGGGGGGGTTTCTGTTTGTTTTTTGGGGGAGTTTTAGTTTGGTTTGATTGGAGGGTTTTTTTGTTTCTTTGGTTTTTTTGTTTTTTTTAATTCAGCACAGCTCAAAGTGTGGAGTTTGCTACGAGTCAAGTCCTGAGTTTGTGCTATGGCAGGAGCTCACTCATGGTGAGGTATGTTCAAAATAATTTCTTTTACCAGACAAGACAGCCAGGCTGATGAACCTGCCAGCCCATCCCTGCAACTGCCTGGGTGGAGGAGAAGGGATTTGGAATGATTACCTGTCAGCCCTCCCTGTGAGGGTACTCTGAGCCACACGGGCTCTCCAGAAATCCTGGCCCACATGAACTGGTCTCCAGGGTAAACATGGCACACATAAAAGCTACCTGCAGTTTTTAAATAAAAGTACCACCTCCACTTGACTAGGATGATTCATTCAAGTGGATTCACTTCAGAATTTCAAATACACAACATCATCAATGTACAACATCTAAAAGATGCCCTCCACAGCCATCTGCTTAGTGGAACATCTTAAATTTATTGAACAGCTGAGGAACAAACGGTGACGGGAGCTCACAACCAATCCCACCATTGGTCACTAATGGGAAAATCAAGCATCCACGCTGCCATGCTCAGGTTTTCTCTACACAAACCACATGAGGCACAGGGAAAGCAATGGGTTAGGTGTACAAGGAAATGGAAACAAGGAGCTCTGAATCAGCAGCCTGCCACGGATTCATGCCACACAGTTAAATCTTGTTTATCTGGCCACGTGCTTCACAGCTCCACAGCCACCATGAGCAATTTACCCTGGCGAGCTCTGACAGCCTGGTCACCGAGCACAGCTGGTACAACAAGTGCTGCAGGTGGGTAACACACTGCTGGCAGCACTCAGACCTGCCCGACAATGCTCTCTGGCAGTGCTCAGAGCAGCAGACCTTTCCTGGAGCGCGGTGTGCATGTGGAGCATGAGTGGCCCTGACAGTGCAGCTGCAGAGCAGCTCCCCAGTGAGAAGTGGGTCATTTGTTACACCCACAGGAGCACAGGAGAAACAAAGCTCTTCTCAGAAGTGTTACTGGCATGAGAGCTGAGATCATATTAAGAGTGGACCATTCTGCTGCAGCACTTCATCAGCAGCCAACCAGTCTCTAGCCCACAGGCCAAACCCAGCAGTGATAAGGCAGGACAGCTGATTTTCTCTTGCATAACAAACAAGAAGAAGAACAGAAGCAGAAACAACTGCTCCTGTGAGACATGTGGTACCAGCCCTTGCTGGCTACCAAGCCTGACCATTACCTAAGCCACACTTGAGGCACTACTCTTCCAAGGCACTGCTTTATATTTAAGGAGATCTCTCCTTTGCATGTACAGAGAGATAACCCTGACATGGCCCACAGCCACTTGGGGACTGAGGAGATGAATGAAAGAGTCTCTGCGAAACCCCAAAACGTGGACAGCCCACAATGGTAAAAATGAAGTGTCAAAATTCTCCCCAGGCATCAGCAGTTCTGCTGTCTAGTCATTCTCTGAGCATTTATTTGCCTGTTCCCTCACAAAGAAAGCCAAAACCACTGTGAAGTAACCTTGCTGTCCAAGGGGAAGGTGGTTCCACCAACTCAGATATTCTTAGCTCTCTTACACTGCCATTACTACTTTGACTCCAGGAACTTCAGCATAAGCGTTTCTGTGGTGTTACAATTTAAAAGCAGAAAGGGATACAGTGAGCACATTGTGTCAGGCACATCTGCAGGTTCCTATCCAGCAGGTGATTTTGCTCCCGACCCCAACACACCATAACCTCCGTGACTACACTGCAGCACACACCCTCAGTAGCATGTAAAACTGAGTTCTTAAAACACATGTGAAATTACTGACTTCTTGAACAGATAAATGTATACTAAATACTTCTGTAAACCTTCAGCGTTCAGAGAAATCTAGATAATGAGATAATGCAACAATAGCTGCCTTAGTTGAGGGAAAGGGAGATTCTACAAGCAGGAATTCCAATTTCCAGCTTTTCACCACCTGTCAGAGCAGAGCTGCTACACATTCTGCTTCTATTTCATCATAGTGAGTACATCTCAGTGGAGACACTATGTTCAGGGGCACATCTGCCTATCAAGGATTACAATTTACCTGTAGAAAAATCAATTGCCAGTAAAACTCTTGATGTGTCATCCAGAATTCAGAAATGTAACACATATTACTCTCCTTCCTGAACTTTCCCATAAAATATCAGCTTACTCAGTATTCTGTGGCAGGAAATTAATAAAACTTGTCCTAGTTGCTCTCAATTACAGCAATAATATAACCCCATTTGCTCTTCATACACATTTAAAAATCAGGCTACAAATACAATTCAAGGTATTTCATAAATGGAGCAGATGTAATTACAGTGTGGGAGTGTAGTCTTAGGGACAATTGTATAATTCCAAAAGTTAATAACAAAGATGTTCTCTAGGTCACTTTTCACCCCAAATCCTAAAGCTGATTGTGGGCTGCACCACCTCTAGCTCCACTCAGCATGGCATTGAGATCAGTTTAACTTGCAAAGGCTCAAAAGTGACATTTTAAGGGTTGAGGAGAACCAGGAGACATCAATGACCTCGCGATCCCCACGTCTTTAGAGAAGTGCAGGCTCTCTTTGTACAAAGCTGCCCCAGCCTGAATCCCAGGGCTCTCGGGAGCACAGTGCAGTGCTTGCCACTCACTGCCCCCTTCACTGCTGGCCCTCAGGTCAAACCTCCTACTTCCCATAGGAATGTTTCCAAATTAGCATGTCCTAATTATTAGCTATGAAATCCAATGCACTGTAATGTTTCATGCACTATAATTTTCTAAGCTTCACTGATATGCTGTGCTTTTCCCTCCTGAGGAAACCACGACGATGTCTAGAGGGCTTTTCCTTCAGTGCTATAGGGATGTCACTGGAGTTACACTGCACAGACCTAAATTTCAGGTCTGTGTTTTTTCCTATGGCAGCCCAAACAGCCTGGTCACGAGTGCAGCAGTCTGTGAAGGCATCTTGAACATCATCTGTCGCATGGTTAGTTCCCTCAGCCTCTCCCCAGAGAAAACTCTGTACACGCTATTTGTTTTCAGAACGCACTGGGTTTTGTTCTTCAGAATAAAACTTTTGGCCTGATTTCCTATGGAAACAAAACTCCTATAATCACTGTGGGAGAACACAAACATCTGCCCACCATTGCATAATTTCTTAAATTAACCAGCATATCCCAGCAGTCCCTGGCATGAGGATGTGTGCACTCTGGCCTCCATCTCAAATAAACGGAGAAAAAAGTTTCTCTTATCGACAACCAGAACAGTTTCAGAGCTGTATTCCCCTCTAGAGAAACCCGGAGCACCTGTGCTCTCAAGTCAGGCAATATGCTCAAGTGCCTGAGATCCAGAGGGATTAATTCTGGCCTTGAGGTTGTACTTGTCCCCTGTGGTCACCCAAGCTGGTCAGGAATGAATGTTTGTTTCTTTTTCCCCCCTAGAAACAATTGCTATGAGAGATCACACAAATCACAGCAGTGATGTGCACAATTGAAAACACAACCCAAAAGACATTTTTATACAAACTTGTGGTGGGTTAATACCAGGATAAAAGTATATTTCAAAGGACTAAAATGATTTTTCAACAAGAATTACTTGAGACAGAAAGTAGGGGTAAGACAGAGTGGAACAAGAAATGAAGTCCCCCAAAACCAGAAGGTATAATGAAATCTCTGAACTCACTCATGTTCTTTCAGCCTTCCAGCCAGGTATGCCAACATGTCCATAAAGCTCTGTTAGTGATGGTAATTACAAAGCCTGGGTCACAGTTTTACCCATATAAAGCTGAGAGAAAACCTAGATATTTTCCTCTATAAGATGTCAAGAGAAGTTAGCATGACCTGGCAGATGCCACCGTGGCTCACAGCAGGTTAATTGCACACTGGCAGCTCAGGAAAGAAGCCCTACAGAGAGGCCCTACTTAGTGCATTGCAAACGATATGGGTTGTTTGCTCTGAGGTCTGGTGTCAGGACAGCTGCTTGGGTTTAGGAGTGATATACCTGTTTATTATATTGATAAATGACACATTTTTCCCACTTGATTTGTTGGGGACTGAGCGACCTGGCAGTAAAACTGACTTGATATTGCCACTTAACCCTTATTGATGTCTTTTCTGGTTCGCCTTTTATTTGCATAAATGAGAACCAGAAAGGGCCCGTTATCCTTTAAGAGAATCCCTCGGGATTCCCTGAGGAAGGCTGATGGATGTTGCAGCATCTCCCCAAGTATCAAACTAGAAACAACGTTTGTCCTCGGCCTGGCACAGCCCCGCTCAGTGACCCCTCACCCTCGGCCAGCAGCGTTTGCTCAGCCACAGCTCCGACACTTTGACACGTGAAGTGTGTGGGCAGAACAAGTGAGAGAGCATTAAATTATAGTGTTTGTAATTAACCGTTAAAAAATATGGGACCTATAAATAAATAACCACAAATCTAAATAGATCTGTGCTTATAAATGGGCATTTTTATGCATTAAAATGAGATGCTTTCTTATGATGGAAGAGGCAAAAAAAAGCTTTTCTAGAAGAAAAGGGAGAAAGACTGCAAGCAGTCAAATATCACAGGGTTGCAGCTTGGGGTTTTGTCTCACTGTTGCAAAGATAACAACAATATTCCACAGCTGCATTTCACTTTACCATATCTTAAAATAAAATAATGGTTAAAACCAAACCAAAACTAAGGACCAATTTTTGTTTCCTAATTCCACAAGGAGAAACACCAGTGAATATATTAACATCACCTTCATATAGGTGACCCTTCCACCAGGAGGGGTCTTTGACAGGGTGAAAACAAAAACTTCAGTCTGTCTCGGAAACCCAGTCACCACCGTAAAATTCTGGCAAATTACCCTTAATACTCCAGAATTTAAATAATTTCAGATTCAGATCTCTAGTAGCCACTCACATCTTTACAAAAAGTCTTGTGGTGCTAAATGGAGGATGAAGATAACAAATTCATTTCTCTTAATCATTGAGATTGATATTTGCCTATACTCTGTACTGCACAGTTGTATTATATATACACACTTCTGTTTAATTTTATCAGACAGATCCAAATCTTAAAAGAAATTACAAGTGCCTTTATAATTCATAAGATTTTTTTTTTCCCATAAGGCATTTCTCTTCCTTTTGTTTATGTTTTGGAAGGAAACATCAGTAGTACAAAGAAACGGTGTTGCACAGAAAAACCTACGCCAAAAGAGTTCCTGCAAAACAACAAAGGAAATGAACACAACCAGGAGGAGAAAGTTCTGCAAGGGAGTCCCTGGTGGAAAGAAGTGAATGGGGTTTTACCGAGAAGAGTTCTTATATTTTATAATAACCAGAAATCTACTCTTTTACTGTTTCTTTCAATTTGAATCCTCTCATCTAGGAATCCTCTTTTTGTTTTATGCCAGCATTTGAAGCAAGCTTATTGTTCCTGTTTGCCAGCCACTGGAGTAGGATTCAGTCCTGCACTGCTAGTCCTGCCCTCCTTGTGTCCCAAAGGTCACCTGGTTTCAAAATCAGACCCAGGATTTGGGGGAAAAAAAAAAAAAGTGCATGTCTTCCAAGGAAATTAACTTTTTTCTGACCCATTTCTCCATGTATGTGCGTCATGTACTTATGGAACAGATGAGTAATGAGCATTGTGACCTGTAAAAATAGAAGATAGGAAGGAAAAAAACCCTGCACTTACTTTCAGATTTATAAAATATTAATATTTATGGATATACCAGAATGGAAGGGACTGGGCCAATATGGAAGTTTCAGCTGTTTATAATTCCCATCTTTGAAAAGTTTGTAATGTGTTTAAAAAGATTTAGAAGACCTGAGCATGCTCGCCCAGGTTCACTGTACACAAGCAGAAGCTGTCTCACGGATGGCGACAGCATAGCGAATTGACCAGATTATTTTAATATGCTCTACCAGTTTGCTTGGTCCTTCTTGGAGACACCTAAACCCCATCAGACACTGATTTACCAAGGGGAATGAAACCAGTGGACTCTTGCTTGCCCCCAATTTTTTTTTCTCCTTTGAAAAAAAGCCAGCCCCCCACAAAGCACTGGCTGACATGGAATGTATTTCCCTCTCATCGCAGGCAGTCTAACACACAGCTGAAGCCTCACAAACTGCATATTCCTAGGGACTCAGAGGTATCTCAGGACCTGCTGGTCAGACAGTCTGTCCTCCATGGCAGCAGATTGTCCTGGTCACTAAACGACTGGCAGCCCACTAGCTCTCCTTCTCTCCAGCCTAAAATCCCTCCTAATTAATCTTCAACTGAGACAGAGCAGCCACCCAACAGCAGAGCACCATGATGGAGCACCAGCAGGATCCCCTGCTCCTTTTTCAGAATACACTGTGAAAGATTAAAGAGCACCACCCTCTCCAAAGAACCTGAGCAAAACAGAGCAGGAGGCTGTGGCTCACTTGGATCTGCACTGCAGCAGGGAGGCAGGATCCTGTCTCGTTTGGCTTGGTGACACCAAGAGATATGTCACAGCATCGACCACATAAGCCTGCCCACCACGTGCATGGCTGCGTCCTGGAGCTGTCCTTTTGCTGTCTCCAGTGCCTTTGTTGCCATGTGTGTGGATTAAAGCCAACACAGATGCCCTGCACTCCACTCAGGGCACACTGATGGCTCCTTGAAGGGCTCGGTTGGTTCAGCTAAACCCAAAGAAGACAGAGGAAGCACAGAGCATCCCGGTCAGGTACCAGAGAAAATCTGGACAGGCTGCAGATAAGGAAAATAGGAATATAAGGAATAATAATATTGGAACAGAAGAGTAATTAAGCGCTAAATCAGGTGATCAAGGGATGGTAAATTCTCCATTTTTTGACACCTCCAAAACAAAACTGTGTGTCTTTCTGGAGGACATATTCCAGCAGTTCCATCCAGCTACCAGAGCATCATCCGGCCCACAATGTATACAGGGGGAAGAAGCAGAGAATCTGACTGCCCCTTCTTGCCTTGAAATATCCATAAACCATCCTCTTTATGAATACAACTTTCTTTAATTACAGGGTGGACGGGGTTTTTTTATATTTTTTGTTTGCTTTTGGTGGGTTTTATGCCTCAGTCAGGGACCTGCATGCATATTACAAAAAAGCAGCACCCCACACTTATCTGAGTTAAGTAAAGACTACTCTGGAGGAAAATATTGCAGAGTATTTTCCACTGTAACCTGCACGTACAGTTTGATGGACATTTTTGCAAGTACTTTAGAACAAGAAAATAAATGGCAGGAATATCTGTGGAAACAGTGGTGCTCAAGCACAAAATGAAAAACCTGAAGGAAAGCGAGTTCCGACTGCATAGTTTTGCCTATTTGCCCTGGAGTTATATTTAGCCATGCAGAGAACAAAAAAAAAAAAATCTAAACCAATTGTTTACTGCTCAGACGACAGCCTATTAAAATCGCCCTTGTTACTACAGCAATAGTACATATTTACAGGGATTTGGGCTGATTTTGATCAGCCATACCAAGCCATGCCTCAACCCATTTCATACTGATTAGAGTCTGGTCATATTTTAAGTGTCTATGAAATTATGCAAATGGAATCTGTACCAGAAAATCAGATTGCCAGATAATTGACCATTAATCTTTGATAAAAGTTTAAAAAAATTAAAGCAATCAGAAATCAGCTTAGCGTACTGTCTCTTGGGCCTTATTTTGGTCTAGTAAGTCTGTACACTAAGCTGATTTCTGATTGCTTTAAGTTGTAAAAATTGCTTTTTAACCCACGGATATCAATGAGATTGCACCTGGTGTAAGTCAGGGCTGAATTTGATCCGCTGTGTGCCTTAATCACAGTATATTTTTGTTAAAACCCAGTATTTGTGTGGATCTGTAGATACTGATTTGTTCAAGCGCACGATAATCTCCCCCTAAGCCCGTCAGAATACAGCAGGTTAATAATGCTGTAAGTAGAATCCAATTTATTCATAAAACACCGGAACGCTTTAACCAAACTGTTCTTTTGTGGCGAGCCCCCTCCCGCCCGGCTGCAGCAGACAAAGGCTCCTGCCGCAGCCCTGGGAACAGCGCAGGACAACAATGGCCCTGGTCTGTCACCCAGCGTCTGTCTGTCTGTCTGTCCATCCTTCGGGCAGCCGCTCCCTCTGCATCCCCTGCAGCACAGCCAAGGCTCCTCCTGCCCAGCCCCGCAGTGCCTGCTGCCTGCTTGGGGACCAACTATCGCTCCTCATCCATGGCTGTTGTTTTGATAAGTGCCCCAACATTTTTGGTGGTAGCAGGAGCGCCTAATCCTGTGACAACATTCCAGCCCATTAACATTATCTCTTAATTAGCATATCTAGCACTTGCTGGGTGTTTATCAGAATTCAATGAGCACATGCTGTAAAACTTCCTTTCCTCTGTGACCAACAAAGTAAATAAAAATCCCACATGCTTTAGTAGAAAGTTAGATTTGCTTTGTACAGATTTAAGGAAAGCAAAGTGTTTTATATTTAAAGACTCCCTGCACAAACTGCTCCCATGAACTTTGGAAAACTCCACCTATTAGTGATCCTCCCTTTGTCAGCATCAGGAGCCCTTGCCAGGAATCGCAGTTGTGTCACATTTTGTGTCACCTCAGCACAGGGCAGAGATGATCTTACAGCCAAGGGCACTCCAGTGCAAGTATGAAAAAGGAGGAGAGAGTAACAGACATCAGCCCTAATAAGGAAGGAATAAAACCACACTGGCCAAAATGACAGAACCATCCAAACCACCACAAAGGGATTCAAGCAGAAGGGGGCACCCAGGTTATGTCTGATTAAATCAGAAAGAGGTTGGTTTATTATGGAACTTTGATTTTTCATTAAGCTGGATTTTAGGATATTAACTAAATGTGCATGCACAATCCTGTGCTGCTCATCTGTATGCAGAGCCAGAGGGCTGTTCACAAGCCAGGGGCACATCCCACCCTTCTTCTCCCTTTTCTTACAAGGACTGGAGGCAGCTGGAAACAGCCACAGGATGGAGGGGTCATTGCTCACTTCTTCAGGACATTTATTTTTGTCAAGCCCCAGGATAACTCCTCTTTCTAGAGCTCCCCTCTGCACTCCTGCTCATGAACACAATTTCAAAGCTGGCAGGTTCCACAGCTGTCGCAGGGCAGGTACCTGATCTCTGTAAGTTACCCTTGCACAAGCACAGGCACACTGCTGTGGATGGCCCTTCCATGATCCCTGGGGAGGGAAAAACCAGCCAGCCTGTAACACGGGCTTCAGATTCATCCAAAATTAAAAGCTTTTGATAAAATTACTCTTTAAGATAATCAATAAAGGGAACAGATGACTGGGAAGGAGGTCCCTCATTCAATGTACTCTGGGATTCCTAGGAAATAAACCACCCAGCATGCTTTAATTCAACTGGGAGCTTGTGGGTACCACAGTGAAAACATAAACTCAGAATCTATGCCCTGCATTACCCAGGGGGGCTAATCTAGATGCTCATAATGTTTTCTCCCAGGATAATAAAGTTACTTTGATGATGTGATGAAATTTTGTAAGAAACAGAAATCCAATGACCCTAAACTCCCAGGGATGTTGCAGTAAGTAGATTGCAACAAGCTGATAGGGATCCAAATGCTATACTGTTTCTACAAATCATATATTGCTGCTAGAGCTGTACCCAAGAACTCCATCACACCTAATCAGCACAGGTAAACTGTGAGGGTGCGTCCACCCCCCCACACACACACCTCTTTTTAAAAGAATTGCACCATTACAGGCATTTTCTGGCAGCATTTTCTCATGTGCACAATGAAGACTATTAGGAAAAACCCTGTCAAATACTCCTGCAACCTCAGCACCTTAGGGAGGAAACTGATTTCCAACCACTTTCTCCATCCTTATCATGAAATTGTCTGCTCAACTTTACAGCCCTTGGTCCACGTACATAATAGGAAGTGACTGTCTTGCTAATGATTTTCCAGTGTGTAGGTGACCGAAAGACAATATGTGCAAAATGAGATAATCCAGTGAGAAAGAAGGCAATTGAAAACTGAGGTTGCCTTCATCCTCTGGCATGCAGCAGGGATCTACTATAGCTTCTGCTGGCCACTTGAAAACTGAAGTTGTGAGAATGAACGAGTGTCCACACACAGAGCACAAAAATCCATCTCCAAATGCTCAGACATGGCAAAAATAACTCTCTGGATGTGGATGGAATTGTTACCACAGCCACAGAGTCAAGGCTGTTTCTCCTCAGGCATATCTGGTCCTGTTCCAGGGCCTGGCCTCAGCTGCCTTGACACAGTGACTTGGACACGCTGCCCTCTGTGATCAGCCATTGTCTTCCAAGTGCTTTAATTAGGCAATTCATGATTCTGCTCTTCCAGGTATTTTATCAAGGAAAAAAACCTCGTCTAAAACTGCTCCTACTGACAAAGCACTACAGGACTGCTGCAATGGGGATTAAGACATTTCAAAAAGTGCTTCAAGACAGTCAGGGGACCATTCCTGGATTAGCAATGTGCTTTGATCTGAACGCTTCAAACTTTAAAAATTTTCACAAGACAGCTACTTCTTGCTTGGTTGTTTGCAGGAATACATTTGCTTATTCCTGACCTTTGCCAGTGACCCAGAGGTGTTCTGGCCTCGAATTTCCCCCCACCTGCTACAGCAAGACCGTGGGAGTAACAGAGTACTGGAAGAAAACTTTGCTAGACGAGGGGGAAAACACAAGACTATAAAGTGAAATTTTACAGTCATAGGAAAAGGTTCTCTGGATTTAGATAAATCTACTTGGCAGTGAATATGTTAACAGTTGACTGCAACTGCTTGGAGAGAAACAAGCTGCTTGGATGCTGGCAGCAAAAATCCTGCTTTATCCAATTCCTACCGTGCCAAGCTCCTCCACCCTCTCTCAGAGCAGCACTTAGACAAATGCCAACATTTTAAAATTAAATGGCCCCATCATTATTAATTCATTTGGTATTCATTGTAATGACATTAATCATAGTAAACTGCAGCAGCTTTATTACACATGTAATGTGTACTTTCCTAGAATTTCCCTGTAAAATCTCTAACATTGCTAACAATGTAAAGACAATGAGACATTACAACCAAGCAAAACAATAATAAACACACAACTCAATAAATCATTATTCTGCCCACAAGTATGTTAAAAAAATAAACTTATTTCAAAACTAGAGGAAAAAACAACATGCAATAAGTGACATCAGTGAGTTTGAGGCTTTTGGTTGCAACAAAGAAACAAAACAGCATGCTAATATGACATTTACAAATAATACCTAACCGCAGCCTAATTAACTTATTGTGTGCTTACTAAACTAGCATACATATTATATTAGAAGAAAAACACTTATTTGTTCTGTTGCTAAGAAACTTCAGACATTTGCATATTTAACAAATTGTTAGAGTGTTTTTAACCAGAACCCATCACTATTTATAAAAGACAAATTTAAAACATGAGATCAAAGACACAACATTAATTTTTCTTTTGTCAACTGTCTTTGTTCAATAGCTCAAAGAAGCAGTTTTATTGCCGGCTGATACATAATGAAACATCTGGTATTATTCTGAATTACAGCGGAACCCACTAATAGTCAAGGTCTTTTCTTTATTTCTCAGGCACCAGCCAATGTCCTATAGGGACCAATCCAGCAGCCCTTGAGGAACGTGCCTTTGAAATCCTTGCAAGGTTTTTCTGAATATGGAGTTCAGGAATACCACTAATTTTTTTCTTTTTTTTTTCTTTTAAAGGCTCCAGATGTCAGCCAGTTTTAATCGATCTTGTAAGTTGTGCAAGAGCAGGAAATGAAAGCACAATATTAGGGAGCTAGGCAGTGAGCAAAGCCCGAGGGTTCTCCACTAACTGAGAGATAAGGCTGGACACGGTGCCCACAAGCATTAATCCGGAGCAGCTCTGGGTCACTGTTTACAGCCTGTGAGGAGGGTGCCAGCTCACCAGGGATCAGTGCAGTGACCAGCAGAGCTTGAGCCTCCTTGTGCTGCCCAGAGAGCGCACGAACACAGCGGGAGCCTGGGCCAGCACACTCCACACGCCCTGAGCCAACACAGCCACATACAAAAACGCTCTTGGTGAGTCTCTACCCTGCTCTGCCACCTCCAGCATATTCTAGGAGGAGCAAGATGAAAAAGGAAAGCAAAGAGACACTGGAAGGAAATATGAAAACTCAAGGAGCTGTAACAAAACCAAGGTAATCTTATATTTGCTGTCTCTGGGCTACTTAGCATGGAAAGGATGCCATGTGGAGCTAAAAGCTCTCCTCAGAAAGCTGCCACAGGGATTGTCACCCCAGAGCTCTTTTTCCACCTACCAAAGGTAGGGGATATTCAGGTGTGTCCTTCCTGCCCTACTCTCACTGCTCTTCCTGTCTTGCTAAAAATTCCAGGCCAAGGAATCCCTATGACAGGACTATATCCTGCTACACACTTTGGAGCAAGCTAATAAAATTTGTACTTCCTCCTCAGTCAACTAAATACATAGATCTGAAATTTGAAACAAAAGAATTTCCAAAGAAAACATGTGACAATCAAAATCATTATTTATGGGAGAAAACACTGGAAAAAACAGTAATTCTGCTAAATAGTAAAATTAACCAAATGAAAGCAACAGTTTAACTCAGTCACCAACAGAGGTTTCTGAAAGATTTTAGAGCTCCAAGACAAAAATCTCCTTGCAAGGGAAAACAGTTTGTAATAGCTTCAGTAACAATCACATACAAACTTTATTTCAAAGAAGCAGCTGAACAGAGCCGTTTCAGCTGAGCAAGGCATTAGACAATTCTGTCGAGAGGAGCTGGGTGCGATGGCAGCCCCAGCGCTGGGTCCAGATGTGACCAACTGCAGCTCTTCCCTGCTCACAGAGCTCTCACCTGCGACACACAGGGGGAGGCTGCTGGAGAACTCGGCATTTCTGGCAAGGCTCAGCAGCTCCTGCCAGCTCTGTGCCCTGGGGAGGACAGCTCGTGCCAGCAGCTCTCCCCAGCTCCTGCAGCACCGCACAAACTCCCCACAGCAGGGAGGGCATTTTTCACTGGGTGCCACCACAGGGTTTTGTGGCATCACACTGAGGAGTAGAGCTGGAAGAACACGTACAAGATGAACGTGCACATTTTTAAAGCCTTCATGGGTTCAAAGCACACACAGGTCCATGGCCTTCAGTGACACTTGCCTGTTAAAATTTCAGGCGGAGGCTGCGTATGACATGACCTCAACTGTGACTCTCATAGCTGGCTAAAAGCTCCTTTTTTCCACCCCTGCACTTCCAGCCCAGCACCCATGTTAGTTAAGATGGAGCAGATTTTGCCCCAGAGAGCTTTCTGTGCTGGAAGGTGTCCCCACAGAGCACTGCTATCAGGCTGGGCACGCTCACGCTGGCTCTAACCCACCCTGTCGTGGCCCATGGCTCCAGACCTTCCCTGCTAACAACCCTTCTCCCTTTTCCCCATGCTGCCACACCTGCATCGCAGCAGCAGCAGGACCCCTCATCCCCAGCAGCCACCCCAGGTTACAATGCACGAGTACTCTTGCATTTGCTGTACAGACATATTTTGAGCAGGAAGAGACTGCAGTCGCCAGCAAGGCAGGAGAGTGCTGCCCACAGGCCTCTAATTACCGCTAAAAAACTATTGTTCATCTATGTTATCAACAACTGAATTTTGGGCATGAAATGGGAATGCCTTAATATAAAGCAGTGCCAACAGCCTCTGTATACACACATTTGCAAAGCTCTCACTAATAGTGCCAAGTGCTGCAGCTTCTGTTTGAGGCAGAGGATTCCAGTTGTAGCCAAACCCATTTCTTTCATTCTTCTGGGATGCAAAAGAGGACTGATGGAGGAAAGATCATCTAGGGGAAGTTCTTCTGAAATTAATACTAACAACAGTAACAATAACAATAATAAAGTTAATAAAAATGTGTGTAAAGCCACTCCCAGAAGACAGTCCATAAACCACCAAAACTCTTTTGGGCGAAAGCGCCACAGCTCTGCAGTCAGTTCTTCCAGGACAGACTGCAAGACAAGCAAAGTATGATTGAACACCAAAAAAACCAAGCATTTGCCACTTCCCTAAATTCTGCCTGGTGGCAGGTAAGGCGCTGCCTGCTCTGCAGGTCTCAATTGCTCTCTCTGGCAGCGCAGCCCAAGAGGCACACAGGGAGTTTCAGGCAACAGCCAAATTCCAGGCGTGCGCTGGACACGCAGCCAAGTCCTACCAAGCACCCTTAATGGGAATGCTGCCCCTCAAAATGACTTAATCCAAGTTTTATGTTACCAACATGCAATACCTCCCTGCTGGAGAATTACAGCATTTCTAACCTGGCTGCTTTCTTCAGAAGAATAAAGAGACTCAAAGGCACATTTTGGGCTCGAGGGACAGTTGTAGGTGGTCATGGCAACACCACCAGCATCACAGTGACCAGGAGGGAACAGAGCGCCATGACAATAAATTCAAGAAGTTCCAATAATTTAATTTTGCCTTTTCAGGACACAACACTCAACACTCAAACATGTTTTGAGAAAAATAAAATTGAACAGATCTATTTCACACATTTAGGTACAGCAGTAATCATCATCTTCCAGTCATTTGGAAGGGAAAGTGAGGTTTCAATTTTCAAAGAGCTCTAATTCCGACAAGCTTCTGAGGATTGTGGTCTCAGGTACAGTTTTCCACCCATCAGTACCTCACATGAGAGGATAAATTTTCCTTTTAAAAAACTTACTGATGCTTATTAGTACAAGAAAAACAAGTAACTACTGACTTGGAAGCAGGCTATAGCTTTACCTGTCAATAATTCACTTTATCAGATCCCAAGCACAGAATATACATTTCACAGAGCTCAAAAATATACCTAAAATTACCATAATGGCATCTTTATGATAGTCCACTATGGATTGTGTTACCTATTTTGTCAGGACACCAAACTTTCAGTGAGGTTCTTTTTTTTTTTTTTTTTAAACCTTTTCTAAAGCGCCCATCCAGTCACAGAAATATAAGTATAGAAGAGCTTTATGATAATTTCACTTGTTCTCCCTCCCTTAAATATTTCTGTGATCCAACTCCATCTGCATAATGGACTTGCAGCTCTTTATGGCCAACATGGTAAAAAAACTTCTTCATATAAACTTGTTCAAATAACGAGTGTGAGTGAATGGCCTAGTGAGGAACACCAACAGAAGGGATAGGCAAATTCTCAGCTGAAGGTCTTGTCTGCTAATTATGTTCTCCAATCCCCCATATTCCCTCCCATCCTGTACTGGTTAACCCAGATCTCTCCTGCAAGCTTCTAATTATTATAGATTAACTACTATAAGACAAAAATTCTATAGGCTTCTAATTCTTATTAGACTTTTTTTTTTTCCCCACTAGTTCCTGCACCCCTTAGGTAGAACACGAGTTTGGGTATGCCACAGCAGTGCAAGAAGCTCTGAGGAATGTTGTCCTAGTGACAGCAGTGCAGTTTATTGCTTCTCGAAAAAGGAGCAGAATGACAAGTGCATTTAATCGACTCTCATAGAAAGCCAAAAATCAAATTTCTTTAAGATTAGTATCAAATACTTGGATCCTTTCCTCCTAGGGTAAGAAAGTGCCCAATGGAGAAAATCTCCTAGACAAAAACAGAAACTTTGGAGGCAAAATCAGATGATGATAGTTAAACGCATTCTGTCAATGTACTGTTTAAGCAAGGAGTGGGCTGGGTCGGCAGAGGGTTTGTGTGCAGGTCAGGCAGGGGCTCCTGCCAGACTCCTGCAGAGGAGCCAGTTCCCTCACTGGCCTTTGCAGGAAACAGCACAGAGAAGTCTTGCTGAGACAAAAATCCATCACTGGTGGATAAGGAGCAAAAGTCCACATTAAAGCACAGGATCCACTTCAGACAGGTAGAACTGAGACTCCACTAAAGAGCAAAAGGAAAAATTATTAGTGACTGTGACTGTGGGCACTAGGACAGGATTACACGGATCTCAGCGTGTGCTCATGAGCATGCCCAGCCCCAGCAAAAGCCCAGCTCTCCACCAGCTGCATTCCACACTCAAATGCAGCACCTAAAGCTGTCTGGGTGCTTTTAATTTATCCTCTCAGTATTAGTGCATAATGCATTTTTAATGGGGAGCAGCAGTGCAGGGACAAAGGAAAGTGGTGCCACCAGGTTTTTCCTAGAACTCTCCCTCTTTCCTAGAACTCCTCCAGCTCCAGGGTAAGGGCATTAAATGCTGTGCACAGTATTACCAGAAAAATCACAAAGTGCTATTTGAACTTTCACATTTTGATGCCACACAAAACTGGGTCACTGAAGTCCTTTTTGCATTCAGAGGACAACACGTACAGTGACAGAGAGAGCAGTTTAAGGAGATGTGGCCATTTCAATACTGCACACACATGTACAAAGTGAAGTAAAAAAAACAATCCCTCTGGAAGGTGTGGAGAGAAGGAAAGGTGAAAAGCAGTTAACATGAAATCAAGTTAGTAATTGCAGGAAAATCCCTGGATGATTTTCCAGAGGCTCCCTTCTCCCACAGCTATAGCTGAGTCAGTGCACCTGCCCCGGGTGACACCAGCACTGCCCTGCCCTCAGCCCCTCTCACTGCCACTTACCACCCAGGGCATAGCCCATCTTTCACATTGCAGGTATTTCCAAAGTGCCTTGCTTCCCTCAAAGGATTAACCTTTTCCACACATGACCAATTCTACAGACAGTCCAGGTGATCTGGCTGAAGATTTTGGCTTAAAATCCTTTATGATGGTTTCCTGTGACTCTCCATCCACCCAGACATGTCCTAGATTTGGCCAACATTAAAAATTGAGATTACATCACTTGAAGTCTCTCTCTCATATATGTATATGACACACCGAGGGTTGCTGCTCATCAACCCTTATCCTTTGGATACACTACACAGTATTTGTATTGTAATTGGGAAAACTCACTGCTACACAGTGCATAAAGACCTTAAGGTGTTTTGTTTGTAGGTGTGTTTTGATTTCTTTGTTTGCTTAATTATGGCGGCTTCCACACATTCTTTACTCAAACTTTCTGTAAGTGCCCAAGCTGGGACAATTTGAGCACCTGACTGTTTGCAGGCAGTGGACAAGGCAGAAACAAGACAGAGACAATCCAGTTATATTTGCTTGAACAGTTGCAACCAATGAT
This sequence comes from Origma solitaria, assembly GCA_013397895.1. Lineage (NCBI taxonomy): Eukaryota > Metazoa > Chordata > Aves > Passeriformes > Acanthizidae > Origma > Origma solitaria. The sequence continues at coordinate 4,402,110 of VZRL01000950.1, forward strand.
CCCACCAATCATTTATCTCTAAACACCCTACCACTATCCTTCCCTATTTTTATTTATGCAGTTTATTATTTCATTCCATTTTTCTGAAGCTTTGCAGTAAAAATGAAGCAAATATAACTTTATATTAAATCAATATATTCAGTGGTTATTTGATAATTTCCTTTGGCAATTTCACACATATTTGACCTAAGAGCTACAAGAAAGGAGATGGCACTTCTTGTTTGGAAATGAAGAGCCATGTTGCACATTTAAAAAAATTTGTAATGGAACCTTCATTATAGAGACATGTATCTCACCATCCATCATCTCCAAACATGCAGGCTTGGAAATGAAAACCTGCCTGTGTTTAATTTGATGGGCCGAGCGTTCAGCGTTCCCATCCTGCCGGGGGGAGGGGAGCAGCACTTTATTTGTTCACATCTGAAAATAGACAGGTAAATTTTGGAGCATCATCTGACCTCAAAATCCTGGAACCACTTATTTGAAAACAACCCCAAATCACGCATCCTCGTTTCCCGTCGCACCAAGGGCTCCATTGTTTGCTCCCATTCACTCGGCAGGGGCTTTGCCCTGTGCTCCCCTCCCAAGCTGTGCAGCATCTGCTGGGGGGGTTATTTCCTCTTTTATTTATTTATTGCTCCAATTTTGTTTCTAATCTCTGTTTCTTTGTGGTTTCCTGGAGTCATCCTGACAAAGCCACATATTCTGTTCCTGTCCTTTATAGCACTGGAGGGCACTGCAGAACACATGAAATTTGTTTCTAATTTTACATCTGCCAAAAAACATTCCTGGGTTACAAATACATGCCAGCAAAACTGGTAGGGCCTATCTCACTAACGCCACAAGACAAACATGCCAAGAGGAAATAAAAAAGACTAAAATACAGAACAAATATTTTTGCACTTCTTTTAGCTTGTGAAGCCTTTTCCCCCACCATTTCACCCAAGTTAAGTGCTTTGGTATTACATATTTAATCTGTTTATATAGAGAAAAAATAACTACAATACAAGAAGATGAGAAATAACAATTCAGTTTTTACTCTTCCTCAAGTCCCATACATAAGGAGACAGCTAAAATACCTTCATCCAGAGGCACGTGGAGGATAGCTCCCTCCCCATCATGTCTCTGAAACACTGATTAGTTCAAGCAACTGGCCAAAATCCTGGTGCTCCAAAGCCACTTTAAACTCAAAGACCAATCACAGCTGCATTGCTGCCATTTTCTTCTCATCATCACAGTTTTCTAAATAATGTTAGCAAAATTATCCTCAACTTTTTAATCATGGCAGGGCAAGTGCTGAGGGTGGAAGTTGAGGCTGTTTGGTGTCTCACTGTGTCGTGTCTGAGGCACTGCAGTTGCACCTACACAGGAGCAGCAGCTCCCAGCCTGGCTCTCACTTGACGGCTGCAAACGTCAACAGACCAAGGAACACAACTCCAGGTTTATTTTCATTAGCAGCAGCACAGTGTCGTGGTATTTCAGTGCTCTGCAAGTGCTAATTAAAGACCTTGCCATAAGGAACCTGAAAGAGCATTTCAGAGCTGGATCCAGCTCTGCAGCTTGGGTTTATCAGAGTAAATGTAACTGCACAGATATCCCAGCACTTCCTACAAACCACAGAGGGGACTCTTGCCTTTTCACACTTGCAGAATTTTTAATAGACAGAAAGATTCAGCTCCTGATGGAGAACATCAGACCTGCCCTGGCAGTGCTCACAGGCAGTGGCTGTGCAGTGGTGCTTTAGGGAGCCAGGGCAGCACCTGGAGGGGTTTCCTCCAACAGTGAGAACAGGTTGGATGGTTATGGATGAGAGACACAGCAGTTCTCTCCACCTGATCCACAAAACTCATAGCACAAAGTTAGACTCAGTTCCTTCCACTAAAACATGCTGGGCAAAACTTAGCCTCAACTACAGAAAATTCACCAACTTGTGCACTGTTCTCATTTCAAAACTTTAACCATTCCCACAAAATTTCCCTGGATGCCATTACATGTGACCCAACACCTCCATTTAGGACCAGGTCTGAAGAGTGTGCTGCTTTACAGATTGATTTACAGATATTTCACAGGGCTGCACTGAACAAACCACTTTTTTCAGTTGTGTTTGGCCCCTCATGTTCTAACTTCCCCAGTGATCACTCTTGGTGAGAAATTTCAGCCATGAAGGCTTGCTAGAGACTAATCTGACTGTGTCCACACAGGCACAGCCTATCTGCACTGCACTGACGTCTGTTCCAATATGGATTATGGACTAATATGCTGAATGGTTCTGCAAATCTTCCTGGCCTTTACTTTTTAGGTGTTGTAAGAGTCATATTTCCTAAAAGGAGAAACATATGGATTGCATCTATCCAGCACAAGATGATCACAGAGTCTGCTGTTGAAATGTACTTGGAGAAAAATAAAGCCATCTCTAGAAGAATTGTGAGAAGATTTTATTTTCTTACGGGAGGGTTCTCCTGTCTGGAGTGAACAATATTAAAAGGAAAAAATTGAAAAGAGTTTGTGTTTGAATAAGCTGACCCTACACATTCACTCTTTCTGGTTTTATATCCCTTTTAAATATTTTCATTGAACTTGTAAGATTTAGAAGTGAAAACGTTATTTTAAAATTCCTTGTTGGGAAAATACTTCCGACTTTGGGAAAAGGAAATTTTTTTCTTGAAACAGTTCAATACATTTCACTAAAAGCATTTCTCTCTTTTCCTTCAGCCACCACTGCATTTTCAGTTATTTTACAGTGTTTACTGTAAATACTAGTGGGAAAAAAACCCAAAACAAATAAACCCACAACCAATTCTAGCTCTAATCTCCAAAAGACAATTTCTAAAAAGATGCAAATAACAAGACTTAATTTTAAATAGTAACTACTCACTATATTCAAGGGTTCACCGGTTTAAACTTTTTATCCAAACTTTGATATAAATATATGCCCTTCTGCAAACTATTCATCTCAGTTTCTTATCCATAACACAGGGACAATAACACTGGCCATACGTGCCTCAGTGGAGGGGATTAGTTGGTATCCACACAGATCCTTCCTGTATAAAGCACAATCATTATTGCCTGAACGGCGGTATCAGCTCCGCTAGCCTTGAAACTATCATGTGCCTTCAGGCCTCAAAATTAAACAATACCTTCAGTATTTAAAGTATTTCCATTTTTGCTACATCAGAAAGACAATGTGCAGACAGCTGGGAAGTTTGCAGAGCGGCCAGTGCAGGATGCAGCACCACTCGTTACGAGCCCAGGTACACGAGGAGCTTCGTGTCTCCAGGGATCAGTGCCACACACCAGCACACAGAGCACTGTGTCCACCATGTTTCAGTGGCGTTTGTCACAGTGCCCAGTCCTGTCTGTTCAAGAAAAAACAAGTCAAAGAACCTCAAACAAATAAGTCACACATTTTCCCCATAATTGCCTACTCATTCTACTTCTGCCATTGCTTCCCTAACAATTTTCTTAGAAATTTTATCTATGTTTTTAATAACATGTAAGTTATCACAGTATGTACTTTTACATCTGCAGCTGGAGTTCCAGCCTGAATTCTGGATGCCCAGCTTTTTGACAGTTTATTGCAGGAGTGAGATGTGAAATATATGTATTTTTTATTGATAAAGATAAACATGATTTGTAAGATGAGTCAAATTAACAATCGATTACACACTAATGGGCTCTAATCAATACATTAATTTAACTAAAAGGGGAGGAACAGGAGGAAAGATGGCAGAGTAAAATATCAGGACTGTTCTGCCAGTTTAAAAAAAACAGCGTACAAAATAAAACCGAGCCGCCCTTTGTGGAAGAATGCAATATCCTCTCTCTCGTTCTCTCACCTTGTTTCTCTGTATGATGTGGCGTGTGTTTATTAAAGAATAAAAGAGCAATTATTACATTTCCAGCAGATTGCAGGGCTGAGCCAGCAGTACAGCAGTGTCAGCCTGCTCTCTAGTGTTGCTGGAGGTGTGCGGCATCCGGCCACGCTCCCAGCTGCACCCGCTTAGAGCACAGCCCAAACCCCGAGGAGTTTCCTTGCTGTCTTCTGGGTGGTAAGGAAATCTCAATTATGCACACAAGGGATGTGGTTAGAGAGAAAAAAAAAGGAGAAAGAATGTTTAAATTGTATACGTAAACTGTTTTGTTTTACAAGCTGGAGTAAATCAGCACATTTGTAGGCCATATTTATCTGATCCACTCAATAATAATCTCTCTCAATGAACACTATTGATGTGGCATTTATGCCACTGCAGAACATAACCGATCCCTTAAATTCAAATAAAGCATTAGTGAAAAAATAAGAATTTTTGCTTCTGGGCAAGTCACTAGTGCACAAATTTCTTCCATGCTGCTGTCAGGAACTGAGGTGGGTGAATATGCCAGGAACGGAAGTAAAGGCAGAATTCCTCCTGCCTTTCAAATTCAGTCCTCATTTGCAGCCCCATACCATTAATAGAGGTGTTATGGTCTAAAAACAAACCAACCAAATTCCCTCACAAAGGGATCAAGAAAGGAAACCAGTCCTTTTAGCACCAATTTCCTAACGGGAGGTACGAGCCCGTAGGCTGATGCTGACAGAGCCTCACACAGACCCTGGTGAGATTCTGAGGCTAAAGAGGGGGCACAGGCTCACAGGCAGCTCCATCATCCGGGTTTGCTCTGGATGACAGAGTTCAAGGCTGTGTGTTCAGCCCTCCTTAGCTCGTGAAACACAGGGCCTTTGTGCTCTCCAGCCTTGTTACACATACAGAGCATGACAAGGGAGATGATCACAATTCATGCCAAGTAATTCCAAGAAAATCCAAACACAAGCAATGGAGCTGTTACAACAGCACACAAAAGTGCCATCTCCTACAGAAACTTAGAGGGAAAAAACAGCATGTTACACACTATGCTTTGGTAGAGAAAGCACTTTCAAGGCACAACTAATCTCTGAAAAAGAGACACTGAGCTCAGTTACACAGTGTAAATCAGGAGAAATGCAAGCGGAGCTTCTCCTGTTTACTAAAACTTCACGTCCAAGACTTCAGCACAAGCTCAATAATACACTGTACCCTCTGCAGATTAGGAAACAAGACTGGGTCAGAAGAGCCCTTCAGTCTCTTTGAAATTCATTTCACTGATTAACTCAGAAATGTCTTCCTTTGAATACAGTCAATAACAGCCTTTAAAAAAAGCATCATCATGCCTCTAGAACAAGCATTTTGTCAGCTGAGGCAAAGATGTGGGTGTGGGTTTCAATGGAGGCCAGCAAAGCCCTCTGACTGAGCAGGGAGTTCATCTGCTGCCTAGGATGCACCTACAGCTGGTTAGCAGCAATAATGAGAATTAGAGTGCCTGGGCTGCAGGTAAGGGACCAAACCAGAGAGTTTGCCCATCCAGAACATCCTGAACCCATGGTGCTTCTGTGAGCACCATTTCTCAGACCCTTCTTCAATATAAAGTTTCTGGCTAGTTGATTACCAGTGCAAATGCCCAAACACCATTCTCCTCTTGGAGAATGGAACTACCAAGTACATTCCAGCTGCCATTACAGGGGAAACAGCTATAACTACATGGGTTTCATTAGATGTAATCAAATATTCAGCTAATATCCAGTGTATACCTAAAATCAGCTCAGTCTTAGGAAGCTTGCCATTATATATGCACAGCTGCTGGAAATGGATGACTTCTTTCATTAATATTTGCTTCAGAAAATATCTAATTCACTTTGGTGGTGTTTATGTGCTTTCTACAACTACAGCAATAAATCAGTGTGCTGGGAAGAACATTTCACAGAAAAGGGAAATCTTAGGCAGGTATTAAACAACACTCATTCAGAATGAACTCTGAACTCGTGAAATGAATATTTGAAGATTTTATGAAAAAATCTACTAATCTAGATGATGAGAACAATATGATGTTAGAACTACAGATATTGAAGATACTAGTTTTGATTAAGTGCAGCCATAAACTATACACAGGAAAATATTCACAGCCAGTTTGGTAGTGAGAATAACCTAAAATGATCTTGCTCTGCAGTAACAACTGTCCCAATATACACATACACCATTTTTATTAATCTCATCGATCATTTGTTGGCAATGAGTGATCAAATACACAAATTAAAATTAGCATCTGGAAGTTTAGTATAGATTAACTTCTCTTGGTAGTAAGTTTAAGTTATTACAAAGGGTGCTGAAACCCACACAGACTTAAAACCATGCAGGCAAAACAGTCTCTGCTGGCACCATGTTTACAGCAGCTCAGCCTCTGGCTGTGCTGGGCAATACCCTGCCTCACTCCAGCTCTGCTCACTGGGCACATTTGACATACTTTTCATAACTAAAAATACAAGTTTTATAAGCAGAAGCCTCTTGGTTTGTTTATTTTCCTGCTAGACCTATGGAGCATTATTTTGATTTCTCTGGCACTGGATAAACTTTATGGATGTCAGTGAACTCTGAACCTGTAGTTCTGAGTATTTTCAAAATAATGTCTCTGTGTGCAAAGTGAGACCAGGCTAGGATCAAGCAGAACACCGCAGCACAAGCCTAATGTGTTTATTGAAACCATCTCCAATTAGCAGGAGAAAACATTTACAATCTGCTGTTTGAAAACAATTTACTCCTGTAAATTAAAGAGAATTAACTCCTTCTTGAATACTACTTTATTTACTAATGTACATTTAGACTTGCAGTAAATGTATTGGGCTTTTTTTGAAGCTACCCAAAGGGCAGGTCTTCACAACAGCTCAGCCCCAGCAAGCAGTTCAAGCTCTAGCAGCAGCCATGGTTTTAAGAAAGCCCCCTCGCAGTACCTGAAACCCCCCAAGTTTGTTTTCAGATAGGGAAGGCCAAAACTGCCTTATGTATATATACCACTTTGATAGCAGTGTTGGAAGGTTAAAGAACCAAAAGTAATCGCTGCCTGCACATCTTAGCTGGGTACCTGGGATATGCTGATTATTTTTCTCAAATCAATTAGCACTGTGCAGCTTTTATCACTAATTCACTTTTATCATTAATTCCTGCTGGCATGCGTCTTCTGACTTGTTCGCTCTGACCAGCTCAGTGCCCTACAAGCCTTGTCTCAAGCCTGCTCAGCCTCTATAGTCTCAGGAGTATCTTTGCCTGCTGTTCATAACGAAGATTTCTCCAGTTTTATTTATTAAGCAGAGCAGGGCTAAGCTTGGGGCCAGCAGTAAAGGAGTCCAGACCTCAGAGGAGTAACAGAGCCCACGTAGGAGGCTGGAGCTGCAGCAGAGCAGCTGCTTTATTCTGCAGCTCCCTCTACTTGCTGCATCCCATCATGGCAGTGCGACAATCTGCCTCTGTAACCTCCCAATCACTCTTTCACAGGTCAGATCGCAAGATCAATATAAACAAGAAAAAAAGAGACATGCACTCATGTAAGAAAAGCCAGGAAGTTCAAAGTTATAGCTGACAGTCTAGATTTAACTCTGACTGATCTGGGAAACAAAAGTAGAGCAGAGACATGAATGAAGGATGAAGTGTCAGGCTGCAAAGTACTTGGTTTTTATCAATTTAAGTCAAGCCCTTGCAATGACTAGCCCCAAATTTCTCATATTACACAGAAAAAAATAAAAGGGAAGAAACAGTGATTTCAAAATGTTTACACATGAGAGAGACCCATAGCTCTCAAATCAATATCTTGGTAATTTAGCCATTTAAAAAAATGAGTGCATTGCATTCTGTACATGAGGCATTTCTCCAAGTGCACGACAATTCCCAAACTGTGCTGCTTACAGCGACAGAGCAGTGCCTCCCTTCCAGTCCTGCATTACCTGCCTGTAAGTACAGCAACAACAAATAACAACAGCACACAGGGCATTTCTCAAGGATAACCAAGGAGTAAGTAACAGCTGTGGAAAAAAGAAGCCCAAAACCCACACTGTACAAGCACCAAGGCAAAGAAAGGCTGGCTCTTTAACCACTGAAATTAGCAGCAGTGACAAATGGTCTCAGCGGGTGCGCACGGCTCTCCCTGGTCCTGCCACCAAGCCTGACAAACCTGCCAGCAGAAAACACTTCCCTTACTGTTGCTCTGAGAAGGGGGCAGATGATCAGCAGTTCAGGATTGAATTACTGCACTGGGATCAGGCAGGAAGGCTGGCTGAGATCACCGAGTTTAGAGTCAGATCCCTTATTAATTGCCTGCACAAGAGCAGCCACAGCACAGCTCTGGCTCCCGGGGCTCTCTGCAGTGATGCCATCAGAGGGGAGGGATCCCACAGTTTCCAACTCATTGTGTTCAGGTAGCCCTCCCATCCAAACCACATCCTCAAACTTTTTGAAAAGGCAGCACAGATCCCTACAGCTGAATTTGTTATTTCATTTTCCAGAGGTAGTTTCTGGGCATTTAAAAAATATTTGGATCATATATTCATTACTTAGCAAATAAACTCCTTTACTCTATTGATGGGAAGAGATAAAAATAATACAAGTTTTTATTGCAGCTGCCTCCATTTCACATGGTTAAAGCAATCTCCTGAAAGAGACCATTGAGTTTCATAATTCAATGAATATTTATATTGTTTTAAACAAAAAGAAAACTTGAGAACCTTGTTTTGCAAGATTAAGCAACAAATGTCTTATATTTCAAATGAATTGCTAAGACTTAATCCTGCAATTCTTTTCTAATCCAGGCAGTCCTAAGGACTACCATGAGATCAAGGACTCCTGACAGGAGTGAGTTTGCAAGGTCAGGGCTTTCATCTGTGTAGAATTCATGCAGCCAGTCACCAGGTGAACTCATTTCGCCTAAGTTCTAATCCACTTGAGTATCGTGGGTTTGAAAGTTCAGATAAAAATAAAATCTAGGGAAAAAAAATAATCAAACTTTATTGAATTTCCTTTCCACTTAGACAATGAAATGGCAACAGAGAAGATGAAAAATGTGTTCAGTGAGAATGTGATGAAATATGTAATAGGACCCAGAAATGGAGGTGCTGCTCCTGAGAGTGAAACAGTACAAATTGACGCTCTTAAACGTTTCCCCCTGAACCAGAACATGTGTCCCCTTGTCCAGTCACACACGCATGTGTGAAATGCCTTTGACCTACACACAACTGTCAGTAGGGTCCTTCCCTGCCATCTCACCTGCCATGACACCAGTAATTCTCCTGCTGTCACAGCAGCTCTTCCAGAAAAGGAGCAGTGCAGAGCTGCTCTGCCCTACGCTTGGGATTCCCTTACAGGCACCAGGGTGCAGGGGAGGTGAGGGTAAAGGAAGGAACTAAGTAGTTGTACCTAATTCTACCTCAGTTTTCACAACAAACAGCAATTATGCAGCATTGATTAGAGGCCCTGGCCAGAGCTCACACTCAAAAGCTCTCCAAGAGGGACCAGAGCACCTTATAAGAAACTTGGTAGCACCTTTATTTATGCACTAAACCCCTATGGAAACAGGCACAAGATCACCTCTAGCATCAGTCACTGAGGTCCCCCCAGTCAGCAGCTTAACAAAAGGCTCTGCCACACTCCCCCTGAGAGGGGCTGTCCTCATTTCCCCCCCCACCCCATTTCAGTGGTCTCAGGTGGCTTTATCCCCAGCATGATGACAGAAGCAGGGCAGCACAAGCATCCCTGAGAATGGACTTGCATAGAAATAAAGATTAGTACTGGGTCTGCAAAGCCTTAGCTGGGGCACCTGAAGGCAGGACCAGCATGCGGGGCACCTGGGGATGGCTGATGGGGACAGTCCCTTGCGGCTCTGAGTTGCCCCTGCTCCTGGTGTGGAAGTTTATTGAAACTCAACAGGATATTTTTTTTGCCCACTTCATATGAAACTTCTTGCCCAGCTACAATATTTTATTTTAAGCCGAACATTTTTATATTCCTATCAGTTCAGCTACTTGTTCCTTGACTGAAAAAGATAAGTAGCAGTCAAATATGACAAAGATGCTTTCACAGTTAAATAATTTCTAGAAAACTTAATTATTTGTTGAAAGGTTTGCTCACAATTTAAATATTCGCAACTCTTATGAAATCAACAAAACTGTTCTAATTTCTAAGGTTTTCATGTGCCTTGGTCTTTTGGAATATAAGAATTCATAGGCTGCTTAGTCTGAACACAGCACCTGAATTTGTGAGTACTACTCCTCAGTCTGCAGGCTTGCACTGAACACAGTGACTGCAGCTGGGTCACAGGCTAAATTCATTAATTAGAGTACCTAATAAATTGTTATTGATATTGTTCAGTTGTTTGTCACCACCCAAAATGCTCAATAATGTCAACAACAGAAAATAGAATGTAGCAAAAGCCAAGCTAAGCTTACATAAATTAACTGAGGAAAAAAGCACAGGGGAAGACAGTGGCAACAGTGCAGTGAGTGAGGGGGAAGCAAAGAGGTGGCCAGGGGTTTCTGGGTCCTGAAATGCTGCATTCAGTTAATATGTCAAATGGCACCTCACAGGGTCCTGTCTGCATTAGCAGGAGGGAACAGACACTGGTTTTTCTCCTTAGCTTCCTACCATACTCTCGGTAGGCTACATCTTCTTTGCTTGAGTAAAATGAAGACCTTGGTGTAGCTGGAAGATATTTTTCCATTTGATTTTGCAGATGTGGCTGGAGGGAGCGCTCCTTTGGAACATCCAAGCCTTTCATGAATATATGTTATTTTGGTAATGATCCTTCAGTAGTCTAACAAGTCTAAAACAACCATTTTGTGGAGACTTCATTTTTCTGTTACTTTTCTTTACAAGTGTTTTCTATAAAATTAGAATCCAAATCTTGACACTGAAATGAAACATTGGTTTTAATGTGATATATTCATAGGTCAAAAATAATTTCCCCCCATAATTCACTTCACCTTTTTTAAACCCAAGGGTTTTTCACTGTGAACCAGAACTGCACAGTTCTTTAGACTGTGCTGAGCCAGACAAACCCTGTTTTCAGCCAGCATTAGCAGCCAGTCACAATTCAAACCGTGCTGCCCTTTTCCAGCATTGCTGGGACACCTGTCTGCTTTTCTTTAATATTTCTATCATCTTCCTCCATACCCACTTGAGGTGGGGCTCTTATGCAGAGTTTGTGCCAAGCACCTCATGGAGCAAGGAAAAGCTCGACACTGCCTTCCCTTCTCAGCCTGCTCCCACCAGTGGGGCTGAAACATCGCCTGTGCAGAGAGCTGTGACACTGGATCAGGTGCCAGCACGTGAAGGTTTGCTCCTTACTGCAGTATTTGAGTGTTTTCCCCTGGCAGTTAAAAGGGGTGAGGAGAAGGGAATCACTCCTGGGTGCAGTGAGCTGGGGCTGCCGAGCTCCAAGGAGAGCTGGGGCCTGAGCAGAGCTGCTGCTGGAGGATTTTCAAAATCTGTAGGAACAGACAGTATCCCTGCCTAATCTTATGCCATTTAAAATTACCACAACCAACATTAGGATCAAAAAATTGATTTATGCATTTTAAGTTTACCAAAAAGAGGGGTTTTCCCTCATCAGTTGAATTCCTTATGGCTCCCAGAAAGAAACTTTCATAGGCAGAACTGGAAAAGTCTGGCATAATCACTCATACCTAATGATGTATATTATTGCTGTCATCAGAGACTTAAGGTCTAAAAATCCCATCTTATAAAAATAATTTTAAAAAATAATGTAATGACCACTGATCCGTTGCTGCTAAATCTGAAGTACATGGAGAACTTGGATTAATTCACACGTTAAAATTGTTAAAATATGTGGGACTGACCTCAGTGGAATATTTGGAATACTGGATGTATACACAAGCATGTATTTGTGCTCAAATTTTCTAACTTGCTGCCAGTTTGGTTCAGTTTGTTTCCACTAAACTGATGCAAGGTTCATAATTGTGTTAAATGGGAAAATCATTAGGCCAAACATCGTGCATTATTGTGGGGATACCCAGGGGGATGCCTTTATCTGTTTTTAAAACTTTAATCCAGATATACATATAGACATGCATATAAAAACTAAGATTTTTTTATCCTCTAAAATTTCAGGATATTCCAGAAGACTTTCACACTCTTACCCTTGTCTAGGGTTATCCACCGCTTTGGGGAGTTTTGATTCAGTGCAATCACAGGACTTTGGATCAGGGCAGTAATTTACTGTACAACTCAGTGACTTTGGTGGACTCGCACTCAATTTTCTGTTGGTCCAGTGATTTTAGACCCTGAAATATAGACAGTGCTCTCAACTCACTGTCTATTCTTTAGGAGCAGAGCAATGCATGAACTCTTTTCATCCTTTTACCACATACGTCATTCCTTTTTCTTTCTAAGAAAGTCGTTTCCTGTTATTTTTAGCTCGAATCACAGCTTTATTAAAAAGAAATATATAAGCTACACTGTTTCTTAGTAGTCCCCCCCAACTTAATTTCCTGGGCTGAAAAAAAATGCTGAAAAAGGTGGAAACACCATTGACTTTTGATCTGTTTTAGTTAAGAGCATGACAGGCTTCTCAGATCCAGTTCATAGTCCTCTTTTAAGTACCTTCAGGTAAAGGATGCAAGTCACAGCTATGTCAGAACACGCTCTGCTCACCTCCTCTCCCCCCCTCTAACCATTTCTGACCCTGCTTTGGGGGACAATATTGAAAACAGTGAAAATATAACCCTGTTAAAAACATGAATCAAAAAGTCACTGCTTGTGGACATGTTTTTAAAATTGCTTAGTTGCATGGAAGTCCCTTTAGTGCTTGAAGGACTTTAATAAAATTGATTTTCTGAGTATAGCCTTTTAGCAGCTACTGTATAAGCTTGAAATATGAACCCTTCATTGTTGGAAGTGTTTCATTTTTGCCCTGTAACTAATGATCAAGGGAAAGAATGTGTTCAGAATTCTCCATGGTTGCCATTTTCATAATTAAATTGTGCTAATAATAAAGCTTTGCAGACTTTAAACAAACTGGCACTGTAGTGGAATGTGGTTTGCAATGTTTCATTTAGAGACCTCTGCAATTAGCCCTTAATGAATAAGCATACCACAGTGATAAGTAAGACATCTCTGTGAACAGGTTATTTACCGAAGCACAAAACTGTGACATTTTCATTCCAATAACTGAAATCTATTCTCCAGATTTCTTCTGGAGGCTCTTAAGCAATTTGGGAAGTTAAAGCCCATTAATTGCCTTTAAAGCCTGATGTGTAATGCCAGTAATATGGCACCACTGCTTATCCTAAGTACAATGGCTCGAAAACAAGCAGCCGAGTCACTAAGACACAATTAGCTGAATATGAGCTGCATACATAGTGCAGATCTCCCGGCTTTAGTAAACTACACACAACTTAAAACACTAGAATCACATCCACTGCAGAGCCAGAGCCCCAGGTTATACTTTCCCCTCCCATATCGCCTACTTACTTACACTAAGACTCACATTAAAAGATTCTTCCCTGTATTTGCTCATTAATAACAGGTATTTTTTTAATAACAACCCAAACACTGCACACCTCAGGACCTTTTATGGCAGTGCAAATCTTGGAACAGTGCTGATGTACATCAGCGAGGAATCCAGCCCTGAGTGACTGAATGCACAGAATTAGGAGATTGGGGTTAGTTCACTGGACCACTCGTACAACTGTAACGCACTGCCCATAGGAGGGAGTCATTATTTTCTGGCGAAACTCATTTCAGCATCTAATGAACCAGACGTAGTGGACTCTCAGACTGATGCTTTGCCTCATATAGCACAGCAGGCTATAGGACCCGGGGATTTCTTTCCATGGACTTCAGTGGGTATTGGATCTGGCCCTAGGAAGAGAAACCTGGTGACTGCTGGAAACAGAGTATTGAGAAAATCACAGACTCGACAGACTGTCAGCAGCCTGCTGTCCCACACAGCCATCACCAAGTAATAGGAAGATAACACAGTACCTCCAAAAGTAACTGTGCTTCAGCCTAGGTTATCAAACCCAACTTAGAAAAAGTTGCTTTTTCCTGACAGGATCACAGGCACTACTGATCATCCAAGTGTGTTTCCTGTCTCTCAAATATCTGGGTAGGCAACTTTGTACTATCACAGTTCAATTCTACTCAAGAACTTCTCTTTTCAACACAATCACCTTTCTTTTCTTTTTTAAAAAAAAAAACAGGAATAGAGGGGAAAAAATTGGTATACACAAAAACACTAGAGCCTCTGATATACTTTAGGCTCCTTTCTGTAAGAATCTGACACAAATCTTTAGAAACAAATATATAAGATAAAGAGATAAGGGAATAAGAAATATGGAAAAGATCTAGACATGCAATCTCCAGAACCACAAATAACAGACAACACTTTTGTGCACTTTGCAGCAATTCCTGTGGCAGCACAGGATGCAGAAACACCGCAAACACTAACCTGGACCCTCCCAGGAGTCTGCCCCATCCCAAGCGCTCCCTGCAGCCATGCTCAGCTCCAGCTGCTCAGCCTGCACAGGCAGCTACAGCACACACTGACAAGCACAGGAACAGAATTATCTGCCCAGGAACTTTCTGTTCAGAATATGTGCCACTACAGCATCTCTAGGGTCACTGCTGCCTTTACAAAATACTTCAGGACCTGCTTTCAAAATCTGATCAGGCTCCATTATCCATGCAAACAAGGGATACCATCGTGCAATGGGAAAAAGGGGAAAAAACAGGTGTTGAAGCACACATCACAGCTGATGGTGCAGAGCCACCACAGTGCCTCAATATAAATGAGCTGAGGTCCAGCAGGGCTTAATTAGCTCTGGCTCACCACTGGCAGCAGGTCAGCTATGATGAATGTCCAGCTCAGCTGGACATGACCTGGCTCTTTAGAGAGCCTGCTCAGATGTCTCTGTGTCTGTAGCACCGTTGAGCTGAAAGTCAGGCAGTTAACTCATGGATTACTACATTTGGGCTGTAGTTGAACTTTTTGTTTCACCTGCTGCTCTTGAAGTTTCCTGAACTTCAGCCCTCAGACAGGCAAAATCCAGGCTTTATGCTTAAATCTATACCAGGTCATCTTATAGCTATGTATTATCCTCCTAGAGTTGCCCCTTAAATAACTGTGACACTCTTTTCTCTTGTGTTTATATTCCCAATATGTTCGCATACAGAAAACTTAAACCACGTTTGTCAAATGAAGACCCATGCTCTGAAGCACACATTCTTGTTATCCACTGCATTAAAAACAAACAACCAAATTCCTGTTAAAATTCTGGCTATTTTTATTATTATAAATGATGTCTTACTCTCAATATTGGGGCAACAAACCCCACAGGCTTCTTTTGGGAAAGTGTGAAAAATTATTTGCTGTTGCCTTTTTTGTTCCCAAAAGCATTGAGTGTTAGATTCTCTAGCTAGAAACACACGGAAATGTTCTATAGCCCCTACCAAGCCATGGATTGTCTTTGCAGAACTGACAGCCCTGCAGTGGGTGAACTTCGTGCCACAGGTGACAGGAACACTGCCCCAGCCCCCACCATGATTTCCCAGGCTTGAGAAGTTGGTGGGTGGCTGTGGTGACACACGAGGTGAAGGCAGGTGAGAAGCACCACATCAAAATCACACCCAACGCCCATTGTCTTCTCACATGAGGGGCAGCAGATGGAGCAGAACAACTCTTGCAATCCTCAACCCTGCCTCTTGTTGATTCAGTGGGTTCTGGGTGTTGGTAGGAATGACATAGACTGTCTAGGGACTGGCGCTTTGAATCATGGTGCAGCTATTTCCAAGATTACTACCACAAAATTGATGGAGTCATTACGCCTCCAGGTATTGCTATTTTAAAAATTGATGTAAAAATAGATCTTGGAAGGTAATGGAAATTTAGAACTCAAAAATAACATCCCCATCATAAACTAGTAGAGCACAGACAGAAACTTTTGCACACACCTCCACCAGGCTTGCCAAAATCCAGCCCCTATAGGCAGGCAGTGACCACGCAGCCTGCATGGGACAGCAGGGGCTTTCGGGGATCACCTGGGCAAAACTGACGGCCCTAAACTGGAACCTCAAAAGTGAGTGAGGTGGTGACAGGCTTTATTTATACCAACACCATATCCTGATACCAGGATAGCTATTCTATACTTATTTTTATTCATAGACGAGTCCCATGAATTCCTAGAAGTATTCCTGCAAACAGCAGTTCCACGACTGACTGAGCAAAGCAGCAAGAGGCAGTAACCTCCAAAGTAACTTCTTCATCTGTGTTATAATGTACAGTCTCTTTTCTATTTAGACTTTATACATCAGACTAAAATATTTAGCACATAGAAATGGGACAAGCAGAAGTGCTTTTCTTAAACAGAAATCTCATACAGTTATTCATAATGCAAATCAATTGAGGCGGGCAAAGAGAATACACCTCAGATGGGCCTGGGTGAAAAAAGGAGAAGTAATACATTGTGTTCATTAAAGCAATATCAAAATTAAATTTAATACAAAGTACCTGAGACTAAAACCCAAAACTATTAACCCCAAAGCCACTAACTATTCATTAGCCAAGTCAATTTTGCATCCCATTATGATTCACAATGTGCAAATTCCCATTGAAATTGATTTAGTAAACCAGCTCTTTGATGGGCCTGAAATTAAAAGGATAGAAGAAAAGATACAACTAATTGAAGAACATAATTTGATGCTTGTAAAGGGTGCGAAATTTACTGAGAGCAGACTGGAGCTTTAATTAAAGACAACGGGACAAATTCACACCTGGGATAATGATTGAGGAATTTTGCTGAGGTCAGAAGAACTGCAGACACTCTTGTCAGGGCTGAATTAAGCTTCTGGTAGTGTCCATTTAAAAAAAAGAACTAAGGAAAACAGCCTTCGGGGGTGGGGGAAAAGAGAGAGAGAAAAAAAGTGAGAAATATGTATTTCCCTGTCTGGAAGTCACCCTGACAGGCCTTTGTCTGCATTGAGCAACACTGGGAATTCCTTTCTGTTTGCAGCAGATCAGGGGGACAAACGATAAAATGATTATACTTCTGCTCCCAAATTAAGAGTGATGAGAAGAGCTGAAGTCCCACAGAACTGCCAGGAAAGAGCAGAGAAATAAGTACACATGGTTAACCTGAGCCTTCTGAATAAGGTCTTTTTATTCTCCTGTCAGGGATGTTCAGGCTGTTTGAAACAATTCCCTAACTTCTGGTTTTGTATTGTTTCACAATTGCTTTGTGATGAACCATTCTTAGAATATTTGTACTTGGGAATCTGATACTATATCAATTTTACATCATTGGGGTTTGTTCTATGAAAGGTCTCACCTTTATGAAAGAAAGAACAGCTGAAGAAATGATGATGGGAAGCTGAGGAGTGTCTAAAATGGCACAAGGAGAGCCTGAAGTGAAGCTTTAAATTCTGTTTTACCAGCAACAATGTTTTGTGTTGGTTCTTATGCTCCCTTTTTGGTACTTCAACTGATTTAACGCTGAGTTTTCTCTTGCCATAAGGTTGATTACACATCTCCAAGCTGGGTCTGTCTTACTCAACAGACTGGAATGCTTCAGTACAGACCTGTGGAATAATTTGCCCAAGAAGAAGGTGGTTTTTTTTAAAAAAAATCATAACTAAATAGAGGATTACAATACATAGCCTTGAAATTTCAGGAATAGTCCATCTCTAAGATACTATCTACGGCCATGTCATGGAGAGTGCTGTAAAGGGGCTGATGTATCCAAAGCAATAAGAGGAGGAAACAGACATAGTTAAAAAGACTTCACCTACCATGAAATTCATGTGAAATTTAGATTCTTTGTGTCCAACACTCAGACAGACAGACTGGGGTGATCCAGAGATGTTACCCAAGCCCACCATGGCACACATTTCCTGTGCAGGAATGGTATGAGCTGATTTGGATTGTTTTGCCAACGCTGAGGACTGACAGCAGAGTTTGTAACAGGCCTCAATCAGGTGCATGACAAATAGCAATCTGTGACCACACAAACATGCTCTTTAACTGCTCTGAATAGCTTTAAAATACACAGCAAAGTCTACAGAAACAGCAGCTTAAAAGTTGGGGTCTTTGGAGCAGAGCTCACTGGCCCACTGCCTTTGTGACACAAATCTGTGCTGACATGGATGTGTTTCCACCTTTAGCTGCCGGTGAGGACTCTCATCCCCACGGTGAAAGGAGGTATTCTTATCCAGAAAGTATTGCCAAAGTTAGGAAGGGGCTGAAAGGCAGTCAGATTTCAGTACTGAGCAGTATCTGTTTGAGCTCCATCAACAACATCCGCATAAAAGCTGTTGTGCAGGAGCAAATAAGAAAAGTTGAATTCTTTGCCTAGTGTAATTCACTTCATTTATTGACTTTTTTCCCCTTTCGTTTGTCAGTGGTTCTGAGATGCCTGGCATTCAGGATGATTTGTAATGTAAATTACATAATTGTACTTTCACATATTTTAACATCAAATAGAATGATTGACTACAGAATTTGAGCTGTCTACAGGTGGGGGTCAATTATCATCTGAATAATCACACTGCCACACAAGAATAGCATGGCCATGGAGTGTGACATATTTTTATCTCTATGCATTTCAATGAAGTCAGGCTGGTACATAAAAGGTTATCACCTAGGAAACATATTTTCCTAAGCACAAGTTAAACATGCAAGCAAGATCAGCATAGATATTCAATTTAGCCAGTCAACCCTAACCTATTAATATTTTAACAAAATCCAGTGAGGATAATTTTTTTCTTTGATCCCATCTCATTTGAGCAGCCTGGAAAGGGAAGAAAAATTAAAAACAAAATAGTCAAGCATACAGAATGAGGTTATGTATTAAGTGGGCTATTTAATGTTTTTGGCATATTATAGCCCTAGGGAAAGTGTGGATGGATTTAACAATCAAGATCTGTGTTCCCTGGGCCCACAAAGTTCGAGAAACATAAAATAATCTATACTTCCGAGCTGACAAATCTTACCTGACACTCTGCTTCATCTCACTGGGACTCTCTAGCTCAGCATTAATCATATGTTAGAGGGAGTAAAAAGAAAAGTAAATCACACTAAGCTGGAAAGTGAGATGGAAGGTCTTTGGGCAAAGCTTTTAATCAATAATATGTGGGATAATAACCAGGAGCTATTGTTTGAATCTTCAGATATGAAAAGGTAGCAATGCAAAACACAAAGCAACTACAAACTGCTGCCACTTCAAAGGGGTCTGCTGCAAACCAAATCAGGTTGGTTTGCCCTAAATCCCACCTTCTCCCCTTCCCAGTCCATTAGCAACATTCTGTATTCACGGCTCACCAGCATTTTGATCTAACTCCAAAACTGCAATTAAAAATGTCTATCTGATCCTAGAGATAGATCAGACGACACAGTAGTATCATGTGCACTAATTTTTGGGTGTCTAATCTGAGACCCTTTACTATTCATTGACATTCAGAGATTGTTCAAAAAACGGTCTTATTTCTCATGTCAGACAATTCCCCTCTTTCCCTACTAGCATCTCTTCACACAGTTCCTGCTAAGACACAGGACTAGTATTATTTTGCTCTGAATTCTACCTCATTTCCAATTACTACACCCACCTTCATGCCCATGTCTTCCCTTCCCTCCACTCCTTCCCATACATTAATAAAAGGAAAAAAAATAAAGTTTTAGTTACTTGTCTGCTAAACACCAAAGAATCATTTAGTTTATGCATTTCTTAGCTGTTTAATTTGTGGTTTAAGTTAGAATATGTGACCAGTGGGTAGAAGGCAGTTTAACTAACCCAGTCTCCACGAGCTGAAGCCTCAGCCATGAAATACATGGCTGTGATTGATCTGACCTCCAGCTATTCATACAGCTCAGTTCGTGACCTCTAACTTTCCTCACCCCTTCAATAATGTGTGTAATAATATTTGGTTTGCTCGGTTATGAACAGGAGGTGGAGACGCTAGTCCTATCTCATACTTTTGTAATTATTATTATTATTTTAGGGGGTGGAGAGAGAGAGCTACAGCTCAGAGTGAAACCTAACCCAAATCCAGTTCAGGCTGTCCATTAATGCAAAACAGTTTTGAAACTGTGAATGGAGCTCCAGTAATTCCTCCACTGTTGCTCAGCAGGAGCTCGGCAACACACAGCTTGCATGACTACAGTAAAAAAAAAGGTCTCACAACCATGAAAACATTCATGGACCATTTTCACAAGCAAGCCTATCACTGAGGCAATATTTTTTTACCGCTGAGTGTGTGGCCACATTCTCTCCCTTTTACTTCGTTGCATTTTTGGAATACAAATATATTTTTTTC
Organism: Origma solitaria; assembly: GCA_013397895.1. NCBI lineage: Eukaryota > Metazoa > Chordata > Aves > Passeriformes > Acanthizidae > Origma > Origma solitaria. Next base: position 4,422,263 of record VZRL01000950.1, read on the forward strand.
TCCCTTTCTTTTGTTAGTGTTTTTTCCTATAACTCAAATTTAATATACTTAATAATGGTCCTGCTCTGCAACAATAAAAAAGATACTTTTCTGCTTTAGACACAGCTATACCTGCACAGTTATTTTTTAAATGGCTCTTTAGTTGAAGTCCAAAAAATTTTTCAGTGTTATCATTTCAACACTTTAAACTTTTCAACATTCCGAGAACTTCTCCCTGAAAATAAATAAAACAATAACCTGAATTTTTACAAAGTTTAAATTAATGAAAATATTTTTGAAGGGTTAAGACAGACTACTGGAAAAAGCCTGTCTCAGCTTTTAAGGAGATTTGGCTGGCTCATCAGTGACACCTTCTATCTTTATTTCAAAGTTCCGCTATCAGTTTCCTCTCAGCAAAGCCAGGGAAAACAGAGACAGTCCCAGTGAATTCACATGTTCTTCAAATGAAAACAGCTTAGTGGCCTAATAAACCCACATTTTTAAATAGTAGTTAAAAATAACTTATAACAAATTTTTTCTCTGATGGCTCTGGACTTTTTCTCTGCCCATCATAAATTTATTTAATAAAATAATCCACCTTAGCTAGAGTATTGTCTGTTTCATCATAGCAGCACCTGCTGACTCCCTGCAAATACTCCTCCCGAGTGTTTGTCGCTCCCAGCGTCACCTCCGTGCCCAAGTGTGCGGTGACAGCCCAATAACCCTGCCTGGCCCTGGGGCACAGCAGAGCCACTCCGGGGCAGGAGCACACACCTCGCGCCAGCACAGGGCAAGTGCTCCCTTCTCCACCCCCTGGGAAATCCTGAACGCTGCCACTTCTGCTTCTTGGCCAGGTAGGTGAACCATTGCTGCATTCCCAAATGCAGACTCACACTCTCCTGGGGTGGGACTCCCCAGGAAACACAAAAGCAGAAAGAGCAGCGAGTCCCCCAAGGAGCCATGGCTGGGCTGGTTCAGGCTTTGTGCAGGTGGCCTCACCACCCCTGGCACTGACTGCACCATGCCTGCAGCACCAGACCCAATTCCCAATCCCTTGCATGCAGCTGGCACAGCTCTTCCTGACACCCACATTCAGGAAGGATTTGATTCCTATACCTTTTATTGTTCTTCCAATACAGGAGAACAATGTCCTGTAAGTGTTTTTCTACTGATGGCAAGCAGAGAGAATTGGTATGTAGCCTGAAATTACCACAGGAAACACAGATTTTATTAATTTTGGTAAAATATTACAAGCTACGGTAACGAAAAAGATGTTGTGGCAATTCAGAAGCCTCCATTTTTCAACAGAACTTGCACAGGATCACCCACAGGGATTACTTACGTGTCTGCTCTTGCCCCAAACAGTGACCCACCTTCTTCATTTCCTGGGCTTTAACAGCAGAACAAGGAAGGGGCAGGAGATGATGTGGGGATGCTGGGGGTGAGATCACAGCAGGCACTGTCCTGCACACTCTTCCTATTCCTGGCAGGCCAGCGCACAGCTTTGCTGGGCTGCAGTCACCCTCTCTCAACACCACTGAAGCATCGCTGTTGCTAATAAATTTTTTTAAGACTGTGCAAAAAGGATACAGTTTTGAAAACAAATAGAAAGTTCTTGGCCACTTCTGCCTCTCTTGTATTTGTACATGTTCTACAGTGGTTCCTATTACAGAGTCAGCATTTGTTAACAGCACTTACAGAAGTCTCCTTTAAAAAAGAAGCCTTCATTCTTTGATGCTGCATTACAGTGAGAGTTGGCATTTTCATGATGACTACTATATATTCAAAGCCACCACTTCTTAATTTGCTAAGAGAAATCACTCCCCTGCAGCCTTGGTCTCGTTTGTAAGAGCTCTGGTCTGCAATGAACCCGTCAGGAAAGCGTACACGGGCTGGGGATGCAGTCAGAAAACTCATCAAGGTTTTCTGCTGGTTTTTATTCTACATAAAGGAATATCTAAACCCACTAATGTCTCTGAAACCAGAATGAACTGCTTATAATGATTAGATATGAAAAAAAAAATCAGTTTCTTTATAATACAATAGGCTTTTGTACATCCTTTAAGGAAAGTGGTAGTGCTGTCTGAATTTAGGCTCAGTGAAATGCTGAAACGTTAAATTTAATGGTGTTTCCTGTTCTAAGCTCTTCTGAACTGGACTTAGTAAAGACTAATGACCAACCCTTTGAACCCCCAAGTCTCCTAAGATTTAATTTGTTATTTCTGAGGAAAAAAAAAGCATGAATAAATAATGAGAATGAGGGACACAGTGACCAGAGACAATTCACCAGTGTCATTTACATATACAGCAGGGTTCCCAATTCCTAGAAATACTCATTATCACAATACCACAGAAAAAAATTAACCCAAATTCAAGATGACAGCCAAAATCAAAGGCTGTTCTATTCCAAAGCTGTCTTGAAAGGTTCACAGTATTCTCTGATTGTATTTAAACCCTGTACCATTTGGAATACGGAGAGTTAACACAGGCTGGAGAAACCAACACAAGCATTTAAGCCTCTTGTATGTTATGAGTCAAAAATCACTTGGTTAAAGGAAAGGCAAATAAATAGCTCAACAAAATAACCTATAATGTTTTTTCAGAAGACATCTATTTGCAGAAAACATAACTTTTACAAGAACATATCAGTTCTGACAATCCCTTTCACAGGACAGTTTTCTTAGGTATTCAACTGAATTTCTTTTTACAAACCTAGATAGCACTCAACAACTGTAGCAGTTAGAACATGCATGAAAAATCTGGGTTTAAGTCCTTGATTCAGACCAGGGACTTCAACCTGGATCTTTCCCATCTTACACAACTGCACCAGTAATTAGATTTTTGCTTATTCTGGGCTGGATCTGTGCATTTCTTTCAGATTTTTATTATGTTTTTATTATCTTTGTTTCATCCTTATAAGAAATTTTTGCTAGAACCAAATTACTTGGAAATGGGAAAAACATTCTGCAGAAAGAGGGAACAGTACAGTAAATGCAGTGCTAGAGCTTATTTTGCTTTTATTTAAATGCTTTGTGAAGCAGTGAAAAACCAGAAAATTACAGCCGTGTTTTAGGAAAAAGGCTTTGCTCACAAAACAAATTTTCTTCCCGAAAAGCAGTTTATTGCAATGTAGAAAGCTCACTAATTGGATTTATGACAGGCAAGCAGTAATGGTAAAAAGGAATAAAGTGAACAGAGAAAAAATAAATGCATATTAAATTTTACAGACACCTACGCATTTTCTCTGCTTTCCTGAACCAAGTACTCAGTGTTTCCAGATTTCTGTCGATTCTTAATTTACTTGGTAGAGAAGAAAGAGGTTACATGTGAGGTAAATAACCACACAGAATTAACTACAAACAGCAGAAAAGCCTAGTGCAGCTGATATGGAGATCAGCTGTGTGGAGTTCTAGAATACCTGGCTGATGAGAAATACACTGCGCTAAGGTGCTCTCTTTAGACAGTGCTCAGCAAATCTGGTATTTATTTGCCTCACATCCCAAGCCATCTATACCTTTTACCCTCCTTTATACACTCCGGCAGAGCTGCATCACCTTCCAAAATTCACCTTTTCCTTTTGAGGGTTGCAGTGTTTTTCCTGTTCAACGCTGAGCTGAATGCACAGCCCATTCAGTTCTGTGCTATCTTGGGTCGCAGTGTAACCTATCTAATCTTGGCAGGCATAAATGTTTTAAAACATAGCTGAAATTCTGCAAAGAGTGCTACTCAAAGAGTGTGACTGCAAAAGTCACCTCGAAATCTTGCACTTATTTCTCACTTTCATTTGGTGTCATAAAAGACCTCAGCATCAATCATTAACGAGCTATTAACACACACAGCTGATAAAAGTGTTCAAAGTCTGGTCAATAACAATGACAGAAATTCCTGATCTATAGCTGGCTTAAGCTAAGTCTACGGAGCCCATAGCAGTTATTTTCTTGGCTAAAAATTGCTTCTGGGCTCTTTTGCTTTCATCTCTGCCTGTGTGACACACACACAGGGGCTGCCTTTTCTCATCTCTGCTCTGCAGAACTTTCCCCTTCCCTCCGCTGCCTTTCCCACTCATTCTTAAAAGCAGTTTGCTTGCACACGGAGCCAGGAAATTATTCCATTCAAATGTCATATGATTTTAATGTTATTACCTGGTAGTGAAGGTGCTATCAAAGGAATGAGAAATCTCAGCTCAATTTGCAATTTGTAAACACAATAAAATAGTGCTTATTAACAATAATGAATAAACAGGCTGTAATTTAGGCAGCATCCTTCAAAGATATCTCCCTCCAGTTTTCTAAATTGTACCAAAACTCAGCCGTGCTTCTAGAATGAATAAAGCAGAAACAGCTTTGGCTACCTGAATAAATATATATTTAGCATTTTGTAATTCACTTGTTTTGATTATTCATTTTGTTAAATAAAATCTCTGATGTAATGAAACCTGAACAGCTGCTCAATTAGCTCATTGCTTGTGTGTTACAAATGTCACTCGGGCTTGGGAGGGGTGCAGTGTGTTACTGATAATTTTCTCATTATCCCTGTTGTTAGTAACACTTGTCAATAATTGTATTTACTTGGTGATAGTTTCTTGCCCCTATGCAAAGGAATTTAAGGTTAGACTATATAGAAAATGGCATCACAAACAAAACAGGCTCAAGAAAACATGAAAACACCTAGCCTCCATCTGCTCAAGTGTGATACACTTCAGAGCTCCCATTTCACATGTAAAACAGAACATGATTTATAATTTATATCTAGTTGGTGCAATCCTTCTCAAAGAAAAAAAAAATTCTTTGATGAAACACTGGCTTTATGTTATCATAAAACTATCGAGAAAATCACAGAACATTTGGAAATTTACCTCTACTACAGCATCTTTGAAGTTTGGATATTTATATTTTATGCACTTTTCAAATGAACTGTACTGCTGAACACAAACACAAAAAAGCATACGTGTGAGTCAGCGCTGAAATGAAATTACAACATTAGCAGCAGCAAACCACTGCAGGTATTTACAGACCTGCAGGTAACAGTTATGGCCCAGTTCTAAAAAAGATTTAAAATATTCTGTGTAGTGTGGAATTTTTACATTATCCTTCATTTATTTAAAATCTATAAAACATTTTGAAAAATCAAAGAACAAATGCAGAAGCAATGCAGTTCCCAGATTCTGCAGAACCACTACTCTTGCTTAGAGCTGTGGGGCTTTTTACTAACAAAATTACAGGTTTTTGAGAGCATACTTGGGAGCTGATTCTGCACCCCTTGTACCTGTGAATCACCTCAATGATTAGCACTGCTTATGCATAATCGGAGTAAATTGACTTCTGAATAAAGCAACCTTTAAAAGGTTTAAATTAGACTTCTGCTGGGTCACAGGCACAGAAATGAATTACTTATGTGAAAAGCCATTTCAAATCTACAGGATTATTTATTAACATAAAAGACACACGATCAAGGAGCAAATAGGGATGTAGGGTGTTAAAATCTGCAAGGATCAACCTCTTGATTACAGGAGAGCCACATGATCCTTTTCTCAAATTCTGTAATTTTTAAAGCACCTGTCCTGTGATGTCTCAGTTACACTCCTGGCTGCTGTACTCCAACAGGCACAGAAGTCAGAGAGGTTTGTCTTTGCTCTGACAGGTTCATCAGCATATTACAACCAAAACACTGCGCTCCCGCTTTATTTTCAGTCCATTTGCTAAAGGAATGCATCATTCTGGTGTCATACATTTCTTGCCACTGGCTAATTTCTAAAGCTGTGCTGAGCAGTAAGTAGGACTTTAAGAAGGGCCAGACTAAGGGGATTCTCAAATATCTTTCCTTTTGCTTGTGACAAAACTAGTCAGAAAAGCTATTTGAAAAATGTCAAAATATTGCGGGTTGGTTGGCTTGATGAAAAGTGTTATTTTCATATAAATGGCATTTTTGAAAGGCATCAATTAAATCTCCTTTAGCAAATCAGCAGATTTTTACTTATCAACTTTTAATATACTCAGAGTATGAAGAGATTTAAATTTGCTTCCTTTCCTGACTGCACAAAATAAATTATATATTTGCAATATAGAAAAAAATACAAAATTTAAAGGGTGAAAAGCACAATTAAAAAGGTCAAAAACACAACTGAAAAGCTTTTAAAACGCTATCTTACAGGAATTTAATTTTTTTAAAATATCCTCTCCAGACTAGGGGAAAAATATTTAAAAAGTGGATCTTATGCAACTTAGGTCGATTGGGCACAGTTGCACTCCCCTCCTTGTTTATCAAGAGGCACAATTGAGTCCAAAGTGGGGGTGAGGACAAGGGGCTCTCCCTTCCCCAGCCGGCTGCGCTCCCAAAGGCGTCACCTCCGTTGGTGCTCGAGGCTCTGGGCTCTGTGCCATCAGCACAAGCGAGCTGAAAATTATTACATTCCACTGAAATTGTAGTTTGTTCGTATTTTACACAAACATCTCTTTATTGATACAAGGAGTCAGGGTAGTAGCATACAAATTCCTGCTACATCTGGCTGGACTTTGATTTTACCATATGGATCCTACCCCTCCTGTACAGAATGAGATTTCCAAAGGGTCCTGGAGGACCCCGGCACTCAAACACTGTTGATGCTCAGTAGTGTCTGAACCAGGTCATGGCAAGCAACCAAATTAGGGTGTCCTAAGAATTTTTTACCCTTCATTTGAAAGCTGCCACCTGCACATCTGGGAGACTGCTTTTCAGGCTCTCCTACTCCATTGCGACACGAAATAAAACAGATTCACGAGTGCTATCATTATGCTTTGAACTCTCAGCCACACTGCAAACTACTGCAGTCCCTGCGAAATCGCTGGAACTTCTCAGAGTTGTAATAACCTGGCACTATTGTCAGTGTGGAAAACAGGAAGGTAACTCTCATAACCAAGGATTTTATCCAAAACCTCTGTAAGGGTTTCAGCTTTTGCGTTGTGAGCCAGCACACTCACTTACATAAAGATTGAAGACCACAACAGGAGCCTTGCTCCCCAGATGAGAAGTCCTTGCAGCAAGGTACAGAAGCAACTGATTGCCTGGTGAAGTGGTGATGTTCAAAAATAAGGAAATCAGTGCCAAATTTGTTAATTTGGTGGGCAGCATTACAACAAGAAAAAGGCTGCTTATGAGAATGCTGCAGCTTCTCCTCCCTTTTTAAGTTTTTAAATATTAAACCCATCATTCAGGCCCTTGCAGCTGTGCCACTGAGTGTTTCAGCCTTACAGAGCTTCTGCAGCACACCAGGGATGGCCACGGCCACAGCACCTGTACCTGGGCAGGCCAGCAGCTCCTGCGGGGTGATGACAGCCCGGGAGGCTGATGGCTTCATGGGAGATCAAAGGAATTCTTGAGGGGTCAGGAGAGGATGACATGGGGGCCGGACCGCCGTACTGCTTGAGAGCCTTTCAGGCAGGTGATCCACTTACATTGGCATTTTTGGTTTATGTCAAGCAAGCATTTTTTCTTTATGAAGTGGCTCTGGCTCAAAAAATGCCTTCATGTTACACCAGCAGCTTCTAGCTGAGTTCTTGGTGGCTGGGTTTTTATGTAAATGGGATCTGCAAGAGCTATGAAAGGAGCCAATGTGCTTCCATCGGCAGGCAATGGCTTGAGAAGCTTTGCAAGGGGCTATATTTGTTTCCATGTGATTATTCCTGTATAAAGCAAGAATTTATTGGTTGATTTAAAGGACCCGAGTGTTAGATGACTTCTCTGAAATTACTAATTTCAGTAGAAACTGCAAGGACTTTCTCAGACTCTTTATGCATTTCATACTGAAGACTTAATTTCAGTGACCAATCTCCAAGGCCTTCTTTTCTTACCCTTCTATAAAAAGTCAAGTCGTGGCTGAGTATGACACCTCCACCAAAAAAATGTTGCCAATCCGCTACCTTCTAATTCAAGTAAACCTTAGCCAAGTCAAGATGATGGAAACCTATCATACAACATGAGAGCCTACTGAATGCAAAGTCTGAGCCTGTCCAGCCTCTACTACTTCACTTCCAGAGAAGGGAGTTTGCTAATTGCTCTTAAATTAACCTTTCAGGTATATCTGCAATCATGCTTGTGATCTAGGGGTTTTTAGTAAGTTGTTGAAAAGCCAAACAAAACTACAATTGACTTTAAAACACTAAGGCAGCATGAACAACTAAGACAACATTTAGAGAGAACACAGTCATTATTTAAGTACTGTTTATACTTATATTTCATGAAGAATTTAGCCTTCAACATTAGAAAAATTATAGGGTGGGAGGCAGGAGGCAGAAGTGGGCATTAAAATCCCCCTCAGAGCTTTCATGGTTTCAGCTTCCTGAGAACTTGCCATTACTATTCAGAGATGTGCAAAACTTTCATAAGGAAACTCTAAACCAGGTAAAGCTCATTTAGTTCAATTTAGATGCAATTTTAATTGAACCTGGGCTGATTTATGCTTTCAAGTAGAAGTCATAAAGAACTCATCGGTTGCAACACAATTTCTTTTTGAAAATTACCATCTCCATCTTTCATCTCTCTTCCTGCTCTGTCAGCTGGTTTGTGTGGTCTTTTGAGACCTTAAAAGAGAACCAAAGTCATGGGGAAATAAAAGCAGCAGTTACTTTAGTTGAGGTTGCCAGCCCTGCTCTGAGACCCTGCCATGAATTTTAAAAAAAGCAAGGTAGCCCACTGAGCATCAGGAAGAGAGAGCTTAGAGTTATGTGTCTGAACACTTTGAACTTAAAAGAGGTTTTATGCAGGAGAGGAAGAGAGCTGCAGTTCTGCCATTTACTTAATTTCAAAATAAATCTACCATTCAGGGTAAAAATGTAACTTTTCTAATATTTCTAAAAGCAAAGCGACATCTGAAAAATACTACTAGCCAAAGGCCAGATTCTTTAAATATTTTGCAAGAATTAATGCCATTATGGCTACTTATGTGAGTATCCTTGTCACAAGGGTGACAGGTTTAACTTACCCAGATGCGTTTCAGGGGAGCTCTCTGCTAACAGTCACACAAGACAAAAGCTAAAGCACAAAACCTGGTCTCTCACATCTCCAGCTTTCATTGATTTTAAATGGGTGCACGTGTCACTGGAGACAGAATTTGCCCCTAGCTCAGGACAACTATAACCCATAGAGCAGGATGCTTAAATCATTTAGGTCTTGAGTTTAAGCAGCCTCTTCCATCCACACAGGTCCATGTTAATTTATCAGCTTGCTGCTGCTCATTTCAGGAGTGTAATCTCAAAGAACACGGGTTTTCCTTTGAACCCATTCCAATGTCTCATTTTTTACATTGCCTTCTTTGCTTTCATTTTATCCCCCACCTATACATTCCACCTGGCAAGTCCTCTGACACAAACACCCAGCCAGCGTTGATCCAGCATGCTTGGACGGGGAAACTAAATATCACCACACACACCTACCATCCCCCTAAAAACCCTCAAAAAAGCTGAGAAACATAAGGTGTGCATAAGCAAAGACAATTGATCTAAGTCAGTCCTTCTGATGCTAATCTTACTGCAAATAATATGCAGGGTACATGAGAAAATGTCAGATCCATGCTACCTCACAATTGCTGGCTTTCACTCCAGCTTGAAACTAATCCAAAGAAAAAATACAAAGGAAAGGCTGAAAGTTTGATCATTATCCCAAAAGTTTAAAAGAAATAAAACTGTAGCTCCCTTGAAATTATGTTGCTACATACATTACATATGTAATCTCACAAACTGCCAAAATAATATCAGTATCTACAGCTATTAAAGTTTACAGGTGCAAAAAGAATGCAATTAAAACAGGTTATATTTAAATAAAATAATTCCTTCTAATTAAAATGTAAATAAACATCCTATACAAATGGAATGTTCTGCATAATTATTTTTCAAAACTAGAATTTTGTGATTAATAAAATAAGGCTAAACTTTCACTAAAAAAAAAATCTGAAATGCATCAGACTTGCACCCAAGCATCTTGTCAGAGCAAAGTATTGGTGTTTTTAACACCGCCTTATTCCATTGATGTTAAAGTCAGGTGAGTGTCTCCGTTCAAAAAAATCAGCACATAAAACACTTCCCGTTTTAGCATCAAAGATGTGTTTACTGCAAACACAGAAATGCAAAGGAAATGAAATGGTGAAAAGGGCTGCAACAGTTTTAAGGATTTATTTTTAGAAGTTTTACATTGGAGACCCACTAACCATAAAGTCTAGTGTTCATACACAGCACACATCAGCGTTTCATCTCCTCTGCCAACTGGATGTCGCTGCATGTTTCCAATCCCTAGAAAGTTTCATAAAGGCAAAATGAACTTTAAATGACTGCTCTCCCCTGCTTTCCGTTCCTCGTCGGGTCCCATCCTGCCAAGGCCCCCGGGGCCAGCGGCAGCCGTGGGGAGCGCGGTGCGCCTGGAGCCGCGCGGGGCAGCGAGCACGGCGCACAGGATGAGGCCCTAATCACTAACAGCTCCTCTGGAAACTCTCACAGAGATAAAAACTACAAAGACACTGTTGGTTCCAGTCCCCTTATTGAATTTTCATTGCTGCTTTTATTGTAACTATGAATTCAGTCCATAATGTCACGTGTTCTTTGTTCTCCAGCCTGACATACATTTTAATACCCAGCGCAGTATCTGTGCAAAGACTAAGTGTGTTCATGTGTAGAAGGGTTAACACTTTGCTACAAACATGGTTATAGTTAGAGATTAAAAGCAACACTTTCAATGATTCTACAGCTTAATATTTCCAACTCCCATCTCCTTCTGAAGGTTCTCCTCCCCTCCCCCCCAACCCCTCCCAAAAAAAAAAATCTCTGCACAAGAAATGCTGAGCATACAAATTATGTCACTGACATCTGGAAAGAGACATGACTACCCAAGTAAAAAATAAACCCAACGGAGGTCACGGCTTTAACCGACTGTCGCTCTATATTTAAACTGATTGATTCATACAAAGACATAATTATAGAGAACATTGAAATCAGCAGCTCCCAGCACTCCGGATTGCAGGCACAATTGTGTTTACAGGAATTGTTTTTTGAAGACTATGTCTGGCATAAACTAATTGATACACCCAATATTATGATAAACATTAATTTAAACTTAAATTGTGAATAATGGCTACCTATTTTCCTACCTAGATAATAACAACTTTCTTTCAACTATACATGATCATGTATGATTTTTCAGGATATTCTTTGCATAAAATCTATTGGTTATGCAAATAAAAGGCTTTGGAGAATAATGTACAGTAACTAATTTGTATAATCAGTTTCCCTCAATTCAGCGTGATAATGATATGTAAAGCACATCACTACAGACTGTCTGTGAAATGAATTCTGTCTTAATATGCTAGTCAACTAGCCACTCGACCTTTGCACAGGCTCACTGTAAGAGGAGCAGAAAAACCCACACACATTCTTTCAATTTCTAAAGGGAAATTCGACTCTAGCCATAGAACAAAGAAAGAAGAAATAGAAGTAAAAGAAAATCAAAGAAAAAGTGATTTGGATTCAAGGGGATCAGATGTTTCATTTATTGCAGGTTGGAGACCTTCAATCAGTCAAATGAAAGACACATTTGTATTAAAATACCTACAAGGCAGAGAGAAAGCCTTGATCAGGTGTATTAGATTTAAGTTACAGCTCTCTTGCTGAGAGATGTGAACCTACCTTCCAGTCTATCTCTTCTCAATATTGAAGGTTTTCTGTGTTACAAACATTAGATGAAAGGTAGCTTGCTTGCCTTCCCACGTATCTGCTGGATATTAACTGTACATTTGAAGCGTGCGCTACAAGGAGATGTAAACTTGGTGTGCTCTGCAAACAGCCACTGCCAGGAAGGGCCGCAGAGCCCATGGCAGGGCTGTGACACCGAGTGCCGGGGGAGGCTCATCATTGGCCCCAAAAGGCCAGTGCTACCGAAGGGAAAACTCCTCTTTGCTCTAGTGGAACACATGTCATCTGTCCTGTGACAGGGCTGGGAGCCCTCTTGCGCAGGCAGATAAAGCAACACCACAGCAAGAGCCCCTGCCCTGGCTCCTGCTGTGTGAGGACAGCAGAGTTTTGTTTGACTTCTCATTACATATTGTGCAGGTGGTAACAAAAGCCAAGCCCTAACCTTATTCTTCGCTTTTCACACCATCCCTTCCTCACAAAAACTCCTTGAATCCACTGTTCTTGCCCAGACACACAGAAGAGCATCAAGCCTGATGGCAGAGGTCAGGTGTTCTTCACCTGCAGTCCCAGCATGTCAGTTTTGCTTACATTGCCTGGAGAAGGATCGCAAAGTGCTTTATAAATTGATTACCACTGCTTGTAAAATTCTCAACAAACGTTATTCAAAAACATTTTATCTTATTAATGAGTGCTGTCCAGAATAGTTTTTGGTTTTCATTAAACTTTACCAAAGATCAGTTCAGTCCACAGCAAATGTTCTACAGAGAGACAGAGGCTCCATTATTTCTGGATACATCTCTCATCTCGATTTGTGAAACCCACATCCAACCATTACTCTGAGTTACCCAGAGAAAGGATTTGAACCTGGATCTCTCCTGGCAGCGTCAATAATTCCAGTCACTGGGGCACTGCCTCTTCCAGCAGGGAACCATCTTCTCTCCTTGACTTTGCCCCAGTATAAGGAACTTACAAGAACCACATATGATAGAAAAATTGTCCCTTTGCCTGTCCTGAAGTGGCACAGACACCAACTGCCAGCACACTAGCAAGTACTGCCAAAGTGGCTTTGCCCAGAAGCCTCAGACCCAAGTATTGATCATCTCAACACAAAGACAAGTTCTTTCTGCCATTGTGAATAAAATTTCAGTGATTTAATAATGAGATTAATCCCATAGGTGCCTACACTAGGTCCTTGGGGAAGAGGAACACATTAAACAAATAATTTAAATGTATAGGTTTTAGAGAGGTGGTTCACTGGGTTCCAGCTTCCCCACCTTGTTTCTCAGGCTTCAACTATTGCATTCCACAAAGTAAAACACCAAAAATACAGCCTTAACTCAGACTCCAGTTTTAAATATTACCTTCTGATATCCAACTGGCTTTTTAAACAAGCCACTATAACTCTGATTTCTGCTTTTATGTATGCATAGCTGCAGATATTGTGTAGCAGTATGAAAATTTTAAAGCTGTCCTGCTTGTTAAATAAAATCACAGAATAGTCTGAGTTGGAAGGAACCCAGAAGGATCATCAAGTCCAACTCTTAAGTGAATGGCCCATATGCGTTCGAACCCCCGACCTTGGCATTATTAACACCATGCTTTAACCAACTGAGCTCTCTGTCATTGTTAAGTTTAGCTGATATTTTCATTTATATAGCCATAAATTCTCCATCAGTCCAGCAGAGGGGTTATTTTTCTTTTGTCTCCTGATGTTTAATACTTGCTTTTGAAATAAGAGCAAATACTCCCCCAATAAAATTTGAATAATGCCACATATCAGTGCTTTATAGTCACTGTTTCAGAGCTGGTCAAAGGGTGAAAAGGCATAAATAGAGGACTGAAATAAAGTTTATTTTCCTTTTATTACATATATATTATTTTTGTTTGTTTGTTTCATTTATCAGAGGGTCTATAACAGTACAACTTCCATGGCTATATGGGGGAAATCTACACAAATACTTGTATCCTTACAACACATCACACCAGCTTCACAAGTGGGTTACACAGCAGCAATATGTACACATACTTTGCTGAGAAATGAGGCAGATTTCTCTAGAAGCCCATTGACCTCAGTGATGCATGCCTGAGCCCTGACATTGCCATTACTACACAAGCACCATTCTCAGAAATCTTTTGTGGCAGCATGCACTGTCATATTATTTGCAGCTCTGGCCATTTCCTTTCTGAACAATCCTGATCTGAACAACAACAAAAGCAGCAAGACTGAAGCTTCATAAAACATCCAAAAGTAGTCTCAAAATCTCTTGAGCAGACATTAGTTTCACAAAATTTTCTGAACATCCCGGTTAGCACATCTGAAAAATATTTGACTGCCTTACAAAGCTGTTGTCCGAAAAACATGAGACTATCTGCCTGTCAAACACCCAGCGAGGGTTTGCTGTAGGCCCAGCAAAACCATGCCCTGAGAAACTCCAGCAGTCATCCTTGGCTCCTTACACAGTGGATGGCTCCATGTCTCAAATCTTAACCTCCAACTGCACTTCAGCAAAACACACAGAATTATACTGATGTAGGACTCATTTCATGCAGGGAATGTCATGTAATGCTTAAAGTACTTCCGAATCATCACAGCAAGCAAACCTGCCTTCTATGGGGATATCACCTAAAGGTTGGTAAGTGATTAGTTATTTCAACAAAGGAAAGGTCTCCTGTGGCAGTGTCTACAAAGAGCAAAACACTGTCAGGAAACACTGAAATTTGTAAGGAGGGCTCGTGAAAGCCTTACTTCTGAATTACCTGAAAGCAGCTCCTAAAGAGGAGCTCAGGCAACCCCACCTATTGAAGGCTGCAGGAACTGTGACCTTCCCTTAAAGCAGGAGGGCAGAAAAGCAGGTACGAAGTGTTTTCTAATGACCTTTTGTGTTTGAGCAAGGCCATTCAAAACTATGTTAGGAGATCACAGCTTTACACAGCTCCAAAGTTTTTTAGCAGGGACTACGAAACCCTGACTCAAGCTCCATTTAAATGACAGGAAAAGAAAAAGTTTGCGTAGAAGGGAACCTCAGGGTTTTACTCTACATTTGGACTTCTTTCAATTCACATTCAGCGCTGCGAAAATAAGACTGTTCTCAGACTTTTTAGTGGCATAAGCTACGTTTTGTATCAGTTCATTTCACACATGAGGACATCCTGCAGTGAAGAGAAAGGGCTGTATGGGCACTGGCAGTCACGGAGGGGACAGCATTGCTGTGCTGGCACACAGGGAGGGACAGGCTTGTGCCCAAGCTGAGCTTCAGGGTTCACCACCATCACCTCCTCCTTCCCTGGACAAGAGAAATGTCTCCTGGCCTCAGAGGCAGCAGAATGTTTGAGAGGGAAGATTGTGCATTTGGCAACTTTGCTTGATTCTCATCTCAAGGGAGAAATCTGCTTTTACCCCACCTAGTCACTGATCGCTAGAAGGATGCTCTCATAAACAAAATGCTGGAGAGGCTATGGAATCCTCAGCCTCCCCTTTCTCCCCAGCTTCCAAACATAATGCATGAAACAGCAGGGATGTATGCTGGCCAAATATCCTCAAGTGCAAAGGAGATGTGAGAACATATCATGTACAGCAACATGAACCTGCAATTCTTGCTAATCTGCCCCACACTGTTTCAGGTATGCAGCTAAATGTTAAGGATGGGATAATAATTTTGTAATCACAATTTGCCAAAACAGGGCAGAATGACAGCTCAAACAAAGAGAATCTACCATCTAACCTAAGATTCTTTTTTTATTGAATATTAGAGTCTTTTAGGAGACTGTAACCTGACATATGCCTCCAATTTTTGGTAAATAATCACAGTAATTTTTGCTTTGATATAGAATATGTGAAAAGTAAGAAATATTTTCCAATTCCAGTTTGTTAAAGTGGAAGCCGACTTTCATCCATGGCAAATTGTTGTATCAGACCATCTCCGAAATATCAGGAATTTCTTATAATCTAAAGTCTTTAGCTTGACAAGTTATTGTCTCACTTGTGGCCATTTCAAAAACAGAATAAATTGAAAATTGAATAACAGTATCAGAACCTATGACATAAGGGGTTTGAGGCCAAAGCAAATTAATTTATATCCTAAAAATAAATAAAGGCCTTACTATTGCAGAAGAATGCTGCCACCACACTGCAGAGCAGAGCTATCAGACGCTGTCCCTTCACTGCCACTTCCCCATACAATGTCACATCTCCTGTTCCTAACAGATACATTGCATAATGTTACAGATGGCACAGGTCATAACAGCCAGGATTACATTTATTAAAATCAGATGAAATGCTTATCACTGGATTCAATGCTTTTCCATGCAAGGTGACCTGAGTTTCTTTTTTCTGAGCACTACCATAAGATTTTCCTGCTGCAGAAAATAGCTACAGTTAATTGTTATTGTGCACTGATGCCAATTATTACAGACACCTGCTGTAAATTGACTTTCATAAATGTTTGACTTTACAAACAATCTGGATCCTCAGTGTCACTATTTTATTTGCTTTCAGCACAATTATTCCTGCAACTATTTTTGTTCACATGAGGAACGGAGCAATGGCTGCCGTTCACATAGGAATTGTTGTATATGAGTGTCAGCAGTGCTCTCTGCTTTTGCACAATCTCCATTAAAAAGGTTGTGGACGAGGCCAGGGATCAGAAAAAAACCAAACCCATAGTAACATCCACGTCTTCTATTAGCCTAGACCTTCACCCTCAAATAGAAAAAGCACCTGAACACCCCCACAGCCCCCACGAGGTGCAGCATGTACCAGTGACTTCCCACGAGTCACCTCCTGGTGCTTCTGAGAAGGGAACGGGCCTGGGAAGGAGCTTTGTCTCATGAGGAAACACAGGCTCCAGCCCAGCCTCCCCACTGCCCAGCCTGAATATTTTATATTTATTTCTCTCTCCCCTCCTTTGCGGTGGCAGTTGTAAATCTACCTTTCTCAAAATTCAATAAAAAATTAATTGAAAAGAAAAAAAAAAAAAAGAGAGAGAAAAGTCATTTCAACCCCAACAATAAAAGGCCAATTGACTTCTCAATTTTCTAGTGGGCAGGAGAAGAAATCAGGCATACGCAGGGAGAAACTCAATTCTCCAAAGCTCTCCCCTTCAGGAGTTCCAGCCCTGCTGTCTCAAGGGTGCTGTGTCCCCTAGCACTCGCTCAATTCCAGCTGGGTATTATTTTCTCAGCTCCGAGGGAAGCAAGAATTCATTCTGCATTATTGATGACTCGGCTCAGGCGCTGCGAGGGCCTTGGGCTCAGTGTTTCCTGCTGCTGCCGCTCACCCGCACCCAGCGCTCCCTTCTGCTGGGCCAGGCTGCTCCTTTCCCCCTCCCCAAACATCCCCTCCACACACAGCCGAAGGGAAACCCCTGAAACAAAACCTGGGGGCCGTGGGGCACAGACCTCACCCCATTAGAGCATCAGCCATGGAAGTTGTGCCTTAGCAGCAGCAGGACAGGAGCGGCTGAGGGAGGGGGCTGGGAAAGGGGCTCAGCCCCCTGGGGTGGTCGATCTGTATTTCAACTCACCCCTCTTGCTGGGAAGGTAAATGCTGAGCCCCAAACCATGACACTGAGGCAGACTGAGCTTTCTGAATTCTTCTGAAAGAATAGGTCAGATCCCAGAGACAGCAAACCCTGACTGAGCTCCTCAGGGCAGGGGTAGGACACACTCCTCACAAGGATGGATTCATGATTTCCTCTTTCTGCTCTTTGCCTCTTGCCCTTCTTCTCGCCTGGTTGTTTGTGTGTTTACCTTCCTTCTTCTACACCCTAAACAATTATTTAATTTTCCTTAAGAAATCTCAGTGCAGAACACCTACAATGTTGGAGACTGTACAGTAGTAATGACGGCTCTGTTTCAGGTAGGAATGCTGGATACCAGAGGTACATTTAATTAATGAAAAAGCACGACAGATCTGACAACTGCCAACTAGAACTGACATCCATAGCCAGCGAAATGCCAAATACATATGCAGTTTTGTAGAAATCAGTTCAGTCCATCAATGTAGCTGCAAGCTGTAGAGTAGCTCAAGCCCAGTCCCTAAGAGCCTTATGGACTCTGAATCCACTAATTTCTCCACACTGACATGCTGGATCAGTACTTTGATCCTGGGATGTAACTGTTTGCAAAGAGCTATGCCACTTTCCTTGGTTCTAAGATAAACAGAACTCATAGTCACAGATTCACAACTAAAAAGTCACTGGTTCACAATTAAAAAGCAACTGAAATAATGTATTTGGTTTGTTCTAAATGAATTGAGAGAAACATCAAGTTGATTTTTGTGATACAGGTCTAGAATGACAAGTGGTTTCTTCCATGTGCTTTTATGTAGTTCTAGGAAATTTTGGGAGGAAAACCTTTCTTAAAACTATAGACATTTGGTATTCAGGCAAAGTGTTAGATCTGAAGTTTCAAAGTACCAAAGGAAGGAAGTAAAAAATTTGTATTCAGGTTCATACTTTTCTGCTTCCTAGAGCTAGAGGGCTTGAATCAGCAGCTCCCCTCTGCTTGTAATAGTGCAAGAAAAACCTTTTAAGAGTTCTATAATTATGTCTTTATTTTTGTGAGTGTATATGCATCAGCTAAAACTATCTCTGTATTATTTACAATTATGAATGCAGAACGGGAACAACAGCAGGAGCTCCCCTACTTGCCCAATTTGTGGATGTATAACATAATTGATTTCTAAATTTCTGGCAATGTCTGTTCACTAACGTTCGTATATTTTGGTTTCTCCAATACCCTCCTTGCATTGCCTGTGCAGTACTTGAGCAGGTGATCTTTGAACACCCCTGCCCAAACTTCCAACATTATCCATTTTAACCGTGCCCCTCAAACTTGCCCAAAACAGGGAGAGGCAGAAGTTATTTGAACTGTTCACTGAAAGACAGCAATTTAAAGAACCTTTACAATGAAATTCTATCTCACTCCAACAGTTTCAATGATTGTGAAAAAAACACCTAAAAAAAAAAGTTCAGCAATTTCGCACAGTGGAAAACAGCCCAGGGCACAAGAAAACTAAAACCAAACAGTTTGCCGTCAGTGCTGTAGACTGTGTTCAGTAAAAACAAAAGATCAAACAAGTTCTGTAATCATTATATAAAGCACATTTGCTATGGCATGTGAAGAAAACATACTTCCTTCCTAATACTAATTAACATTAGAGAGTTGTGGGCTGAAATGCGGGATAAAAATAGCTGTTTAAACTAATCACTCAGCAAGATGTAAATGTTACATATAAAGTATACCTAACGGGTTGGAATATTTATCCCAGAAGTAAAGAAAGCTTTCACTACTCATGAATTATAAAAGTTTCTCTTCCTGCCTCACTGCAACAATGTATGGACTCTTTGCAAGTACGTGATGGCTCTTCCTAGAATGTCTGTAGTTTTCCTTACTTGTAAATATTAAAAATTTTTTTGAGCAGTCACAGTTGTGGGGAGCGAAGGAAAGGGCAAGCAGAAAACATAACACCAAAGTGTTTTCTAAACAACACACAGATACTCCAATTGCCTGAGCCCCGCTGTGACTGTCAGCCGATGTCCAGGCTGGAGGGCTGCAGACACTGCAGAAAAAGCCACAGCTGACTGCAGGACTTCACCCGAGCAGCACTTCTACATCTCAAAGAGCTTTCCTAACGCACACAAAGCAGCCAGCTCTGCAGAGCAAAGGGTGGCAATCTTAGATCTACCTTTGTTTCTCTGAAACTATTTCTCCTTTCAGATGTGCCCATCCTTCCACAAATAAATCCTGGCAAGTGTTATCCTTCTTGTCACCTCTAGCTATTCCTTTGCCTTTCCCACCCTGTGGCTTCCCCACTGCCACCAGAACCACTGTCCAATGGCTCCTCACGGGTAGGAAGGGAAGGTGTTCAATGACTGGCACGATACCAAGCAGACCACCAAAGTATCCAAAATATTCCTGACCATAAACTTTATTATAAAGTTCAGGAAGCCAAATGTTATTGCAATAATATTTCAATAGTTTCCTAGCAACAACATTTCAGATGTTTCCTAGTAATTTCCCCCAGCAGGAATTCCAGTAGGGTAACAACTGGAGAGAAGGTGTTGAAATGTCCAATTCTTAAGTGTTGCAGAGTCAAAAAGTCAACACATTTCTGTCTCTTGCCAGAGGGGCCATATTTCCATCCTCCAGGATTTCTAAGCACCTGCTGAACTCTGTGTCCAGTACAGACAGAAGTGAAATATGTCCTTGAGTCACAAGAGTGTTCTGCAGGACTCAGCTGAAATATTTCAGCAAAGCACACGAAAGCACCACTGGGATCCCTGCCCCCCTCACCCCACATTTGGCTGCTTTGGGCTGGATTCAGGAGTGCTTCTTTATGCAGCAGAAACTCATCCCAAGAAGATACACTTGACACTGGTTACACCTGGGCTATATGAAGAGAAGGCTGTCCTTTGGGTGCTAGGCTAATGACAAAGAAAATGGTGGGGTTTTCCTTCATCAGCTGGGGAATTAAAACACCCCTCTGAGCAACTTCTGTAATCCCAGTCAGATCCCCAAAGCAAGCTACCTGGAACTCCAATCTCCTGCTGCAAGTACCACAGCATTACCGTCTCAGTCTGTAAAGGGCAAATAAATGAAAGCAGTCTGTGGGAAGCAGAGTACAACCCATGGCAGCTTGTTCTCCATGTCCTCTTCCAGCACTTTGTCAGATGCTTTGGACCAAGGAAGCAGATGAGCAGGAGCTCTGATGGAAAATATTCAGAGGCAGAGGCTTAAGCTGATAGAAAGGGAAGACTGTTCAGCACTGTTTTAAGATTAGTCTAAACTGACAAGGTAATTCCAATAGCCTAGCCATGTAAACTGAGTCACAAGGCTCCTAGGCCAGCCAAACCACCCCCCTTCCCCCAAAGCAAAACCAAAATCACGGAAATTTAAAAAGCAATTAGGCATAATGTGTCCAAAAGCTTTCCTAAGACAAATCATTCCACTGAAAATGGAACTGTTCGGGGCAACACAAACACCACCTCTGCTCCATCTTAAAACATGATTCATACCACTAAGTGCTTTATTTCCCTCTTGCAGCATGTAATGTTTGGACTTCTTAAAAGGGTCATATTGAATTAACAGGTTCACCTTGAAACCACACAGTGGAACAAAAAGCTGTGTGGCAAACAGCACTCCAGAGGGGACCAGCTTGCAGGAATGCAATTCTCTCCTGTTCAGTTAAGAAGAACAAGTGTTGTGACAAGCTTTAAACGCTCAGATCCAAACCACAGATCTTCTCCCCTGTTCCTTTCAGCTTGCAGCAGAGTGTTCAAAGCGTGCAGGCTGCATTTCGAGCACCAGGAAGGAGAGCCTGCAGGGAAGTACTGGGGGAGCTGCATATCTAACCACAGACATATTGCAAGGATCAGCTATCACAGACTGGTTATATGGCTGTCACAGCTCATTGGATTTCTTTGTCTTTATCCACTGTAAGCATTTAAAAGACAGCCCTGGTGTTCCCGTGTCTAAAAGTATTTGGTAAAGCTTATATATCTTCTAAAGGGTAGGGAGCAAGGAATAAACTCAAAATCCTGACTGAAAACAACCTGAAATAATAGTAGTTTTCTTCAGAGGACTTGAGAATGAGTTGTGTAGAGAGTGACAGTGGTAGTAATGTCTTATAAGGTTAGTGTACACGTGTGACCTATTTGGTGCATTGGCTCAGTCATGTAGTGCACAGGGAGCTGGAAGGGTAACAACAGATAAAAGATATGGCTTACACTGCTGAAAAAATGTGAGCCATTTCAGCCTCTCTTGCCCAGCTATGAATAGTTCATTCACAGAGAGATTTTTCCAGCAAAAGGAACACAATCCAGAAAGTTCCTCTGAGGAGAATCTTTTTCCAGATTATAATGCAGAGCATCACTTATGCAGAGTCCCTTAATAAACATTTTGTAGAGAAAAACGCTTGGCTCTAGTCTAGGGATTGAGGTTAATCTAGTGAGTCTCAACACTGATTTTTGTGACCAAAACCAGGTAGGTCCTTTGCAGCCTTCACACCTCACAGCAGGGAGCACCCAAGATTTCTGAGCATTTGCTATATTTCAGGGAATAAAGAATAAATTAGAAGCAGCATTTCAGTATGGAAGCAGGCTGACTCGAAGGGGGCCTGCCCATCTATCCTATAATGCAAGCAGATATACAGGATGATTATTTCTGGGTTTGTGTGTCTATACTTGTGTAAAACATGGAGGTGCTTTAATGAGCATCTTCCTTCCACAAGGTTCATTATGGTGATGATAAATGTCATGGAGGCTTCAAAAGTTCCATCATGGTCCATGACTAAAAGAACAAGTGGAGCAATAAGATTTTTAACAACAGAGTCTGCCTCGAATGCCATCTGCCCATGTGCTCCAGCACTGCACACCCCACATTCTCTTTGGATCGTTTGAGACAGGGCTGCAGCACCTCTGTGGAGGGGGAAGGATGCCTTGCATCGAGAGCCCTGCACTCCCCTGGGAGCTTTTCCAGAGCTGTGTGCTCAGAGCACAGTGAAGCATCGGCACAGTGTGAACAAACAAGTTCTCACTTGAGAATCTCTGAGGGGAGGCCTCAGGTGCTGCCTTTGCTTCAGAACAAAAAAATAAGGTGGGTGGTATTTGCTTTATCCTGGTAGCTAACTCAGCTGTGCAAGCAGCAGCACGAACATGCAGAGCAGAGCCCTTGCCCCTTGGAGTTTATGATCCAAGGAAAAGACAAGGGACAGCAGCAGGACACAGAAGCAAATGCAGCAGAGCTGGTCAGCCCTCCTGGCACGGCTCACAGAGCACCCCCAGCCTGACCACTCACAGTTAGGAGAGAAAGAGAACAGTTTTCAATGCAGTAAGATGGGAGGGTTTAAGGAAAGAGAAGACAGATTTGGAGCTTTTCAGGGAAATCCTCCTTAGTCCAGCTAGTCCTCACTCCACAACTATTTCTCCCTTTCTGTCCTTCCACCTTACTTTGCCCTTAATCTCACTGTGCATTTTTCCTCCCAGCTCAAAGAGCAAACTCACAAGGGAGCCAGATGTGCTGAACGTATGGGTATAAAGAGGCAATCTGCATAACAACAAGAACCATGTGAAATAATCTCATTTTTCCCATCTTGCTTCTATTTTTTTCCCAGTGGAAAGAAATAAAATATAGACCTGGTTCATGGTTTGTTCTTTTCAAAGCAGTTCCATTTTCTTTCATTCCTTCCTCCACCTTTCAGGGTTTGGATATAATATATGGCTGTACAAATACTTCCCATCCACATACATGTATGCATTACTGTTTAGCAGCTGCATTGCAAAGATCCTTTCTCTCCAAATGATATCATCTGAAGTGAAAGACAAGTGTCCCCTATGGTCAAGCAAATAATCTATTGTTCAAATTGCAATTATACCATATAAATGGAGTCCCATTAGTTTTAGCACAGTGAGCACAGTGTAAGCCCAAAGAACTCAGTAAGCAGCAGTTTTAAGGAGAGAGAATCATGAAGGGAGAAAAAAGAAAATTATTGGTTTGTTAACTGTAAAAAAGGATGATTCTCTTTTGATCTATGTTGTTAGAAGCCCATAGGGGATGCTGAACACAGAGATAAGGCTCTTGGTCAGGGTATTTGGATACACAAATTTGAACAGTATCTTAACCTAGACCACACATTCCTCTAAAGAACTGGTATTTTCTCTCATTATATAACAAATGTATTTCACCAGCTTCCTACACTCAAAGATCCAAAACTGGAAGCAGGAGGAATCACCTTAGACAGGAGTTTCACAACAAGGGATTCCATCTTCTCAGTCATATTGACAGAGAAGAATGGAAAGTGGCTCAAGAAGCAGAACAAATATTAAAGCTTAGGTTCAGGTGTCCAAGTGGTCTCTGAAAAACCTTCTCTCTTCACCTATTTAGGAGATGGGATTTTGCAAGTACCCTGAACCATCACCATGGACTGTTAAGCACCGAGCACCTATAAAAATCTGGCCTCAGCTGTGGGTGCTGAAGACCTACAAATGCAGCCAAAGAAAATGTGGTCTGCTGGATCTTACCCAAAACCGGTTGAATCAAGTTTTGGACCAGCTTTAAGAATTTTTGCTATACGACGTAAGAAACCGGATCTTTCCGTTGTGCTGTGCACCATGCAAACGTACCCCAAAACAGAGCCAGCAGCACTCTCAGCCAGAGGAGGAACCGAGAGGGAGCTGTGGTCACACTATGTTGGTTGCAGGGCCATGATCAGGAGGCAGTATTTATTTTAAAAGTGATTAAACATTAGAATTTAGTGCCTCTGATAATTTTGCTGTTACCAGTGTGCTGCTTCTATGTCCAGCCCACTTTATTCTATTCATTGTTCAGAACAGACCACCACTGAAGTTGTAATTTTAAAATATTCTCCACTGTGATTAAACAGCTGCTGCAGTCAAGTAGTTCTATCTTCTATCAAAGTTTGTAAATCACAGTATTTTAAAAAGATGCGAGAAGAAAATAATCTGGTATATAATAGTTATTTGATTTTTTACATATGTGTAGAAAAAATAAGCACATTAGATCTCTAGCCTTTAATTAAAAAATAGTTGGGGGGAGGGAATAATATCTTAATAAGTAACATCTGACCAAAAAGTATTTAGTAAATCATACCCTAAGTGTGGCCAAAAACTGTAAGATTTACTGCAAGTAAATCATTATTGCTATCTGAGTCTGAATAGCTTCCATCTGATTTCTGTATGGTAATACACTCCATGGAAGCACAGCCTTGAACTTCAAAGGATGTGCAGGATGCTACTAATTTCTGTATCTGACAGTGTGATGCAATGTTTGGATTTGCATCTCTGCACTTCAAAGTGTGGCACTCTCTAGATAAGGTCTCCGTTTATTTTGACATGGATTCACAGAGGTGAACAAGAAAGCAGCCCCCGAAACTGGCAGTGACTCCCCCAAAAAGCAGGGACTAAAAGACCCCAAACCAACAAAACAAAAAAACCCCAATCCTGCTCTGTTTGCTTCTCTCTGAATTCAGTAATGCCCTGGAGACCAAGGATTACAGACGAAGAGTACAAGTCATGCTTGCAGTACTTCAAGTAATCTCCAGTGTCCAAAACACAATGTCAACATATGGTACTCAAATGCAGATTTGGAACATCTTTGAAGTAATATTGAATCTGACTAATGGGTAAAATGCAGACCTAGCTGCCTTTTTTTCTTTATTATTTCATACTGAGGTTGTCAGAATTTCAAGTAGGGCAGTTAGATGTTAGTGTATCTTTATTCTGTGAATTACACAGAATTTTATATAAAAAATATGACCAAGATGAATTCTGATAGTCCACTTTACTTTTTGCAAACCTAGCAAGATCAAGATCCTACAGGATAATGACAGAAAAGCTTTTTGCCATTTTATAATGACACAAAAAAATTCACACTCTCTACATGTACAACGTCTCTCACATTGTAGTCCCAAAGAAAACTCTAAATGCTGGGATATGTTTACAACTGCAGTACAAATCTTATTCATACCATCAAAATACATAAATGAGTTTCCTGCAACTACAGCTCCTAGAACTGTTCTCACTTCCCTTGTATAAAACATCAAAGTATTTTTCAATACCAACAGCTGCTGATCAGGAGCATATATACAACTGTTATAATTATTTATTTATAATTAATTAAGCACTAATCATGTTCAGCAAAAATATTTGGGGGGAAAAAAAAAATCTTAGAAATCTGACAGAACAGAGAGAGGTGTTGGGGGCCAAAAGGGGAAAAATCTTTAAGCTGAAAATCCAGAAGAAAATTGCTGACATTTTGAAGCCTTGTGTAATGCAGGTTCAAACAGCTGCACCTAAAGTTACATTATGTAAGATATGTCACTAAGGTTCCAAAATGCGGAGTAATTACCAGGTATCACATACCCTAGGTATACACTGTCCTTATAATTTAGTTCGCATAATACGCCACTACATGAAAAGGATTGTCTTTGTATTTAATCATCTTTGATTTTTTTTTAGGTTTTTTTTTAAGGAAAAAATGAAAAAAAAAATATCAAAGCTAACAGGACTCAGAAGATTTGTGTAATAAACATCATATGCAGATTTTTATTTCCCAATTCAGCTGGAGATCAATGAAGTATTTTGAAGTTTGATTAAGGCAGTTAAGCCTCTCAAAAGTTCCTGTTTCAACATTAAAAATAAGTTGTGTGCTACTGTTGTATTAATTTTTTTTAAAAAGGAATAGCAAGTTTCATTTGCTCAATTAAAAGACCAAAAATCAAATAGTGTTCAAAGAAAGAATTCAAAATTAGAATGCTACTTCTTACTCATTATGATTAGTTATCATTCACTCAGTGCAATATTTACGCATATTCCCAAATCCCTTGGTCCTTCCTGAGGCAAAAAAGGTCAGCAGGAGTTTTGACTACGTCCTTCAGGATTTGGCCCATATGGAATTAGAAACCTATATAATTCCAAACATTTTCTCTATTATATAGAATTCTCACATATTTAAGCAACTTCATATTTAGAAGGAATTTCAGAGCTTAAATGCAACTCGCATCTGGATCATAGATGGTGCTTCATATTATACAATCTGCAGTTACTGGAAATGTTTGTATCCTTTACTGAGAAAGAATGATTCATTTCATAGAAATTTTCATCTGCTATTAATCTTCTAGGATATAGTTAGTGTTCTGATATTTTCAGATATTGTTTTATGGAGGGATTTAAAGTAGCTCTCCCTTGGCAGCCTGCAAGATTACTCAGTGATTATAAGCAACTCAATACTGTATGACAGCATTTCCATGCAAGGGACTTACAATCATGTTTCATTAATTCGGCTTGAATGAAGCCTCATTTCAGGCCTTGAGGAGCTTAAGATTTATGTGAAATTAATAACATAACAGATGTCTTCACAATTTGGTTCCTCTGAAAAAAACTGATTACTTTGAAAACTTCAATGCTTTAAAATGCAGACGGAGGGAGTTTTTACTCTAGGGTAAAGAGTTACTCGTTTATATCAACTGAATCTCGGAACTAAGTGGAATTTAAATGTCAGATTTATATTAAATAGTCATATTCACCATTATTACATGTAATAAACAAAAGCCTACTACTTTCATTAATAAGTAGTGTTGGATATTTAAACTAAAGCTTAGAGAGATAAGTCAGCACCTTTGCTAAGCAGTAGGACTAAGTGAGACACAAGGGAGGTAAAAGAAGAATATCCAGGAAGCCCTGAGTTTTTTATCTTTGTTTCTGATAATTTAATCATCTTTTCCTCACAGGAAAACAAAATGCATCTGTGCTCACACAAAACTCCCCACTTTATAAGAGTTGAAGCTGTCTCTTGTGGATGCACATGCCTAAGGCCAAATGCCTTCTTTCTTTCACAGGACACTTTAAACGCTGGCTTCTCTTCTTTTTTTTTTTTTTCATTTTTTCAAAAATTCAATTCTTTTATCTAGGCTTCAGCCACACTAGGTGCCTTGCAAGCTGAATTTTAACGCATGTATGAGCAAGGGGTTTATCTTTAAGGAAACTGTCTATGCGATTACTTCTCCAAGTCCAAAAAAAAAAAATAATTGAAATAAAAATTATCTCTTAGCTTTGCTTTTTGATCCGATATGCTGAAGGGCACGGGGAACAATGCATTTTTGATTCACACACTCAAGTACAGCTGATAGGATAGTCACTGTGATGGTTCGATATGCAAATATGTTACATTAAGGGTTGAAAAATTGACACAGTGTAGGATATTACAGCTAAGACACTATCAGCAAAATCATAACAATTAGCTGTTTGATTGCTGCAGACACGGTTCATGCACCAGCCTCACATTTATAATGAGGTATCCCCGATCCCTTTCTTGTCTCGCCCCACCTCTCAGCACCATGTCCACATTGATACGATGCCTCGCCAAGAGGTAAGGGCTCCGAGATAAAGACGAAATATCAAAAGCATTAGTATAAATTACAATTGTACATTATTAGCTATTTAATTACATGAGATATCAGAGTAGAGCTTGCTGATTTCATGCTTGTGTTAAAAGTTACTATGGCAGTATTTCTCCCCTGCAAGACGGCATCAGGAATTATTGCTAGCACATGCTAAAACAGACAAAGCAATGCATTCTCGCCACATTCTCTCCCTGTCTCTCTCTAAGTTTAATACCAAGGAATTCCTTAGGCATCTGAAAAAAAAAAAAAAAAAGCTCATGTCTGGCATGGGGCTGCGAACCAGATCTGAATTTGGAGATAAAGTCGGCATCCTAGGCCTAAGGCGGGTGGCTGCTGCGCCGGCTGCGGAGGTGACTTGTTCTGCTCTCCATGAGGGACACCCGGTTTCCCGTGCACCAGCACCCCCCTCCTCGCCCACACCCCCCCGAGGGATGGCATTAGCTGTGCCTCCAAAAACAGCTGCTTATCAGCTCCTCTGGAGGGAGGAAGAAGCAGTGGGTGGCAGAAGGTTGTTGCAAGGAGCGGGGGATGGAGTGAGGAAGGGGGGCGGGGGGAAGGAAGAGGACCAAAAAACAGGAGACATTAATAAGGATGAAGGAAAAGGGGGGGGAACTGTACTCTACCCAAACATGAATGCAGACAAAGGCCTGATCAAGCAGCACACTTATTCACATGACACTGATTTCTCCTTATTTACAAACATGCAAGATAATGCCTAAATATCAGTGCACCAGAGAGAGAGAATCAAGACTGAGAGATGTTTTTTGGTGTCTTGCCTCTTTTTAAAGGAGGGAAATCATCATTTTACAATAAACATAAAAAAAATTCCTCTGTGATGAGTTGTAACAAATGCTGGAGTTACTCATGGAGTTTTTCCTCCAAATTCCCCAGCTGGCACCATTCCCAGTGCCTGTGTGCCACAGCCATGCCAAGCCATCTTCAAAGGTGCTGGGATCCCCCAGTCAGGCACCAGGGAACCATGTCAGCATGGCTGGATCCAAAAGGCTCGAATTTAATGGCAGGCTTTTACTTTTTGGTCTTCTGCACGAGATCTCTGTGGACTGTGGTTAACAAGGACAGGTGCTGACAGATGCTGTCATGCACCATGGCAGAAACCTTCCTGCTCAGAGAAGATAGACTTTAAGCCAAATGAGCAATATAACAACTTGAATCGATTAATGAATCACAGAGAACTGTGATGGCAAAGACTCTCTTTAGCCCCGTGCCAATGAAGTGTTCTCACCGGTGACATACAGGCCCTTTTCTGGCAGAAGTGTGCTGAAGCACACCGAAAACCTCCATCAGAAAGGAATCACTCACCACTAAGCTGCAGACAAATGGACCTGAAGGTCCAGGTCTCATTTTACCTCATCTGTTTTTCAAAGGTTCATAGAGCATTAGTTTGGAAAGAGAAAGTAACATAAAACTTATCACTTATTATGTTTAACATAGTGGTGGTATGACCTCAGGTACCAACTCCTTTATCAGTGACAAGGAAGGATTGAAGGGTTTGAAGCTGTTGCTGGGATCAGTCTGGCCCAAAAGAAGTTTGGATGATCTTTACTTAAAAGTCTTACCCTTACAGTGTGGTTTTAACAGGTAAAAGTGTAGAGCATTCTAAACAAAATCCTGAAAAGAGATGAGAAAGCCTGAATGCAGAATTTTTCCCTTTTATTGCACTCTAATGCATTAATAGAAAGCATACAAAAGAAAATCCATGCACTTTAATGCACTTTGCCTTAAAATGGCTTAATTTGAAGGCTTTTTTGACATTTTTCCATCTTTGAGCACATCCATCAGCAGCCCCAGTGACTGAGTGCTGTTCCTCTGCTCCATTCTCCTTTCCTTCATCTACAGATTTCAAGTCAGCTTTGTCTGGTGATGCTGGTACCAAACATACAAATTCCTCATTTCTCTGACCAGTTTCACCTCTTTATCAACCTTCTCAAAATTCAAACATCATCTATCACAATAGAACAATAAAGCAAATGTTTTAGAAAAGCTGGCTTTCAAGGAAAAATAGAGCAGCAGAATGAGGGTAACTCAGAAGCAAGTAAAAGTTTTCTGGAAGTGGCAAAAGCATCTAATGTGAAAGCTGAACAAAAAGACAATCTCAGACTCCACATTCAACTACAACACTTCATTTATGTCATGAGAGCTATATTTAAACAATGACATATCTTCTTCTAATCTTTTTGGCCCAAAATAAAATTTCAGCATTAAAATCTTGCAAGTATAAAAGAAATGGAATACCAAAGGCCTTTTTTCTCCAAACCCCTCATCAATACTAACACCTCCCCACAAAGTTTAGGCTTTGCTGAATCAGCATTTTGAACAGCTGGAATGTTCCCCTTCCATCCCACGCAGCTGCTCTCACTTGTTTGGAGATGGCTATTGAGATATGGGGGATGACTGCTCACACTGACATGCCCATGAGAATAAGATTTTGGACTTAGCCTACCAAGCAGAAACAGTCTTTTATGAGAAGAAAGTCTGGAAAGAATAATAATAAAAGCGGGTATCAACATTTAACCTGACTTTGTAACATGGCTTTGCTTCTCACCCCAGCTGCTTCATGTGACAGTGGTGACAGGACTTGCCCCTTCCAGCTACAGGGCTCCATTGGCTGCTGTACTAAGTTATCAATTTAAGCACCTTCATTTAGTTCTGGAGAGGTATCCACACTGTCTCATGGTGCTCATGAGTGGGTTTACAACTTGGTGTTACTCAAAATCTTCACAACTCCAGAGTTAGCAACCATTGTTAAACTGCATTGGTCCCGAGTCCAAAATGGGACAAATAATCTCGTCTCTCCTGGCTTGCTGGAGTCCCCAGACAATACTGCTAGATGCCAACTTGTCTATTTAAAAAGAAAAATATTCACAGGCATATTAGTGGCGCAGTTAAATAGATAAGAATTCATTTAAATCAATATTATCAGGGGAACAACATCCTTTCAGCTCCAACAACTTTTATTAAAAAAAAATCCAGCAAACAACCACCTCAGATCACGGTAAATGGAGCCAAGCAATTCCTTCAAATAATGCTTGTTATATTCACTTTAAGGGAAAAGTAAATGAAGACTATAATAGGAAAAACAAAAACAGGCAGATCTGACTGTACAATAAATACAGAATGTGCCCTATTTAATCTGCTTACAGTAAAATCCACTGAGCAAAATTATAATTTGATATGGCTCAGCTTAGCCAATAGAAACTCATAAAATGTCTTAACATCATAATACATTGTACAAAAGAATCACTAAGTACCATAAAACATATGGGAATATGGGTCTGTATTCATCCATTACTCTTTGCCAGTGTAGCATATTAAAATGGTTTCTATTTAAGTGCAGAGATCCCTGAAGTATACTACAGTCTTAATTAAAATGTCAATAAAATGCAAAAGTGCATTGGGGACCTTATCCGATTTTTTAAATTTTTTTTTGTTAACTCTTTCAGAGAGTTATTTCTTAATAGCTCCATTACACTACTGAGGTTTGGAGCAATTAAAAATAAACATAACTAAGCCATTTTTAATAATTAGCTGCAATATGAGCATGATCTGTATCCTTTCTCTCTAGCATAATTCCCTGCAGGACTAGCTGGCAGGTTAAGTCAAGACTGGAAAAGTAGGTCCTTATTGGAGGCCAGGAAACAATGCTTTGGGTATTCTCATTCCAGTATTTGATTTTCTTTCAGTAGCTTTCAAAAAAAGGGAGCAAGATTGTTTTGTGACTCTTTTTTTGAGATCAGAGACTTTGGCCAGCTAAGAAGCTGTCTGGTTTTCAGTGACTCTTAGATGGGACAGCTTTTCCTAGGCATGGGGGACACTGACCTGTGGGGCAGGTTGTCTCTCTGAAGGTCTTGCCCTGCCTTTCTATAGGGCATCAGACCTACTACAAATGGAAATAAAAACTAGAGTTGGCCAAAAATTATTACCTACTTACTTTTTCTTCTCTTTCAATGAATTTTAAATTGCCTCAGAAAAAATCCTTTCTGCAAAAAAATAAAGATACATCACAATATTTTTCCAAAACATGAAACAAAGTACAGTTTGAAGAAGATTCCATCCTTGCTTTTTGTGACATTGGAAGGATGACAATGGAACAAGTAAGCAAGCTTTTCTCTTTCTTCCTCTTCCATTCTCCTAGCCTCTTGTACCAGAAGTTATTATAGATAAATTCATTTTACCCCATACAATATTTCTCTAAAATCTGCATCCCCTTGAGCAAAAAAAGAATATCTTTGGAATGGAATTTGTCTATTCCTAGCAAGATTAAGATCTTGCTGACAATTGTGATGCTGGGAGCAACCCTGAAGCGCTGGCAGCACTGTGGGAAGTGCTGCTGTGGGATCCTGGGTGGCTGAGCCAGAGCAGGAGGGCTCTCCTGAGAAACATGAGCTTGGGCCAAGGCTGATTTGCTTTGTGACAGTGTGGAGAGTACTCTGAAGTCTGTGGCAGTGTCTGGTCCAGCCTAAAAACCTGAGAGGTCAGAGCCTCTCTTCTCCACCCTTGTGGCACACAGGTGGACTGAGCTGGCCACAGACACTGACTCGATACATGGGATTGCCAAAGACCTTCCCAGTGCCAGGATAACACAGAAAACAAAAGACAGTGCTGGTTTTGAAATCTGCACTTAGTGGCTGGATACATAACGTGCCTGTATTTTTAGTAGGCAGGACAAGCAGAGAAAGGAGCAAATCAGAAGTAAATAAGAGAAGAAAAGTTTACCAGATCAATGTGCCTTCAGATTGCAGCGGGATCTGTTTCTCTTTCCACTTCACCCCCCTCTGCATCCACTTTATGTTAAGTGACAAGCAGTTGGCAGGTTTTGCAGATATATTGACAATAGATGACATATGATACAGCTGTGAAGATTTGTCTTACCAGGGTTTCAGCTGGTTTCTACTAACCAACAGCCAACAGCCAGATTTTGGGGGTTACGACCTCTACTTATTTGAAAGAGCTAGGGGGAGGAGGCAGGCAACACATTTTATGCACCAGTCTGCTGTTCCTAGAATAATTTTAGAACTTACTGTCATAAAATTTACTCTGTTTAATGATAGTCTTAAAAAAAAAAAAAAAAAAAAAAAAGAAAAATATATGAGTGGAAAGTACTTATCTTGTGAACAGAACTGGAAATTTAAACAGTCATGGGGCCCTATCTTGTATGGTGCTGAGCAAGAGCATCCTGCAAAGTGCCAAATATTCTCACCTCTGAGGGGTTATATGGAAAGTGAAGGATTTTAGCCCACTATACTATATTCCCTTCAGTGTGCACAGCCCACATTATGTTCCTCAGTTCCGCCAATACTTTTTAAGCTAAAATAACAAAGGATTTGGACTTCCAGCAGCAGAGCAACTCTCCTGTCAACCTCATATGCACTACATGGATTTCTTACAGACATACTATTTTCCATAATCCTAAAGGTCTCAAGTAACATTTCTAAAGGCATCATTTCTGTGTGATGTCACTGTAACAGCCTAGGAAGAAAAGGAATAACTGCAGCTCTAGAATGGACCAGTGGCATCAAACTCTGACCCCACTTGAGCTTAAAGAATAATAAATCAAATTTTGATTGTCAAACAGATGTACAAGCTCCTACAAAGCATGTGGATATTGCATCATGATTTGACTGTTACTCCTGTCAAGTGTAAAGGTAATGGAAAACTTGAAAAAAATATAGTAACTGTCCAACAAGTAACCTTAAAATACTCAATAAAGCACTGGATTAGGCTCAACAGAGCTCACTATCCTGCCTGGCTCTCCTAGAGAAATGGGCAGACTGACAGAAAACCCTCCCCACTGGGTACTCTAAATATAAAGGCAGAGGAAATCCTTCTAACAGATAGCGGCTCCTGGGGATGAGAGTTTGAAGGCCTTGCTGGTGGTGCTCTGGAGAGCGGAGCTGGCAGCTTGTGGAGTCAGCCTCAGTGTTGTGTGACTTGAATAACACACCCACATATTCAATAGAAAGAACTTCCCCTGGTTTTCAGAAGACAAGGGAGGAACTAAAAACTGACAAATGCAAAAAGGAGAAATCCTCATGATGTTCTCTAAACCAGCCAGCTCTTTGTTCCTCGTTACCGCCAAGAATTTTATTATTACTAGAGAACACACAACAGTTACAAATCTTAAATTGAATTAGACTTAAGGAGACTGGTCTATAATAACATATTTATACAATTGGGTTCTAATGTTGTAATTAATTATAAAAATAACTTGCCTGCAGCTATCACATACATATCTATATTTAAATAAGTCTGTTTTGGCTTATCAAGGAGTGGGTTAGCACAGACAAAATTGCTGTTATTTAATGTTCATGAATGAACCATTAAACTAAAACCAGAGCACAAATCTGTTCTTGCATCTTTACTCTAAATACATCACAGTCAAAAGCATTATGGCTGGTATGTACAAAACATTTTTCAGGAATGGCTTATGTGCAGGAAGCTTATATCCTATTCACATCTGAATCAACATTCACCTGTAGGCAAGTGAAATAGAGACCTGTGTTGAAGTCTCTTAATCATAACGTCTTCTTGTCAAATCACAAAATAACTGGGAACAGTCAAGACATAGAAGAGCCTGCCATTAACATCACACTGTTTGATGCTAATTCTGTCTTTGAAGAACCCCGTGACATATACCCTACAGTATTTCTCTGCTGTATGAAACAATGTCAACATTCAGGTACTTCCAAAGTTGTTATACCGCAGGGGATACTGCAGGGAGTACTGAGGGAAAACACTAGGAATTACTCTTAATTGTCCCTGTTCTTCCCCCCTTCCCCAACTCAAAGTGCAAAGCCTTGAACCTAAGGTCACTGATTCCTCCTACTCCTTTCCGCCTTACTAGAAGAGAGGGATAGGCATATTTTCTTCACCTAGCAATAATACTCCATCCTCTCTATGCAGCATAACTAGTGTTTCCTTCCAGCAGGACTCACACATTTCAGAATATGCTTCCAGTTCCCACCCTCAAGGAGTGACCTCCCCCACCCAACACCTTCACTGGGGTACAAGAGCTCCCTGACCTACTCTTCCTACACTGCGGTGATGCTCCAACTTGGGAAAATAGAAATTACAATGTGTGGAATGCTAGAAAGCTATTCTCTTATCCAACATTCTTTTCTTCCCAAGTGTTACAATGGTTTCTTTCTTTGTATCTCAACAGCAGTTTGGAAATTTTGCACTGATTAATCTGAGGAAAGAATATTTGCACAGACAAACACTTGCCAAGACACACAGTACAGCTGCAGTAAAAGTTCTCACCCACTAACTGGAAAATATGTGACATGTTCTCTGGCCATATCAGATTTTTAGTAGGCTTTGATTTGAAAGGTAGCATCTGTAAGTCAAATGCTTCCATTTGTTAAGAAAACAGATACATTTGTTTCCTAGCAAAAATACGGAAAACATTGTCAAGTTCAGAGGCAGAAAAAAAACATCGAGAGAATTTTGCCAGAGTGGAATTTTAACATTTTAGACTGCATCAAAAGGTATGAAGTGCCTTGATGTGCCCTTGATTTTTCTCCAATGCTCAAATAAATAATTGACAATTTCCCCAGTAGAGTATGGGATGCTCAGGAAAAATGTATGTGAATTTCAGATTAAAAACACAAATATTTCTTTATCTATCAGACCTGCTTCAGGGAGATAAGGATATTCTTTCTTCGGCAGAACCTTTATGATGCCCCCAAGGATGATTCATAGCCTGGTCTCTGATGCATGAAAGTTGAAGCCTCAAAGTCCCACTGAAGTCAATGGGACTCAACCCTGGTATGAACTGTACCAACCTAAGCAGTTGTGAGAGAAACTGTGACAACATTTTCCTAATTTGAAATAATTCACACGATCTACTGTAGAGCAGTAAAAGTCATCAGAATATTTAGCAAAAGATTTTTCAAGTGGTTTTGATGGTTTTGACAATCTCAGCCTTTCAAAGACAAGTTTATGTTGCATATCTGTATCTTCATAAGCCCAAAATAGTAATAAAAGATGAAGTTATGATGTGGACAGAGAGGAAATAGGAAATGGTGTACCAGCAGTAAAAACACAGAAGAGTGCCTGTTCTCAGGAACAGAATCCTGCAAGATGCTGAATGAAGATATTGGGAATATTCACATCCTGTGAAGCCAGAGTGCTCGGCTGCTCTCAGAATGAAAACAAATGGCTGGCAATTGTTCAGAGTGGTGAAAGTGGGAATTGCATTTCATTTCATGTACCTCACTTGCAGCCCTTCAGTGTTGAAATTATGATCTTCTAGCTTTTTAAGGCAAATCACAAAGGTAACAGGAAAGAGAAGCAAACAAACAAACAAGAGCTGGAATGGAAAATCCCTGAGCAACAGGAGCAAGTCCCAGTTAATGCTGTTTACCTTATTAGTGCAAAAGAAAGAGATACTGTAAAACTGTTTTCTTCTTCCCATCCTAGAGGAAAACTTGTGCTGCTCACAGAGCAGCCACAGCTCCTGGTCGATGAGGGCACAGTCACTCTCAAAGATTCAAAGTCTTTCCTTTACTCAGGCAAAACCAGCCATGTGAACATGCACATAGAACATTTTCCAATATATATGTAAAACTGTTGACATGTCTTTAAATAATCTTTGTCATAGTATTCTGTACATATCAGCAGGGGGGCTCTCCAGTTTTTCAAGTGTCATTTGAAATAAATATTTGTATTTAAATTCTATTGTGTTACCATATATCCTTAAGCAGATTGGAAAATTTCAAAATATTTACATATATTTGAGACATCACCAAATGTGTGTGTGGGGTGGTGGATGGGGAAGGCACATCTGCAATCCATTTTCTGCAGTATGAATGCTTACATTTTTGTTGTTGAGAAAAAAAAAGACAGTTTCAACAGATATAGACAGCTCCTCATCCTCAGGCATGAGGTTAATGTGTATCAATTGCACAGCTCCTGGGATGTGCACACGTTCATTGTTCTGTACTTTCTGAAAAATGCAGTTCTTTGTGGATTTTTTCTTTCTGTAAACACAGATTAAACAGCACTAAGCAGGCTATTAAGAAAATATTTCCAACACATTTCTTATGTGAGAAAGATCTTCTCTGTATCTTTTCAAAAGCCAAAGTAAGCTTTCAGAATTTGTAAGGGGAAAAAAAATACAGAGAGATCACAGAACAAATTTAGCATTATCTTCTATTTTATACATCCAGAGGAAAACAAATCAAGAGGAATGTGATCGAAAGAAGATGCCAGTATCACAGAGAAGACATAAGTAAGGAGAGATTTGATCCCTTTGTAATATGCATATGGTACTAAACAAGTCAAAGCTCTGTGTTTGGAAGGCCAGAGCCAAATAGCTGGTTCACCAATAAACATCCCCTGCTTGTACAGACTGGAATAAACAAGTACAGATATACAGATAAAATACCGAGCTGAATCCTCCCTAACCCCTGCTGATACACTCTAATTCCCAATTGTTCATACCCTCATGCATTTTTTTAAGGTTTTTAAACACCTGATTCTGCAACCATCACTTACACCTTATTTATTCTCTAATCTCATGCATTCTGATAGGAACAGCTACTCAGGGAGTTTATGACTCTGCTCAGAAGACAGCAGGTCCCAGGCCCTGGCTGCACATGGGACATTTAGAGCCTACACTGAACACACTGTGGGGTCTTGGTGATACAATTGTCAAATTTACCTGATGCTGTCTACTCTGGGAATAAAGCCTGATCTTATCTCCACCTCCTACCCAAGGACCATATTTCTCTGCCCTGTATCTTTAGCTGTAAAAATTAAGAACAGTCTGATCAGCTGCATAATATTTCACATTCAAATATAAAACAGAGGACTTAGATCATCAGTCATTCATCACACTAGATTCTCTCGAATCCTGAAAATAGAACATCAATAAAATACAAGAAATTGCAATTCTCTCATTGAAAGCTGCACCAACAGCCTCCCCTACCTGCCACAGCTGTGCCATGTATAAGGTGGACAGGCAGTTTCTGCATGTTTCCCACACGGCTGCAGGCTGGCTGGGTTCAGAAGGCATGAGACTGAACATCTCAACAATTGCTTTTCAGCTAATTCTGAAAGTGGCATATTAACAACTATTTTCAGTAATGGCAACAAGTAATTATGCTATTTCAACTTGCTAATTAAGTGGACAGATTAGTGATAGATAAATATCCATTCTTTTACAGAGTTAATAAAGAACTTTCCTCATCTGAGATGTGCACATAATTCCAGCTAGAAGTTTCCTGAAGAAATGCAGCCACAAGTGGGCCAGTTAATCCAGGGAAAACCCAGAGCCAGGTACATTTGCTGTCACTTGCCTTACAGATATTCAGCAGAAATAGCAGCCCTTCATGTCCCTTTCCACTCTGACAGAGTTCTGAATTTCTATCTCCAGCTACGCAGCTGGCAAAGAAGGTTTTGACCGACAGGAGACATTTCTCTTCCACACAACTCAAGAATATCACCTGTAATGGTTGCTTAGGTTGGTAAAAAGTACTCTTTAGCAGTTGATCAATTATGAATAAATACTCCAGCATTTTCAAGTAACTGATTTTGCTTTTACCTATGCTGCACAATGAGGGTTCGTCAATGCATGTCATTAGGATATAAACTAAAGGCTACGTAGTGAACACACAAGCAAGCTGTTCCTAAATGACCTTGATTTTCAGCCATGTAATTTTGCTTGCAGGTCATCATGCATTAATTTGAGATGCTCCATGGATCATTGCATACTGCCCCTGAATTACTTATTTACTGCCCTTGATTGCTATCTATTCTCTCTCAGACTTCGAGGGAAGAGTAGCATGTGAGAAGCATGTGGGTGGTTCAATACACAAGGATGGATGACAGGAGACCATGGTTAGAAATTCAGCTAATTTGCAGTGTCACTTCACTGGGCCTTTGCTCCTGCTTTTGCCTGATTTAGCTGTGGAGATTATAAATTCTGTAAGGCAAGAACTGTCCTCCAGTTGCTGGGTCAAAATTTTAAAAAATTACTGATACTTGCTGTAGATAAGGAAATTGTTAAACATTAAAGGCTATCTTTAAGAATGCTGTCTTCATAAAATGGGTCACAGGAGCACCAGGTTCTCACTGATACTCACTGTTATCACTCCTGATTGAGTCTTCTCATTCCTTTAAGTACCAAGCTCCCCTCAAGCACTCAGCCCTAACAAGGCAGCCACCTCATTGAATTAAAGCACACCTACAGTGTCATGTTTATTTCCAATAAAAAGACCTATTTAACTCCTCTTGGACTAGTTAAATACATTTTTTATTATTTCTCCTCAATTTACAGTTTCCAGTTCGATTTGACACTTGTTCAATCTTCTCTTGCTGAGTTACTCATCTACTACCTTCAGTTAGGGAGGATGAATCAGGCTGAAGGATGTAACCTTACATAGAAGTGTAAAATACCACTACTGCCATCTTTCAGCCCAACACCAATTTTCCCTGTTTTCTACTGCACATTTCATCTCCAAGTCTTCAGTTTCCTATTGAATTTGGACCATCCCACAAGCTTTCCCAAGGGGAAGATGATCTGCACAGTAAAGTTCAGCTGCATGGCTTCATTTGCTCTGATGTAATTTGATAACTATGTGTGCTGATGTAAAACTCTGGCCACATCACACTCATTAAAATGAGTGCTATAAATTCCAGTCTGCTTCTCTGGCACAGCATGACAGGGCAGTATGGGCCCTGGAGGTGTCCCAGCAGCTTATCCACCTTGTCATCCCCAGGGGACAAGCTGGCACATGATGGCCATTGAAAGCCTCGTGATGGTGACATTCTGAGCAAATGGGAAGGACTTGCAGGAAACAGCAATGCTCAGCTCCTGGGCAGGTCATAAGGGTTGGGGCTGCCCTTGGCTGCTGTCTGCTCATGAGCAAACAAATATCACTTGCACACGCACCCATCACATTCACTGTGCTCACAGGAGGTAGAGCAGCCTGCTCAGGCCAAAGGAGAGACACAACTGCTCCAAGACCTCAGCAGAAAGGAGTTCAGATGTCCCTGCAGCAGCAACAAACCCTCTGGGCACAGGAGGGAGGGCTCCAAGACACTGTTCCCAAACCCACCGGTGATTTGGTCCTCTGACGGTCCCAGTTGCCTTATTTAGGCTACAGAAATAGATTGTTACCTTCTCTATACTTTTTACTCAAGGGCTTGGCAGAAGAAATTATTCTCAATTTTGTCTCACAGATCTAAAGGATTAGCTAAACTGGTCACCTACAGCTGCACTAGTGGGGAGTGGCAGAGGCAGGAGCACACACTGAGGGATGAGCATCAGACGATCATCCACACAGCTCCTGCTCTGGGGCAGCAGGGATCTCACCTATTGCCTTTAAAACTGCGACTTCTAAATTTTAAATCTTCTGCTTTAGTAAATAATAGTGTGATTCTGACAATAACAGTAAGAAATACATTGGATTCTTGGGTATCTTATTAATGAGAAACATTAAGCTGAGTAAGTGATACGCTTTGGTTTTTATTGAACCACCGACCACAAATAAATATACTTGTTCCCAAGAACAGGGATTCATTCTTCACTTGAATGAATCTATAATTTAATCCATTGTTACACCCTACCCAGAGCCAATATTTAACATCTTTTCTAATCAAGCTCTAATTTAATATTTTTAAATTTCTTTTGAATTAGTTGAAATCCTTTCATTTATTTCTTTTATGAAGGAAAGTTCTTTTTTTTTGCCTATGATTGAGTTTGATGTGGCTTTGTTAGAGCTCTCTTAAGATACACAGTACACATTTTTATTCTTCTTATCTAAGTTTCCAGGACTTGATCAATAGTAGAGCATATTTTTCTATCCAAGAACTAACCAAATTTATTCAACAGATTATACATTAATTTTTACCATTAGAACACAATATGAGCAGATAATCCACAAAAATGCTTCAGATTTTTTGAAAGTGAATTTAATTATAACTAGTAATGTGCATTTGAGAATTATAATTATGGAAAGTCATGTTCTATAAATCTGAAATGACAGATTATATTTCAAAGCCTTATTGCAGAGGAATTAGAGTACCGATTTATTAGTTGTAAATGTCTGATTATTGCAGCTTTGCTAAAAAACATGATCACAGCATATTCTAGCTGGATTTAACATGTTTAATCCTTCCAACAAGAATCATATTTTGAACAGAAAGCAGGACTGTGTTAATTTGTTTATGAGACAGATTTAGACAACTAATCTTTGTCTTATGATCCCTGAACAGTAATAATTTAAAAATACTTTACATACTTGTATTTTTCCAGCTGCAGACTACAGCTGATTATGAAATTTACATTCATCTATAAGCACCATGATTATCACTTGGCTTTAGGAGTGGCGCTTCCCATTATTTCTGTGCTGCTGAGGGACACTGCGCACACACAACGCCTGATCACCTCCGCTGGGGATTTACTCTGTCATGTGGAGAGAGCTATGGAGAGAAGCACAATGTTGGGCATTCCTCTTCTGCCTCTGCCCACACAAGCACTACAGCTTCTCTGCAAATCCAAAAGTGCCAAACAAACTTACTGTGCTTGTATTGGCTGAAAACAGAGGTGAGAAACAGAT
The DNA here is from genome assembly GCA_013397895.1 of Origma solitaria. Taxonomy (NCBI): domain Eukaryota; kingdom Metazoa; phylum Chordata; class Aves; order Passeriformes; family Acanthizidae; genus Origma; species Origma solitaria. The sequence continues at coordinate 4,463,395 of VZRL01000950.1, forward strand.
CTTGGGACTAGCATTTGGCATGGATTTACATGCTTTACACTTCCTTTCTCAGGAAGACATTTCTTCACTAAAAAACAAAGGCAATGTAAGCGTTGCACAAGCCTACAAATAATCTGAATTCTTCTCCTTTTTGCAAAGAGAAAACACATTTCTGCTATGATGATAGCAGGCTCCTAGAGGCTTTAAACATGCCTTGTTGGTATATAGGTATAATCAGAGCAATAAAAAGGGAACAGACTTTATTCAGGAAGAACTGAAAGATCCCATTACAGCCTTGCCATTCAGTTGTCTATCAACCTGCAGTACATGGCACATATTTGCTGCTACATAGTTTCTAAAAATAGATGAATAAATAAAATTTTAAAAAATCTGATGACAGCCTGAACTTCAAAAAACCCTGTCTCACTTTACATCAAGTATAGTCTGGCAGCACTTGGCAATCATTAATTTCACTCATTTATCACAGGTGCTGCAAACTGAACTGCAAGTGGAATAAGCTGATAGCAGGCTACAAGCAATCCAGCACAGTTTTTTAAAACAATATTACAATATTTTACCAGTCAGCTGTTTCCAGTGAAAAATCAGAAGCAACAGACTACTTGCTCAAGACCAAAACATGTGAATATTCCTGGAAGTCTTTTCTACAGCAGATTTCACAGCTTGTATTGCTTATCGCCACTGGGGGACCCGTTTGTTACCGTGCTAGAGTTACTCGAGGTGGATTGCAATCTTTAGACCTTGCCATTAAGTACAAACAAACAATTTTCCTACCAACTTTATAGCTCATTAGACCTATGAAGAAAATCCTGTTTACAGAAAAGAACAAAATGACCTCTACAAAGGACAGGGCTTGGCAACTTGACTTCTTTAATGGATGCTCTCCACGCACACAGGGTACTTCATTTGTGCTGCAATCAGGTCTGCTCCATCTCTGACAGGGTTCACAAATGTGCTTTAAACAGACCTGTTTGCCACCCATCATGACTGACTGTGACAAGAAGCAAACTTGAAGAAACTTAGGCTGCAACACTTTGACTGAGCCCAGCAGGGCCATTCAAGGCGCAAGATGCTCACCAGGGAGGATTGCAGACTTCAATTCAGTTCAATTTGATGCGCAATGAGCCGGAATTCTTTGAAAAATGTTAACTGTACCCTTCACTGGAAGATTAAGATATACAATGAAAATGAAAGAAATATTTACTGGTCTTTCACTGATTTCCTTTTGATTTTTCTATGTATATATTCAGCCAGAGAGTGGAATAGAAAAACCTGCAGTCTTTTAAAGACAGCCTAGATCACTCTTTGCATTCAGCAGAGAACCTTTTCTTCTCCAACACAGAATAAATCTGAGAGCCAGACTTTTTTTTTCCCCCATATCATAAAAGTCTTCTGATGTCCTTTAGCAAAGACAGAGGATATACACACACACCTCAGTCAGTATAAGACAGCAAAACCTACCTGAGAAACCAGGCAAGTATGTTGTCCCATGCTGAGCTCCAGGAGGTTATGGTTACACACCTAATTTAAATCTGGCTCAGATGTGTCTATGTGATCTACAGTCCTGCATGACTGTGCAGTCACATCCAAAGAAACACTGAACTTTTCGGAAGTTGCCAATCCAATTCCTCCAAAATCAAGAGGCTTGCTAGCCAAAAAAAAAAAAAAAAAAAATGTTTAGAAGTCTTACAGAGCTACTTTTCTGGAAGGTTTAAGGCTCACCTACCTTCGTTCAGAATTTGACCTCTCATGCTTAGTTTTTAAATAATTGGTAGACTGCACAGATAGTAAAATTACAGCAAGTTGATTTTAACAAGGACTCTATATGATCCATATATTATATTCAGCATCTATTAGAGCAAAAGATGGGATGTAAAAGCTGTTACAGTTTTTCTCAGTCTATGCAATTGGGTTATTCTGCTTCTCTTCAGAGAATCCAAATGTATGCATGGTAGGCCAAATTGCTCCCTGGGGTTGTTTTATTTGCTTGAAGGGACAAACTGGCCAGGAGTATCTTAGGACAGACTCCAAGTACTCTAATTCTGCTTGCATTATGTTCCATTTTCTCATTTCTGTGTTTTCAGTATTCATTTCATCCTTCTCCAGCTTCTTTTTCCAACTCAGCAGTTCTTACACTGAGCTGCTCAGCATTTTGCCGTGGTACAAATATCCATCCCCTGATATCTTTACACAAGTCAATGACTGAAAGAAGCAGCCTGATACTGTTTCATCCCCCCCAAGGGAATGCAAACAACTAAAGCTGGATTTGTGTGGGGAGAGATAGAGGCAAAGGTAGAAGTGATCTTAGGGGTGCCTTTTCCAGCCTTCTCCTTTTGCTAAATAAGCACCAATCTAATACAAATTCTGAATGCTTTGCTGCCTTTTTTTATTTTAGCCTTACCAGGCACACACACATCCCCACCACCAGGCTGTAGAAATATTTGTTGGCAGCACTTTTACTGCTGTTCTATCCTCAGCTCATGAGCACACTGAGTTGGAATATGTTTGTTATATTATGGTTTACTCCAGATAAGACAGAGAACAGTCCTGTGGGACAGCTTTACAGCCTGTGCAAGCCATCATGATTAAACTGAAATTAGTGGCACTTCCACATTTTGCACTTGATGGGGGCCAGACACCCAACAAGTTACTGGGAAGTATTTCCTGAGAAACAGCTGAGTGCAACATTCACGCAGGTCTTAGATTTTGGATTTTAATGGATTCAAAGAACAGACTACAATTCAAATACATTGGAAGATACATCTGAGTCTTTCCCAGGCTGGTGTGAGGAAGACAATTGCTGATCTGGTAGCTGGCATGAACTTATACCATTATCACACACTTGGTTTTCAGGCATTTAGGGGAAACCATCCATGTCCCCTGTGCTTACTCTAACTACCAAAGGCAACTGAGGACCACAAAGGACTGGAGAGAATGATATAAAGAGGGAAAGACAGTCTTTTCTTGGAATCATTTAATAATCAAATACCACATTACCAGCAATCTAGTATGTAGGCCAGGGAATGCCTCCCTTCTCTCCCCAACACTTTTGAGCAAAACCAGGTTTGTCAGTATGGCTAAATCCAAGGAATGCCTATGGACATGTTGAGCATCCTAGTTCAAGAGTGGGTTTGATTACTTGCTACATAATAAATTATCCAAAAGCAACCTTTGAAGACATACAACCCGTAACACTTTAAAATTAAGACTAAATTCAATTTAGAAAAATTGTAAAACAGTTTCCCTGAAATTAATCTTAAATGAAGTTTCTTGCTTGGCCTCTCGCTCGCTGCAGATAATCAATCTCGACGCGTCTGTGTGAGAAACAGAGGCTACTGAAAGGGAAGTGAAATTAAAGAGAGGAGCTAGGCCAGGAAGATGAAAAAAGCTATCTAATTATCAGCATTTTATTAGAAACAATTAACTAATATTCAATTAGTTACCATCACTGAAGCAAAGTGACAGTGAGGAAAACAGAAAACAAACCTTGACGAGGTGTTCGTTCTCTAATAAATGGGAGATGAGGGGAATCATTTATTGGTGGTTTACCCCTGGTCAGAGCCTTGGGGCAACTCACCCAGCGTGAGGCAATGGGACTGGCTGGTTGCCAACATTAACTGTACTTATTACATTCATTCCATGCAGAACACATCCATCTCCTGCTCTGTCTTGACATCCCATTTATTCCGAGATTCATTTGTCATGTCCCCAATCACCAAAATGAATAGAAACTTTCCAGCATGATGGATTGTGGTTCTAATTAGGACTAAAGAAAAGATCCACACTCAAGTAGAGCCCTTTTTCTTTTACTTCTTCTCCTAATAAAATAGTATTTCTAGCCAACTTTGTGACTAATGTCCTTTCATGGTGGTTGTCCACTGTAGGTCACCCAGTCAAAAAGAAACAGTAGTCCCTCCAGAATGAATTTTTCCTCCCCTAACAACTACACAAATTATTATAGCAAAAAGTCCAGACACACTGAAAACCCTGCACACACAGTTTGTTGATGTGCAGCAGACGTCTAGAATACCAAACTTTGGACAATGTTTCTCTCTTTTGTGTCTCAGAATTTCTTTTAACAAAACGCAGATAAATAGAAACAGCCAGAATGAGGTAAAAGCTGTAATAGGCCTGGCAACTATTAAAGTTGCTGACAAATCTAATTTTTGTTAATCAAGTTAAATTTATGTCAGCATTTTAAAGTAATGGCACTAAAATGTGCCACTATTTCAAACTCTAAGCCTAACGTATAATTCAGTTGTATTACCTCTCATTTCAATATGTGTATCAGAAATAAAGATATGCCCTGATACATCAGAGATGTTTTTAAAAGTATCCTCTGATATCTTTCTCCTGTTTCTCATATGGGATACTTTCAATAATTGTGTCTTTAATATTATAAAAACACAGTTTCTTTTATAGCAATCTTCACATTTCTCTGTATGTTGGTAGGTCTCTGCTGCAGAAAAATACCAGACCAGGACAGGACAAAGGGAAAAATACAGTGTAGTGAGGACAGTACTATTTTGTTTGAAAAACTTTTAAAGTTAGGGATAACATCTTAGCTAGTGGTAAGTGAATAAAAAACGGTAGTGCCAGAATTGGAGTACCTTAATAAAGAGATTTGCATCAATGGAAAAATCACCCATTTAAATTCCATTTAAGAGTCAAGAGAAAGAAGACTGCAGCGAGAAAAAAATTCAGGAATTCACGGATATATGAAGACTACTCCAAGTAATTAAAATAGCCTGATGACTATTTAAAAACACCAAGAAGGGTGTAGGTTCACTTATGCAACAGACTGCAAGTATTAAGTACTAACAATCTGCTACAAAATTTTTCATATTTCAGAAGATGAGCATCCTGTCTGACCTATTATCTGTCCTACCCTGACCTAGCAGAAAATGAAATATCCACTAGAAACAATGGAAAGAATTCACAAGGAGTCTGTCTTAATAGGCACTATTTAAAGTACAAGTGTTTTTGGACAAGGAAAAGAACAATTTCCTAACTTTCCTAAAATAAAATATTTGGATTATCTTGAAATTTAACTTTAGCACTCTCTGTGAAGTTTAAATAAACTAGATGTTGAAAGAAATTTCAGTGCAATAAAGCATATGAATTTCAAGGCTTGATGGCAAAGCCCAAATTTACTGTGCAACACTCAGCAGGGAAGTATTATGACCCATATTAGGTCCAATTATCTCATGGCCTTGTCCAGAAATGTGATGCCCATGCAAAGATACCCAGCAAAACAAACACAGAGCAACCCCTACACCACCAGGGCAGGCAGAGCTGGGCAGCTGCTGTTTGTCACTGTGCTCTTCATCTGATTCTGCAGACCAAGGCTCTCATCCCCTGCCAAGTACTGCAAGCAAAACAGAGATCTCTTTTTTCTCTTGAAAGTTTTTACCTTTAAGCAAGTATGATTAACTTGATGTGTTGGAAATGTAATTTTTTGGACCATAAAAGCCAAAAGAGACATTTTCTTTCCTTGTGCTAGAAGATACACACCAAGTGTGTATACATGCAAGAACAGCTATGGAGTTTGCTATGGAAACTGTTCATTAGGTGGGAAGAGAAACAGGTAATTACATTATTTTTTACTCTTATTTGATAGCAAAGCTGCTTATGAACTTATTTAAGTGTTTTTAAAATGCCTACTCTAAATGCACATGCTGTATAAACACACAGCAAAGCAGGCTGTTAGGTTTTGCCAAAAGCCCATTAATTTAGATGATACTTCCAATGACATTTGGATTTTTTTTGCATGCTTGCTTGAGCCTATGCTGGTACTGAACTGTTTCCCACTGAAGTACCTTCCCAAACCAGGATTTTATCCTTTCTGTTTTTTCTCATTCATGAACATGCAATGGATTTATGACAATAATCCAGTGTTCTGATCCAGCTTCTGAATCATCCTGTACAACACTGAAATACTCCCGGAGACAAAAAAGAAATCTAACTTAAAACAGTTGTAAAATACAAAGTATAGGCATAGAATCATTTAGGTTGCAAAAGACCCTTAAGAAAATTGAGTTCAACTGTGAATATAACACTGCCAAGTCCACCACTACTCATGCCCCAAGTGCCCCATGACACAGAGGAATTTTATCCAGATAAAATGGGGAAATATCTTCATAGGCTATTGATCTGATTCATCCTATGTCACAGTTTCCCCCATATCACTGTATCCAGACACGTCACTCTTACTTAATGCAGCACAATAAAACAAAAACAAAGTGAGCCCACCTGCAGCATGGCTGCCTTCACCCCAATCCCCCCCAAAAAATGTCAGGTGGTTCTGGAAATAACATAGAAGTGCCTATTCGTTGCTAAAGGCACTGGGGCCTTGATGGCTCCTGTATTGGCTCTAGCAAGTTTCCAGCGATGTACCCTTCAGTGTATTCTGAGAATAACACTCCTGCATAATTTAAATGAGCACTATAAATTGTCATTTAAATTGCATAAGAATCCGAGATAAGGTTGGCAGAAGATCCAGAAAGAGCCCTTGAGTGTCAGATTAACACAGCAGGCAAGAGACAAAACCAGGCATTTTCTCTTCTTTTTGACTAAAATCTTTCAGAGAGAAAATCAAAGCTTCTCCAATTCCTGACCTTTCATTTCAATGAAGAACACGCAATCTGCAATCTTCTGCTGTAATTGATCAGTGTTTAAAATGAACAAACTGTAGATTAATATAATATACTCAGGCCAGAAAAGCAAGATTTCACAGAGCACTCTTCGAAGCAGATCCCTCGCTTCCACAAAAATGGATAATTTAATCTTTGTCATTGGCCTGTCTCTGTCAAAGAGAACAATGGATAGTCTATTCGCAATTGATGACCATATAGAAATTAATATTAGTAAAAGGTGTCCATTTAGTGTCTCACCTTCTGTGCTAAAGGTGACATCCATGATGGATGCATCCTAAGACAATGGATTTATCTTTAAAATGGAGTAATTACACAGTGGATGCATGGGTGACATAATGACATTGTGGTTTTATATTAATAAAAGAAAGAAATATTCCTTCTGAAGAAGGAAAAAATATGACTAACATGGTCATTTATGAGATTTTGGCAGCTACTTTGTAACTGCAAAAAGCACTGTTGAATTGTTAAGCTATAAATTACAGTCCTACAGAGTTTAAGCAGTTTATGATCAGCTTTCACGTGACAAACCCTAGCTAACAAAATTTAAGGTGCTCATAGGCTCCTAAATCTCCCACCTTTACACGGGGGCCTTCAAACTGGGGCAGAAGTAAGAGGCAAAGTAGACAAGATTTGAGGGTGGGAACGAAGGGATGTAACTTGACTCCTGGGTGCACCACCAGCCCCTCAGGAGCACTGTTTTCTGTCTGGCAAGCAAACATCAGCTCCCAGGGGCTCCCTGAGCTGCCCTGGGAAATCCAGCCTTCCCAGGGAAGGGTTCCAGAATTGCTGGTCAGGGCAGGAGCTGAGGGGAGCCAGTTTGGCACAGAGGCAACCAACCCAGGCCTCAGGTGGCCAATTCAGTGCCCCATTGGTACCAAACAGCATCTGCTCCCAGTGCTACTGATGGCTAATAAATAATGCTGATGCCCAGCAGAATGACACCCTTTGGGTGCGCCGTGCTCTGTGAGGCTTTTTCCTCCCCTCTTAAAAATGCCCAAATCCTGTAGCTGGTGCTCTGTGTGATCCATACTGCTGCTTTCTGAAAATTCACCACAGAATTCAAAATATAATCTCTCCTATAGAAAATATTAAATTATCTTGTTGTGAAGATTTCTTTAAATCTAAATCTTCAACTAAAGTCAGTCTCTTTACACTGATCCTATAAAGTGTATAATTTGACTTAAATTAGAGTTTTTAATTTTCCCCAACTTTATCCTCAAGAATAACCAGCAAACAGAAGGTAAAACCCCATTATTTTTCAGTCCCCAGTAATCTCTGCAACTTCAAAAAGTTTTAAAAACAACCTTTGGCAGATGCTTTCATTATTGGAGTCATCTAGATGCTGGGTTTGGTGGGGAGATTTTATTTTATATACATATATAAAATCATTCTCAATTTTGGCACTTTAAAACTTTAAATAACTAAAAGCAAACCGAAATGAGTGCTCTTGTAAGGTCTGATTATAAATTTACTCAAATGTATTAATTATTAATAAGATGGTTAATGTTGACATTATATTAAGCAAGAAGCTAAAATTCACCCTCCATAACTTTGCTGAGGTTTCAGTAAGAATTGACAGTAAAATTTAGATGCCAAAATGATGCAATTCTGAAGGATAAGGATATAAGGAATATAAAAGGATATATATGTATATAAGGATATAACAAGGAATAATAACCTAGTAAGGAATAATATAAAGTTTTGTTTTAATGATACATCATACTTAGGTCAGTCCAAACTGCAAGAGTTCAAGAATGAAGAGTAGTATGCAAATAAATTAATTTAAATTTTCATTGTAAGGTAGAAAGGCAGAAAGAAAATATCCTGTCCCTTATTTCATGAAACTCTTCCATTTTGTGCCTGCCTATCAAACTGAGTGCTGCTCCTTAACAAACCACTGGTCAGTGACAAAGTTTCCCTGCATAGTCAGCCTTTACAGCAAACTTCTGGAACTCTTGTCCCTGGAGAGCTCCCATTCTCAGTTCCTAAATTCTATTAGAAAGCAGCTAAAAACATTAAATACTTTCCAACTTCTACTTTTCTATTAATCCACAGCTACAGCTGTCACAGGGATTTTATGAGTTTCATGGGAGTGGACCATGAAAAACTACATTATGATGTAGTCCACAGCCTGAAGGCATGTGAAGTCTAAATTTAAGAAGAGAACAAATGCTGGCTTTGAGTTTGATTATTCAACACCATTTCTCTTTTTAATTTGAATTAATTTGCTGATCCATGCTTCATATACTTTCCTTTCAAGGCTGACTGTTAATTTAGTAAAGGACACATCAACTGCTCAAAGAGGAAACATTTCCAGCACCAGCTCGACATTCAGCCACCTTTTCCCAGCTCATCAGGCTGGAAGTTAATGACGAAACCCATCAATTCCAAGTTTTCAGACCTGGTAGGCAGAGGATTTTTCATCCAGGTTTTTCCTGAAATGTATTTCAGGAGAAAAATTATGGAACAAGCCCAACAGTAGAGATTTGGTGCTTCTCCAGAAAAAAATTCACTTTCTTCATGTGAAAAAACTTCAGTAAAATTTGAAATACTATCTTGAGACTTTTAATTACTTTCAATTTAATAATTATCTTATTTGTGCCACTCATTTCAAAGCAAAGAAGTGGTTCAGCTCTTTAAAAGAGACAATCAGCAACAGCAACTAGGAAGAAATTTGCAAATACAATTCCATTAAGATTATGAACTACAAAATACACCCAAATAAAATGGTTTGCACAGCTGTAAGCAATAACTTAAAAGACCATACCAAAGGTAAACAAGAGGTATTGAGTTATTAGAAGGAATATATGAACAGTTTATAAATTCTTGTTAAAATTATGCTGCTGTTATTATGAAAATGGTGCATCATGACCTTATGATGCAGGAAAAACTGTGCCATTAAATGAGAAGAACAAAGCTTTACAGAGGGGAGAAATCAAGTTTTCTGAAGGATCAGCCAAGGTTGAACTAGAACAACTGCAGGAAAGCTAAGAGATGAAATCCAGGCCTGCATTATTAGCATCTTTTTTCTCACTCTTCAAGCCTGTCCTTGCCCAGAAAATGAAGAATTTTCCTCCAAAACCATGATCATATGTGTTTTCAGAAGCAGCCCCCCCCCCTTCAAAGTGATCCCAGAACTCAAAGAACTAGTGACTACACACAACTGTTTCTTATCTATGAGGTTTTATATGCCAGTGTCAAAGGCAAGATTTTAAGATTTAGAGGGTGGAACCAAGGTTAAGTCTGGGATTTTGAGACCTAAAGAACTTAAGCTTTAAAGTTCTATTGAAGCAAATTGATTTAGTTTAATTCAATTTAATGATAATGTTAAAAGGATCCCTTTAAATTTGTTTTAATAAACAAAACAAAATTTTGTTTTATCTGAGACCTGTTTTGTCCCCTTTAAGGCCCCTGACCAGAAGGCACCATTTCAATATCAGTCTTTCACATATTCCTTACTTTTGCACCACACCTTGATCTGGTAACTTGACTTTGCAGCCTTCAACCATGATTTCACATTTATCAATATTGTTTGTTCTTCCCTCTTACAATCACCTACCAAAAATATGGAAATCACTAGGAGAAAACTGATTATTCAATCGTTTATGGGATGCACCCACCTGGGTTTCATGTCATACACAATCCATTACAGTGCACAAAGCACTGGACCAAAACAATACTGATTTACACTCACTTTGCCTTAGCATAATCAACAAAACGAAGTTTAATGCTATGAAAACCCAAGCCTGGCTCTTTTTAAGATCCTATTTTCAGCCAAAAAGCCACTGGGAAAAATTCAGTCACTGATGAAGTTCTGCAGTCTCATTTTATTCACTGCCTTCAAAAGTTTTAATAAAGTTGTAGTTATCACAAACATTTGCCCCCACAGAGACTTTTCTGCTTTGAAAATCACCAAAGTGCTCCCAGGCTGACTCTTATCCTGGTATTTCATATAAACACACAAAGTGCAATCTGTGACACAGAACCAAGGGTCATTTAGAGGTCTTGTGCCATGTTGAACTAATTACAAAAAAATTGGCAAGTAACACAAGACAGTTTTATACATTTCAGAGATACCTTCTGCAGAACATTCAGAAAGAGTCCAAATGAACAACAAAAGAAAGACTATAGAAGTCCATAAAAAATTTAACCTTTTTAATTTTTCAAGTTCTCATAACTATTACTTTTTCACCATTACGAACACAAACTTTTGGGTAGCTTCTGGTGTAAGCAGCATCACCTCTTTATCGTGAGCAGATTGCTATTCCCTCCGCACCACCAATGACAATTTTTCAAATGTTCCAGGCACAGGGATTATCTTTGGGCATAATTCGCACTGACATCACCTCAGCAAAGGCAGAAAGAAGAAGCATCATTCTTTCTCATTTCCAAGTGTATTACCTCTCCCCAAACCCCGTTATTAGAAAACTCCTTCCTGTACAGCTCTGCGCTGTTCATTCCGGGTGCTTCCTCCACAACTAAATCTCTTCACACTTCACAGCCACTCATGCAAATGCTATTTGCCCAAATCCCATGGCTTACCCACTCTGTTGGGTTTGACCATCACTCCAAAGCTGTTTGTTTAAAGGAAGCACCACACACAGAGCATGGTGTAACCATGAGCAGTGCAGGGTGCGAGTGCCCAGCTGCACATGCAGTCCCTGCCCAGGGAGCGGGGCTGGGATGCTCCATCCTTCCTGGACACAGCACCTCTGCCTCAGGAGCTCCACAGCTGGAGCTGACCCTGCTTCAGTGCCTGACCCAAAGCACCGCTCCTTTTCCAGGAGCCTTCCCCATGCCAGAGGCCACTACAGATATTTGGCTGCTGCTGGAGATTCAGTTTGTCACTGGAAAAGAACTGAATATTCAGGTAATAACACAGACACATGATTTTTCTAGGCAATTGCAAACAGATTACTTTCATAGTCTCCAAACTTCTGATTTGCAAACAACAATATATATTTTTAGCAGAAATCCCAATCCCAGAAAAAGTATGCTACGATTTTGTTATTTTAGTTATCCTTTGTGAGTGCCCTAGTGGTGACCCATACAGACTGAAAAGCAACAATATGTTTGACATATGTATGTCTGCATACCTGTGGGTATAATCTTGTGAGAAAATATTTTCAGATACTAGAGGCTTCAAACATAAACAAACCACCAAGCCTGTCTCAAAAACAGAAGGAGTAATTAGTATGGCCTAAACATGAGCACTTAATTACTGAGAATAAAAATATTCTTGTTTCTCAGTGAAAAACAAATTAATATCTCATACTGGTTACAGTATAAATAAGTTTTTTTAAAAATCAAAAGCTAAAGCACTAGTTAGCTGAAAATACAGGACTCTTAAAATAGGTTTGAGCTTTTAAACACAGATATTCATGCAACTCTAAATTCCCTACCAGCTTTGCAGTTGTACAGCATGAAACTAGAAAGTGAACATTGTATGACAGGAGGAAAAATAAGGTATTTCATATGGGACAGATGTTAAGACGTTGCTTTTTTGGCAGGCTTTCCTCCTGTGATCATGTTTGCTTTTATACCGAGCGCCAGGCAAGTCAGCCTTTCTGAGTATTGCCAAAAGTCCCTCCTTAGTCCTACTGGTACATCTGCCATCCAGAACAGTCAGCACCTCGGCAACTATCCATCCGAGTCATAAAAATTCACATATTTCACATTTTCAATCCCACCAGAGTCTACAAGTTACATACAGATGGTTAGAAGAACCCAACAAATGAGACCCCCAGGTCAATAAACCAGAAAGCAAACAAAGCCCCAGAGAGAAATGTGCCTTTTCACCACTTTCATAGCAATTTCCCTATCCTTGAATCTGTGTTTTAATGGATATGATTATGTACACAATGTGAAGCCATACATCAATGAGAGAACAGCTGTAGAAAGACAACACTGAGCTCGCGGATGGAGATGAAGAAAGCCAACAGACTTGTGGTTGCCCATTTATCTCCTGATGCTTTACACCTCTGAACTGACTCAGAGCACTACTGATGCACAGGTAGAGTGTGCTGAACTCAGGGTGAAATAGCCATGGCAGGAACTCACTGCTGATCACAGCAGTGACAACCTGCACCTTCCCTTCCCAGTCTTCTATATTTAGACCCAGATCACTGCTTGGATACAGAGCATGAAAAGGATTTATGTACCACTGAAATATAGATGTGATTTGCAGAAAGATCAGTGACACCACATGAATACTAATTTCTCTGACAAATAATACCAGCAGGGGCAATCCAAAAGGGATGATTGTACATATATTATGACCAAATTCACACATTTGATGACTGAGCAATGTTTTGGCATGACATGACCAAAAGGAGTGGATGACAAAGGAAGGGAGATCACCTTCATGCTCCAAAAAGGCTGAAAGGCTACACATTCTTTTTGGCTACTTGTTCAAACTACATTTTGCTGCATTTCTGCTAATAATAAAGCAGTGCCTGTGCAGGCTGTTGTCCTTACAGCTTCATGACAATGCTAACTATGAAAGATGCTGTAATAATTCACATGGTCACTATAAAGTTTATTCATGTCCCCTTTCTTACTAGCTGAAAAGGGTTTTGGTTTACCCAATGGAGACCACTCAATTGCTCTAAAAGGGCATATCAACCAGCACATTTATGAAACTAGTGAAAATCCTTCTAACACAGAAAGCTGAAGCAGTCAGCTGTTTTCTCAAGACATGTAACTCACCATCCTATTTTACTTTTTCTAGCTTACTGTCTTAGCTTGAAAAACAGAGGTAGGGCAGTCAGAGAAAAAATAAGCCATGATCATGTGTGGGAATGCACAGGTACAACTACACTGAAGGAAGCATTCAGATTTGTAGCATTACTGGAAAGTAGTTTCATTTTACCTGTTCCTTTCGATCAGACTGCCTGTACAGAAACCAAATTTCAGACAAGATAAAAACCCAAGCAGTCAGGGTTTAATGGCAGCTCAGGTAGAAGCAATGCTTTTCAAATATTCATTGTAAAGTCACAATGGGGAAATTAGATTTCTTTTCCCAATGATCTCATAAAAATCAAGAATTTCTCCTTCAAGCAGCAGGTGCCCATCCTTAAGATTTACTTGCTAATAAAAATACTAAAGGCTTTGTATAACTATCAATTGCAAGCAAACTGATGCAGTTAACTTTTCAAATATGTTTGAAACACAGCCTGAATGCTATCCCAGAAAACTCTTGTTTCCATTTTCATTTAACTTTGATACAGAATAAAAGACATGAGCATACAAATACAGAAGTGTACTATTAAATTCATAAAATATTTCGCTCACTTTTGGCTGAGTAACATCATGTGCAAAGCAATAAAAATTGAATTAAGGCAAATTTGAAATGCTCTTTGTTTTTCTGTTGTTTTAATTTCCATTTTTCATGTTTTTTCCAGAGGCTGGTTTTAGCCTATTACACACAATACCTGTCTGTTTCTTGTCCTGTCAATCATCTGGCCATATATTTTACTGTTCATTGATGCTTGTAGATCTTAAGGTTTTGTAATCTGCAGCAAGCAATATGAAATATATTTGTTGATCTTAAAAAAATAAGTCTTTCATAGACATGTGCACTAGTTTAATCAGAGATATAAGTATTAAAATTTCTGCTAGCTTTGTGCAGCAGGGTTCAGCATGGGAGTTTTTCAGACACTAATGGGAAGCTGGTGGCAAACCCTGCAACCATTACCCGCAGCAGATCAAGATTTTTAAACACATCACTTCTTTTTCAGTCATTAGTGTCTTCTTAAAACAACATCATGCTTTGTTTCCTTGATCAAAGCCACAGACTTAGGAGTGTGAAAATAAATTTCACTTTGGTGTGTTCCTTTCAAAACACATCAGTCTCATAAGGAGGCTAATCTTTGGTGATGTATTATGATGGATTGTGCTTATCCATGCAAATTGTCTAGATAGACAGTTTGCCACTCATTAAAAGGGATTATTCTCCCCCGCACACACCAGCACCACATGTGCTCGCACGGGGTGAGACAGAGATGGGCCTAAATGTTCACATATGAGCCTTGAGGAAACGCTGCTTTCCCTGGGTCGGTCTCAGGGCTCGGAGCAGGGCTTTGGTGAGGCTTTGGGGACACCTTCCATTTCACAGGCATCTTCTTACACTGGGATACCTCCAATGCCTGCACAGCCACACGGACACTGAACTGCTCTAGAATGACAAATTGCTGCTCTAAGGACCATCTTTGAACCCCATCACATCTGGATGACCATCTCATTGTTTATAGCACCATTACACACATTATTCAGTAGTTTACTAAAGAACTTTTTCCTGCTTTTATGGCATGGATATCTCATTTTTTGACTTTGGCAGAGTTTTATTTGAGTAAAGGCATGGTATTATCCTACATCTGCTTCAAGTGTTCAGGTGTTTCCCTTCAAATATAGTACAGCTCTGACTTAGTTTAAAAAAAAAGGGAATATTTAAACTACGCCTATATTTGCATAGTTTAAAAATTCTTGATTTCCTGTTTGTGTCCTCTATTCTATGTTATACAAGAGAAATATTCTACATTATGTAAATTAGGGCATAGCTTGATATTTCAGGAAAAGGTAGAATCCTTCATCTGGGGAAGGAAGAACCTACCAGTGAAATTACTAACCACAGCTGATCTCCTGTTAAATCCCTCCGTGGTCATATTAGAACAAATACCCGATTAATTATATTCTTGTGCACTGGGATCCAGAATATTTTATTTATCGCCTTAAACTGCATCTACAGCAAGACATCTAATGAGCAGTAGCTTTTCCCAGTAATACAGATAATCTCTTCGCAGAGAATTAGTTCTTGGAAAGTAGAAATGCACCTTTTTGCAAATTCCATTTTATACTTTCAACTCCCAGGAGAATGGGGAGTGGATCATAAGGAAGGAAGGGAAGAGGGAAAGACAGATTAAGGATGTTACAGTAATATTCTTTTGTTCAACATCTGCATGCTAGAGAGATTACACAATCTTCAGCAGATCAGCAAAAGAAGATTTGAAGCGACTACAGTTAAACCTTCTGAGCAACTGAAACACTCTGCCTTCCTCTTCACCCTCCACCCCAACCCTTCTGGGTCCACAGCTGAGAAATATTCCACGTCCCACCTAGCTCCTAGGATATTCTTTCTAGCTTTTAAAACCACAGAATACCATGCACCCGTGACCTTGGAGTAAACATGGTGTTTGCAGCACACATGCTCAAAAAGATCCAACATCTGCAGGCAATAGACAAGGGCCCCTCTTCTCCCTCCAACAAGATCAAGTAAATTTCTAGGAAGAATTATAAAATACCACAAAGCTTAGCTAGCCTCTCTTTTTTTGCATCATAAAACCAGAATACTTAATGGAGAAACACAAGTTTCCCCATGATTCTCATCTTCAGCACAGTCCATCCAGAAAATGAAAAATGATGGAGCTTGGGATATCACTGGAGGAGCCCCAAAGCTTCTGTTTTCCCTTCAATGTACTGAACATGGAGACAACAAATGTTTTAAAACACCAAAAATAGGAGTGGAACAGCTGACACAGCACAAACATAGGGGAATAACACTGACCAGTAAACATTTCTCATGTCAAACCCAATTTTCTACCACATTGGTGACGAATCATATCAGCTGCTGCTGAAACACTAAGGACCACTACAGCTCCCGTTTGCCTGACACTGCAGAGCAGAGGCCTTGGTTCACACCCCAACAGGCATATGAATTAATATGGGGCATCCCTTCTCTCCATCACATCTGCTATTATTTTGTTTGTTTGTTCCATATTCCATGTTCACAGCCACACAACTGCTCTGGATGCCACACAGCAGCACAAGAAGCTCACAACTCATAATCCTCTAGTGACTATAAATCCAGCAAGGAAATCCCAAAGGTGGTTGGGCTCAGGCTGGTGCAATTCCCATTATTTCCTGGAGTCTCCTCCAAAGCCCTGTCCAGAACAGCAGCCCACCCCTACA
Organism: Origma solitaria; assembly: GCA_013397895.1. NCBI lineage: Eukaryota > Metazoa > Chordata > Aves > Passeriformes > Acanthizidae > Origma > Origma solitaria. Next base: position 4,480,014 of record VZRL01000950.1, read on the forward strand.
AAGATCAATCCATCCCACAGAGAAACACCCAAACATTTCAATAGAAGGATATTTCTACTTATAGTATATAAACAGAGCACAGATTTTTCAAATGCTAGGCAATGCTGGGATACAAAAATCCAGCACAAGCTCTGTTGCTGACTATGCAGTTCATAAGGTCCTGCTCACCCTGTGCAAGCTGAGCTACAGGAGCACAATGCTGCTGGGAAACAAAAAGAAATCATCCAGTTCACCTCTTTAGTAAAGCAGAGATAAAAAAAATCCATTCCAAATGTTCAAAAAACCCACTGTATGATCAGGGTAAACCTCTCTTTGCTTTCACAGGTGTGGACAGCCCCGACAAAACCGCTCGTGATGGAGCTGGGTGCACAGAGGACTTGAGCTTACACAAGGCTCACCTGTATGCAAAGGCTGTAAGGACTTCAGTGAAGAAAAGAGGATTGGGGTTTTTTAGGGGCAAAATGGAGGTTTCAGGGATGAGCTGCCATAACTCCAGACAATGGGTAATGAAGTCATACTGTGTCAGGCCGCTCTGGATCGCCAGGAATAATTTCCCCCTTTACAGTCAGGGTGTTTGTTGCTGCCCCAGCAGTGGGGTTGAATGTTTTGTACAGCAATCTCAGTGGATTCAGCTGCAGTGGGAAGAACCCCCATTTATCTGCAGCAGATCAGGCTGTAAAACACCAACAGGTATGACCCCACTTTCCATAAAGTAGACAAAGACTTGAGCCTCCTAAAATGCCCCCCAGGCATGCCCAAAAGAGACATAAGATTGATTTTACTACTTGCCTCAGCATCCATTGATGATATTCTTAGAGCATATTAATAAAAGATAATTCTACCAAGAACAAATTCCCAAAGATCAACCTCACAAATAACCCCTTTGCAAAAATTTTCTGTGACTTTAATATTTACCACCTAACATTTCACATCCGATAAAAAAAAAGTGCTACTTTGACCTGATGCATAGTAATGTGGTGTGAAGCAATGAGAGTCAATTTACTGGGCATCACTGAGACATAATGTGGAGGAGCACTGTCGATTTGCAGAGTGAATGAAAATGCCTAAGCTTTCTCTTCTGTGATATCTGCAAATCGCTGAATAATGTGGTTCACTGACCAAGTGAATTATTTTCAAGGAGTTTGGCACATCTTTAATTACAAGATATGTAAAGATGAAATGGGAACACGCTGTGCATATTTCTCCATGGCTGCTGAACTTTTCTTATGGAAAAGCACCTGTTTTTATTAAACTGTCTCTAGAAGGCATAAAATGTACGAGGTACAGGTTGACAATATATTTCTCAACGTGTGTAAGTTACCAGCTGGGCAACCTTACAAGGTATGGATCAACCATGTATAGATATTGTACCTGCACACGCAAAGCTACACATACATAACTATACAAACATGTAGAAAAAATAGGTCTCTTCCTACCACAAATGTCTTTAAATTTGGGCAGTATACCAACAGCATTACAATGTTTCTCTTGCAACCAAGGAAGACTCAAAAAAAAAACCAAAAAAAAATCACATCAGGCCCTCTTCACTAAACATTTATGTGCCATTTATGCTTAAAAAAATCAGGAATTTGCATGCTGACAATGATTATGTAAATGGCCTGTTTTGAGAATCAAGTCCCAGAGGATTCCTCAGCTGAAAGCAATTCTTCTCTAAAGGTTTCATCATGGTCCAAATCAGTGGTTCCTAAGACACCGTTTTCAGTAATGCAATAAATACCCTGTCAGAATCTTGCTGGTTGCTTTCCTCTCAAGCGATGAGCCCTTCTTGCTTTGCAACAGCAGCCCCCCCAAAGGGTCTCTAATTTGGGTTTGCTAATTTTGAAGAGCTGTAGCACGACATAGTTTTAAACCTCCACTCTGGGTAAAATATTACAGTCTTGACTCAACTAACCAAAAGTCACAGCTAACCCTGCTTGGTGCAGAAGGTGAGTCTAGATGACTTCCTGAGGCCCCTTTTAACCTGAATTATTTCATGATCCTACAATCCTCAAATAGCTAAGCCCTCTAGGCTGGAGCAAGAACACTGCAGAAACATAGACCCAATAATATTGTGGCCTCACCCTGAGCTGCTGGACTATTGTAATCATTCAAGTCAGGGCTGCAAGGTTTTATCTGAAGTGAAGATTCCAAACATGCATGACATCAGAAGCATTGAAGTGGGCCTTAAATTTTGCAATAAATATTTTGAAGGAAGGGGCCTTTCTCAGCACCTGTGCTGTTAGAGGTGCTGTGCTTGGAAATGCCAAAAACTCACCACAGAGGTTTTTATCCTAACCTAAATATAGCAGAAATAGACAGAGATTCAAAGAACTTCTGCAAATGCTCAAATGCGCATTCCAAGAAACTAGTTTTATAGAGGAAAAAAAGCTGATGTGGTTTGGGGTTTTTGGTTGTATACACCTGCAATCCCTGTTCACGGGAATGCACAATTTAAGGGATATATTTCAATTATTAAAAGCATTTCCCTGCCATTTCCCTCACTTAAAAATAAGCATATAAGTAGCTTTTTTTAAAAACCCCTGAAAACCCAAACAAGCAAACTACTATTCTGCACTACTGAAACATCAAACTCTGGTTTTAAAGCAGAATAGAAAGCATAAACCAACAAATGAGGCTTAATCAGCTGCTCTGTTTCTGCAACTGTTTTCTCTCCCTCCCCAAACGCCCAGTGCCACAGAAGAGAACATACAGACCCCAGCCAGGAGCTCTAACCAACAAGCTCTCACACAAGATCAAATTCGGAGGCTCAGCCTGGAGAATGTGCCCATCCAGCTCCCATCAGCACTCAGAAGGGCCAGAACAGACTGCAAGGAAACAGCTCAGCACTGCCCTGTGCCTCCACAGCTGTCACAGCTCCACACCCAGGTGTGCCTCCAATGCACAGGTTGCTTCAAATCACCTAAAGACTCTTTCTAGCAAGCACAAAACAAATCCAGGCTGGACAGGGACCAGCAGGTTCACAGCTGCCGAGACACACAGCAGCTGGCTTTGATATCACTCGGGTTCAGTCACACGTGCAGCCATGCCCATAAAGAGCTCTGCACAGTTTCATTGCATGGGGATATTCACATTCTAAATTACATTGTAGTGATTTTAAAAAGCTGTTAGATTAATTGCAGCTTGAACATGCCTGGAGCTGGCATGTGATGATGTCCTTCACACTGAAGGCATTACTCTTTCCTGGAAGACCTCAGCAGCCAAGGATGGACACCCTGCCCAGAGCACTCCTCTTGTCCTGTTGAGAAAGCCTTGGCCTTGAAAACATGAGCTGACCAACATAGTGAGGGTGTTAAGCAATAGAAAATAAATCACAGGCTTTAATTCTCGAGCACATTACACCATCTCTGAGTAAAGGTCCCCAGCACTAGGCCCTGCAGCCAAAGACCCAGAAGTCAGAGAGCAGCAGGACAGCACAACAACAGCAGAGCCCAAGGGCACCGAGTTCCAGAGCAGAGCTGCTTGGTGTGCAGCTCAGCCCCATCCTGGGACACAAACCCGAGTGCGCCATCTCCCTGTGTGCTTTGATTTATTTTGGAAAGAAACCAAGGTGTAGAGAGGCAGGAAACCACAACATGCTCCCAGAGGTGCTGCAGTCTGAATGGGCAGAGGCCCAAGATTGCAGGGCTTACCCCAAAGCCTGAGCTTCCCTTGCACAGGCACAACCACATGGGCCTGGTGCTATTTCAGGGAATCCTTTTATTCCACCAGCTGCTACTACTGAGGCCTGAAACTGAAACCCAATGTGTGATCTCATGGATGAGTGCAAAGCTCACAAGCTCTCACATCTTAACAGAGGAGAAGAAAGGCTCTGTTTAGTTGTGCCAGAATAAATGAAGTGCAAAGGTAGCCGGGATGCCTCTTGAAGCTGTTTAGTGCTGGCACTCAATTTGAATCACTCTGAAGAAAAGCTTAAGGTTTCCTAGGGAAAGTACTATGCCTCAGTGCCTTTACACTAGTTTTGTGCTTCTGTGATCCTGGGCGGCTGTGCACTGCAAGGACAAGGACAGGCTGCCTGCTTCCCTGGGCTGTTTTCTGCACACAGCACCAAGAGCATCTTTCCCCAAATGGATGTGGGGCTTTTCAGGTGCTCTCTCTGCTTTTCCTATGCCTGGGCAGAGTCTGTGAGGGGCAGGGGCTGAGGGACTTGTCCGTGCTGTTTTATGGCAGTTTTTCAAAAGAGTCATCTGGAAATGTCACTCCAGCTGTGCTGCTGCTGTGTTCAGACAGAGAAAAAGGGAAGACAAAAAAAAGAACAACAGTGTGGGACAGAGACCAAGTGTTCAGACAAATTTATGCTTTATAACTTAAGGACAATTTTTCAAAACTTGTTGCAACATCAATCTGCTGGGAAACTAAAATATTTTGGACAAGATTGATGGTCTATATTTTAAAATTCAGATTTATAACAAATAGCCAAGTGCCAGGAGGATGCAAGCTTGTACCTCTTCATTCAGAAATTAAACAATGTGTATATTTTTTAATTAATCTTCTTAAAATCTCTGGGTTTGGGTCCTACCAGCTACACACTGGAGACAGCAGGATCATTGCTTTGAAAAAAAACTATCAGTAAGCTCTAAAATAAAAAAAATTCAGGCCCTCACATTGCTTTGCTCCACACACACTTCACTAATTTCTGTAGATGACAAAAGCAATTTCACACAGGAGAACAATAGAGATCCCTCTGTCTCAGCCTCCAGGGTGAGCACCAGTAACAGTAAAAACACATCCTCTCCTCAAAAACAAATGGTGAATGATTCCCGGACAAAATAAATTCTTTCATCAACAACAATCCACCAGAGATGCTTCCTTCTTTCTTTCTGTAATTCATTTGTAAAATTAACAGCCCCACATATATAGCCTCCCAGAAAAATAATTGATCCCACTGCCCTGGATAGGAGCCACTTTAGTGGATGCTGGCAACGATTACCATTTCATGCACATTATTTCCTTTAGCAGAAGGCTGACGCCAATGCATACATGCAGGCTTATGTGAGACGTTCCACCGAGAAAAAGAATTAAAGAAAACAAACCAGAAAAGCCATCACACAATGTAAGACTTGTTGATTCCTTTGCCACCTTTTGTGCTACAGAAAATAAACCATCTACTTGGTCAACATGTGCTACCAATAAGTTGGTCTAATTAATGGCAGACTGCTGAGAAACTGAGAAGCTTTCCTTATCTGCATAGGAAAGAAGCCTGAGTTAGCTTCTGATGTTGAAAGTTATTTGCAGGAAACTACCTCGCCAGACAGAGCTGCAAACCCTGCTTGTCTTTCAGAAAGGGGGGAAGGTAACACTAGTTTTACTTCAAAGTAATGCCAGGACCCTTAAGAAGATACATTGAGAGCATTTGTGTGAAAGCAGCACGACACCTCAACAATGTTGATGGCTACCATGAAGTGCAAAGAAATTTTTAAAAAACAAAACAAAACAAAAACCTACAAAATTTAAAAACAAAAAATTAACAAACCCCACAACATTAATCCAAAGGATTTTTTAGGAGGTTGGAAATGCACACATATAACACTGTAGTTAGTTTTTAGGCAGTCTGCCAGTCAGCACAAGAGCCCATTGGCTTCAAAGTTGCTTAAAACATGCACCTTTGTAGATGATGCCCAGTGACCAACAGCATCTGTACAGTAACCTGGAAATTACACAGATCAGGTATGTACACGTAGGGCACTCCTGTCCTTTTTAACTACGCAAAGCTCCTGCAAAAAAAAAAAAAAAAAAAAAAAGGGAAAAATAAAAGAAAAAAAAGGAAAAATAGAAGACTAAATAAGTAGTACAAGCCATTTAATTAAAATGGTTGTTTCCTATCATCCAGAATCTCAGGTTTATAAAGTAAAGATCAAAATCAAATTAATGGAGTCTTACGGCTGATTTGCCCTCTCACAGCTTGTCAGCGCAGCTAATAGAGATCTCTCCCTGCAAGAAAATGCATTTTTCCTAATTCCCACATACACATCTTTGGTTCAGAAAACCTTGTCATCAGCACTGTATAAATTTTTGGTGAAGACATTCACTGTTGTACCAAGATGTTGCAGGACTGTTTGTTTGTTTAAAGGGAGAGAAACAAGAATTTGACAAGAAAAAGTCTATTAACATAGATCAGTCACCATCAAATCACCAGTCATCAAAAATTCTTATTTCCTCTGGCTTTCAATGAAAAGAAATCATTAACTGTCCAGATTTGCCCTTCTCTATCGCCTAAAGTAGTACTGCTAACAAAACTGGAACTATCATCCTGGAGTACAGGAAAGTAAAGTAATATTAAAACCAGCTTTCTCTCCACAAGGTAATGCATACAACTTCTTTCAGGCAAGGATTAACTTCTTCATGTTCAAAGAAAACTAGGACAAGCAGAAATGCAAGCATGGAAATCCAAAAGTATTCCTTTAGTCCACAGAAAAGTGATTCTATATTAAATTTTTGGAATGACTACAACATCTCCAAAAGAAACTTGCACACACTGAAGACATGGGAAGAAATATTTCTTTAAAATGTGGCTTGAAACCCACAGCTATATTACATTCAAAAATAAAAGTAGTTATGAAAATGTACGATAATATTTTGAATGACCCTAGATAGCTTTCCACACAAGTAGACACTGTCAACCAAGGAATGCATCCACCATCCTCTGAAGCCTTGCAGATATTTTAAGCCCACAGTGAAACAAAATGCTAGTAAATGCATTTTTCCAGGGTTAAAGGAAAAGAGAGGATACAATATGAGAGGAGACCATTTTAAAACTGAATTTTAGGTGGAGATGTAAAGACAAAGTCCAGAACACTCAATGACTCACATCTGTGTCATGCTGAGAAGTGGCTGGAAAAGCAACAGAGAATGGATCTCTACCTTTTCAGCTGACAAACAGCTTGTTGGCAAAAAACAAAGTATTCAAGAACAAATAATGCCAGACAACGTCTCATTAGAACTAATATTCCATCCCACTAAAAACTTGCTTAACCCACTATGCACTCTCCCAGTGGTGGACAGAGCAATGCTGCATAAAGGGTGCTGGATGTGACAGCTCTTGTTCTAGAGACAGGGAGACAAGCTGTGATTAATTTGGAGCTTTATGCAACTCCAGGCTGAGTTTTGCTACAAAGCAAAACATCTTTGTGGTTTTAATATCCATCTAATTTCTAGTTCAGTAGTTTTCCCCTTGAAATAACTTTTCAGTAGATTCCTGGAGCAGGTGTTACCTTTCCTTTATAAACCTTGAGACAATGTAACTATAATGATTTTCCAAATAAAAAGTGAAAGGCTATCAGGACAAATATCTCCATTTTGATTCCACTGAGATATTATTATGGCGATGGTAATAATTCCACAGAGGAATTACTTAGAATACACACTCAGCTCTGACCTGACCCAGCTATAAGTCAGATGATACCCTTCCTAAGTTGGAAGAATTTATTTTCATTTTCAACTGAGTTCATCTAATCAAAATGCTTCATTGTGACAAAGAGTTCATCATTCCTGTGCAAATTGCAGCTACCACTGTTAAGAATCGGACACTGCTACAGCAAATTCTGTCAATGCACAGTCCAGTTTGGGAAAAGGATTTTCAGATGAGCAAAATAAATAGTATCTTATATTTTGTTACCAAGTATACATTTAACACCCCCTGTTGGTAATTGCCTGTATTAATTCAACACTAATATTAGCTGTGGACATAGAATTTGAGAGTGAAACACCAGCTATTCCTAAACTCTGCCTGTGGCAGACTCCTGTAACCCAGACAGTGAAGGGACCCAAAGCAAGGTAGGTTAAGAGCAGTAGTGTTTTATTAGGCCAGAGTTTGGGAACACAGGGTTTTTTCAAGGTCATGACTTTACATGTCCAAAAATTTGTCTGTACCTTGCAACTACATGGAACAATTTAACAAAAGGCATTGCCCTTCCCTATAAGCACTGTCTTATTTGGGATGTTGCCTTACAGGTACTTGGGAAATGAGGAATCAGCTCTGACCCCCTGCCCTGCTCTGTCATTTGAGCCAAGGCATTTCATACTACCTGGGTATCAATGGCCTATCAGCACCAGAAAAGATGTTTCCCCCCAAAAAATACTGTTTAAGTCAGCATCCAAATTAGTCTTAAGGCAAAAATCCATTAGATTCCGGCAGTGGCAAGAACCGACCATTAGAACAGTTATTCAGAAAAAGAGGAAGATTATAGACTTTGTTTCTTTTTCTGCCATTGATTAGTCCTCAGATATACTGATCAACATAGAGCAACCTATGCTGCTAAGAACCGACCTATTTGCATCCCAGTGAACACCATGATAGCTGTCTCCGCAATATGGCACACAGCTGCTTCTGGACAGCCACAGCATGAGGCAGGCACACAGCAAGAGACAAGACTAACAGGCAAAGCATGCTCTTTTTTCCTGCTCAAATGGTATATCTGAGTCACATTTTCATATGACAAAAAAGTTTCAGCCTCTAAGTTATGATTTGAACAAAATAGTTCCTTCAACAAACAATAGCTTGTTTTAAAAAGCAAAACAAAGAAACAAAACCTCAGTGGAATGTAATTATGGATTTAGAACTTGATTTCTTTTTTCCTGTCTAAAAAAATCAGGATATTTACAACTGTACCAGGATATGTACAACTTAAAATAATAATCACTGATAGCATGAAGGAAAGAAGTGGTATGTCCAATTCTGCAAAACAAGTTTATATTAGGGAATGTGTTTTGCATTCTCCGCTGATTCAATTATTGGAATATGATTGCTAATTGGGTAGGTCAGAGCTGCCTTGTCCTCATCCAAGAGGAGACAAGAATGTTAGTGAACTGAGATCATTCTGATGAGGTGACTCACTCCTCTTTCAGATCAGATCAGTCCAAGTGGACTCCTTTAGACAAGAAGAATAAATTTTTAGTTCTGATATAAGTCCATGCCCTCTCCAAACAAGGTCCCATGCCAAGCAAGGTACAGAAAGAGGTTTCAACTTTTCAAGTTTTTCACAGGTCGTTTTATGACAAAATAATGGGGGAAGCACATTTTCAGTTCTTCCTGGGTATGAGGACATGAGTAAGAAATGTTCACTGTCTCATGCTGGCCTGAAGAAGGGCTAGTGCTGGCCACTGGCATTATGGCACCTTCTGACTTCAGCTCTCAGGAGCTACAACTTCCATCTCATTCTGGTGCTGCTCAGCCCCCACCACTGCTTACACAAAGGTTTTGGAGACAAACTACATCAGAGCCTCGAGCACTGGTGGTCATTCACCAGGATTTATGTCCTTCTAATTGCTGCCTATTAAATGGACACTCTGATGAACCTGCTGGAGTCCAGAGCTCTTGGTACCACCTCCTCAGTTCCTGCCAGATGGGATTTTTCACTCATCTGCCACCTGCTGCTTTGCAGCTCTGCCACCATGCCAGGATCAGCAAGTGATTCCAGCTTTTGGGTGGTGATCCCAGGAGTATAGAACATTCTCCAGACCAAAATTGTGTTCATTTTCTACCCTGTGCTCCCGCAGATACATTTCTAAATGAATACTGCTGTGTTTGCTGATCGTTTTATGGTTTGTTTACTTCTTGAGCATGTAATATTGTTAGGGTAATGTTGTTTTTAATTAGTTGGAAGAACTATTGTTTCAGAAGGCTGAATGCATTTGCTAGCAAGGGGTCTTTATAAATCCAGTGAATGTTAGTGGTTATGCCTCCACAGATGGGTACTGACAGCTGCCAGCCAGCTCTGCCCATGCTCAGAGTTGGGCTGGACCCCAGCCAGTGCCAGTTCAGAAGCCATATTAGTTGCATTAGCACAGTGTTGAGTCTAAAAACCTCTTGGAAAAATCAAATCTGAAAAGTGGGAGTGTTTCAGTTCTTTGAAGAAGTCTCATTTGTTATAAGTTACTCAACAAATGTGCCATGAGTTTTCACTGTTTCAACCATACAAAGTGACAAAACCCAGAAAATAACCAGGAAATAAATAAAGAACCAATTATTGAAAATTGACCACTATCTACAGATAAAGAGATGCTGTAAGTAGAGTCAGGAAGGGTGATCACTTGTACAAAAGACCATTATATGTTCACATCCATATGTGCTAGAGATAAGCACATACAAGTTACATGTGTACATCGAGAGTGACAATTTTTCAGCAATCCTTTCCTACAGCCCCTGTGGAATGGCATTAGAGGGACAAGGGGAGTGGGACAGCTGGGCTTTGTCTGTGTCAGCAAAGGAGACAGGGAGCTCCTAGAGCTTGTCACTGCACAGGAGAGCCCTTGGTGGCTAAACACCCTCAGCAAGTCAGAGGGTCAGATGGAGCTGATAGGGGAGCATTAGGTCACCCCAAGAGCAATGCTGGCTGCCCAGGTCCCCCATTCTCCCTGAAGTGAAACAAGAAATTATGATATAATTCCAATTTCCTTCCTCTCAGGCCCATGTTGCAGGTTCTGCTCTGAATAGTACTTTGGCCTAGGTCTCAGAGGCTGATTTGAATCTCAGTGCCTGGTGTAGTTTACAATGCGAACCCAAGCAGCTGGAGACTAAAGCACATGTTTTTTCCAGCTCTGAGAGTTGTAACCTCTACTTGTTTTGCTCTGGAGTATATCTACAGAAGTGTACATTATTATGAACACATAGAGACCAGAGTAAACTATCCCATGCATGTGTCTGCTCCGTTCTCTCAGTAAGGAAATCACCCACTGCTGGAGTCCAGACCTTCCTGGCAGCTTGGAAGCCATGATAATGCAAGTTCTGTCTAAAGGCAAACATCTGCTATCCTCATTATACAGAGCTTACACTTTTCTACAAAGAACAGGGAGGCAAAAATATGTCTCCGCATGGGAAAGGAACTACGACTGAGCTCCAGCCCACTCTTTGCAGGTCACAGCATGGATACACCGTGCCAGCACTATTTCTACCAGAACGTGCTCACTCAGTAAGGGAGAGAGACAGATCAACAGAAGAGACTCTTGACTTAGGGGAAATTAAGAATGCGGGTGGAACCCCATCCTTGGAAACACTATTACACAGAATAAAATATGCATCAGGAGGATTTATGTGGTAGTCTCAAGGTCTCCACCTCCATTTCATTTTCTGTGTAACTATAAATTACCTTGTTTTTCTGAAGAAGTTGGTGTAATAAGCATAGGGTTCATGACGTTTAAGTCACTTTTCCTACCCAGGAAACATTACAGTATTGTGGGCTGTTGTCTGGAACATGAACATGTTTTTCCCCTTTGTCTCTGCTAGAATGCTTGTATTGTTGCTAAATTCTTGGTGCGATATTTCCCCAAATCAGAAAGCTGAGAGGAGATAACACAAAGGAGAGTTTCACAAACACATTCTTTAAGAAAAGAAGTATCCTACAAATCCCACAACAAGCTTTTATTGGCACTTCCACTAACGTAAATAAAATCTATTTGATTCTCGGAAAAACAATCACTTCATTCTTGTTATCAGAGGACAGAATCTGGGTCAACAGATGCGTTTTGGATATGCACCAATTCTTAAATGATTTAGTATTCTGATCTGTGGATACAAAAAGCAATTTCCTACATCAGCAGTACCTCAGCACAACGTGCACTTTCATCCTACCACCTACATTGGTATAATCATTAAATGTTATAAAACATCTCTGATAAAAGAAAAAAATTCTGATATATGACCATAATGTAAATCAGTGCTTTGGATTACAGTGTGATACTAGTTCAGTTATTTATATGTGTTTCAACTAAAAACATCCAACTGGATTTCAACTATCACAAGATTAATCTCACTAATACTTTATATATACAGATGGTCAGACAAGAAAAATTAGAAAAATATGAAAAATTAATATATTCTTCTTGTATAATATAAAATATGATTTGTCTCTTAGAAGATTATAACTAGAGCTTCTAGTACCAAGAATAACTAGACTAAGCAATATGGGTCCTCTGCTTTGTTGGAAGTTTTTCATTCTGTCCCAGCTCAAAAGTTATTGTAAGACACAGGAGACCTACAAAGCATACAAATACAGTACAAAACACGGGTTTGCTTTTGCCTGGATATAGCTTAATAACTAATCAAGTTATGTGTAGCTTGAGTGTTGTACACTTTCATTCAACAAATTCCAAAGATGCCAGCAGGACAATTCCATGAATTACATATTCCAGCACTGTATCTTACCATTGAAAAGATGCTCCATGTCAACTGACCCTTGTCACCACCTGTTATTAATAATATACATCCAATAATATTTGGAGTGCTAAACAGCATCTCATCATTGAGCAAAGGCAGAGGACCTGAATTCAGGTTCTACATATGTCACCTATTGTCATGGTTTACAGATTAATATACATGTTTAAAAACACAGAGTGTTCTGGACAGAAACAGGTGTCTGAGGCACACACTCAGGAGTTTATCAAATTAAAAACCTCCATTCTCACAACCTGTAGCAAAATAGTTGATCTTCTAGAAAGAAGGAGCACAGCCAGAGCAAATATTTCTGGCAGCATGAGGATCAAAGAGGTCTCAGCCAGAAAAAACAAAGGATGCTGACATCAAAATATTGGCAGCTTGCATTGTTTCTTTTCTTTCCAAATAAAATGGGCAAAGAAAAGGACTAGCTTTCCCATCCAAGCTCAATTCTCCAGTGAGCAGCATTCTGTAGCTGTAATTATAATCTTGTATTTGTGTGCACACTAATTTCCTGGGCAAGTTACATTTCGGCTTGAACATGTTGGCATGTAGAGACCAACCTCAATAACAAAAATAGCTGCTGAGTTCAGCAACCTGCAGCTTTTTATAGTTGACCTTGCAGCTCTGCAAGATAGTGGCTCTGGGCCACTTCATTATTTCACAGAAGGAAATGTGGTTCTGGGAGTTTCACGGGGACTAACAAGACTCAAAAGATAAGTGGTTTCCTGGCTAAGTTCTTTTTGCTTGTTTTAACTTGGTCATTCTCATTTCAAAAGTATTCTGCTCCTCTTAATATTCTCCATTCTGGCTGTGATTGGTGGGGCTAATCTTGCTGACGTAGTTTCATTTACTCCATGGACTTTTCCTTAGTTTATGCAGTTTATTATGCAGCTGGTTGCACTTGAACTCTCTCCCATGCTGCACTCTGGCCACAGCAAACAACCAGCAGGGCATTAATCATATTTCAGTTTTACTCCCATTCCAAAATGACTATAGCAATAAAATTACATAAATAGACTAAGAACAACAAATAAATGTAAACAGTTGCATGACAGTGTGATTCTGTAAGTCTGTTTCCCTGCTTGATTGAGTGACTGTCTATTAGAATACCCAGCTGGCTGCAGATGTGCAATGAGAAAGGAACGTATACACTTCGGTACAGCTCCTTCTCCTCTGCACTGGAGTCGTAAGAAAGTTAGAACTACCCTAGCTTTCTACTAAAGGTCTGACTGCAGCAGGAGCTGGGGCTGCTACCAGCTGTTGGCTGGTCCACTGCAGCTGTGAGTGACTGACAACCTACTGCTCTCCTCTGCCTGCCCACAGCTGCAGAAAAGAACAGACAGGAAAACAAGAGATTTCCAGCAGGAACCAAACCTGTTCCACACTCCTGCACTCAGTAATTTACTCCTTCCCAAACCCCTTTTTCATTTAAAAAAACCTTGAAGACGATATTAAAAGAGTTTTCCAGTCCTGGTGATGGCAAATAAAACCACATCCTCAGAAACATAAAGAGAGACACTAGTCACTCATATAGTATTCATGTTACAGTATGCTCATGTTTACAAAAATTCATGCTTAGTCTTGGCACACCACAAACTAAAAAATTAGAGCACAACCTTCAGCTGCTTTTTTATGGACTTATTATGCACCATTGTCAACGCCAACACCAGGTTAATTACAGACATGCCACATAAAACACACAGAGAGCTAACTTAGTTGGAAAATAATATATCTCCATGTTCTCTTTGAGGATTACCATTATGAGAGTCCTAGATAGAAAAGATGTTTATCTAGTGTGCTCTCTGCCTACAGAAGAGGGGCTTCCCAGCTAGCAGGCAAGTGGAAAGGCACATTTCCATAGTAGGCATGTGGAAAAGCACATTTCCATTGTCCAAGCTCACAATGTTTCATTTGTGTAACACTGAATCCCAACTTAATTAAATAGCTCCAGAGACCAGGGAAATCTCAATATACACGGGCAAGTGGTCGAGCACCCCATTTACATGTGTGTCACAGCTCGCCGGGTATCACTCCAAAAGCATCTGTCTCAACAGTCTCATCTGATTCTCACAAACAAGCTACACTTTGCATTTTTGAATTTAACAAAGATCACACAGCTGCCAACATACTATCAAAGCCTAAAGACCAAATAAACGTTTGGCTTCCCTCCAACCGTCCTTGCTGTGGTATTATTACTGACAATAGAGCCAGAGCAGCAAAAGCAATGAGATGGCAAATTTACACATGTGCCATGTTTTTATACATTGTCTACATTTGCTGCTACAAGACTGTAAGCAGAACATTGGTGAGCATCTCCTGGCTGCAAAATCTGACCTATTTTAGGGCTTTATGAAAGCTGTACAACATTATTAATGTATAAAAAAACTGCAGATGGGCAAAATTATCTAAGAAAAACAATTCAAAGGTGGTTTCTTTTCCCATGTGGGTAGTAGAAATAGATCAGAACTCTACATTCTCAGGGCTACATTTTGCACTTTTAGAAGAAATTGTGCAATATCTATAAAACCTGGAGATCCAACAGTTGATGTTCCCTTTAGTATGTACTAATTTCAGTTTAATCCATATATTCCTTAGTCCTTGCAGGAGGAGCAGTGTGCATATATCAGAGAGTAGAATTTGTATTTGACCTGTGTAAAGGAGCTCTGCTACATTTTTCAGTTCAGTTAATAACCCAACCACCCTCTCATCAAAAGCCAATTGCATCTGCAGATAAGAAGCCCTTTGTACAGACAGTAATATAACTTTTTGATCTGTATCAGATGATTAGGGCAGTGGACAAAGACAACTTCTCCTTTAGTACGTCTGGTGTTTGGTGAATTTCCACTGTGTATGAACATCTGCAGGAAGCAAGCTGTTCAGATAACGGAGTCAGAGGCCGCAGGTAACTCATGGCATTACCTGCAGCAGAGCCTAGGCCAGCTCCTGAAAAATGCACTGTGCAAAACCTGAGCACTCACAGGACCCTTGGAATGGAGGAATATCAAGTTTATTGCACCTTCCTGCTCTGCCCATGTTCTCAACTGTGCTTTGGTCACCTTCCCTTCCCTTAAATTTGCTCTGTCTGCAGACAGAAGAGGACAAGGCACAGCCACAGCCAAGGAGCAGCAGTGTGTTGGCATTGCCACCTGCAACCTCCTGCTGCCCACACTCAGCAGAGCAACGAACTGCACTGGCAATGGTCAGGCTCTGGTGGCACAGGGTGAGTCCTAGAGCACTGACCCTCCACCCCTCCTTGCTGTGCTGCCCCAGTGCTGATACAGCTCCCCTTGGATCGATCCCATCCCTTCCCCCGAGCCAGGCCTGGCACCATGCCCCTCTGCCTTTGGGTGGAAGGGGCTGCTATTGCTCACCACTGCTCTGATTCCCAGCCCTTTTCATCCCCAGCTCTCCTCACTTTCAAGTCTCCCATTGATTCAATCGTAGCTTGCCCTTGGCTAACAAACTGTGATTACACACCCTCCCAAAAGAGAAAGAAAAGGCAGGAACAGCAGTTTTGCCCACAAGGTTGCATTACTTCACACTTTAGGGTCATTTCACTGCATTTTGGGAGGAACAGATCTTGGAAAGAAGGGCAAATGAAATAAAAAAGAGGTGGGTGTTGCTGGAAATATTTGCTGAAGACATCCCATTGCAGCTGTACATTTTCAATCTTGGGATTTATTCTTTTCTCCCTTCAAGGCTTCTTTTAATGTATTCTTTCTTCAAAGTTTGTGCTATCTGTGTAATTTTTCAAACAGGGATTAGAGGGGATTAAATCCTTGCTAGCCTGTGTCTCTCAGGGAGTGTTGAATGTACATGCATACTTTACACACAATTCCAGTGCAAGTGCTCACATCCATCTCAATAGACATGAGAAGTGGCTTATTTTATACACTACAGAATAAAGTCAAGACCTGCTCAGTTGTAGATTTACCTCCTCTCTGGTCTGTCCTCATGCTCTTTACCTTCTGTGTGTGTTTTTACATAAAAAACCCAACCTCGTGCAGTAACTGTGTACAGTTCCAGTTGCCCCTGATGCAGGGGTGGTTTACAACACTAAGCTTCAGCTCCACGGTACAATGAGGTCTCTCATGGGTCCTCACATACCTATGCCAGAAGGAAATTCCCTATATTTCCTAGATTTGGGGATTCAAAAAGTCTACTTACTCTTGTTTGATTTGGGTCGTTCCCCCCTCACATGTACGTTTATTTTATAATAATGCCAATCCAACACCATTGTGTTTTACCTTATTTTTTTTCCCCTATTAAATTTGATAAAATTTATCTTGATTCTGTTACTAAGCAATACAGAAATAAACAGCAAAGAATATTTACATGGACAAATTCAGCCTCCCTTCTATTCTGTGTCACACTTCCAGATCAACACGCAGCTCTGCTAGGTACATTCACACCAGCTTCAGCCAGCCAAAATAACTAACAGAACTAGTGACAAGGCAGTCAAAATAATCTAATTCAAGCCCACCAGAGTTGCTGGAGATATCCTCTAGTCACTAGCTTACATGGAAGCCTATCCTGCTATTCCTATATTGCCCTGGTTAGCCATGATGTCTAGATTAAACCTAAGTATCCTTATCTACAGACAGACCTACATTCTCTGTTTCCCTAAGGATATTTCATATTTCACCTCCACTGTAATCACACTCAGCAGGAGTTTATTACTTAGGTGCAATTGATCAAATGAAATTACATTTGTGTAACATTACCTGTCCTGACCAAATAAGTATGTACCAGCTCCTCAACTTTGTTTCACATGGCAACTCACAACAGCTAATTGAACAAACAAAACATTTGCTGAAAATTACCATAAATAGTATTTGAATGACTGACATTAATTCTTTAAAGCCATCATTAAAAGATTTGCATTTATCTATAGTGAGTGAAAAGACTACCATGAAAACTAAGAATTTAAGGAGAGTAACGGCAGTAGCAAGAATTAATGATTGTGTATCTCTTCCAAGCCTCTTTATAAGTTAACCTAAATACTAATTCAAGAACATTATGTTTTTAAAAGTACAGGAAAAACATAGTAGTTTAGACCATAAGTTTGGGGGTGGGGGGAATTGCTCTGGTTATGTTGCCAAGACTTGAATTCCTTTATCATTTGAGATCCTTATTAAGTCACTTGCATGGTATAGATTACAGTTCAATCCTAAAATTCCTCTACATTTATGTTTCTTATGTTTTTTACTTTGATATCCTGCCTGTTTTAATGAAGAACAGGATGTGCAATAGCTTGTTACTTACGGCAGTACTTTGACAAGGAACCTGGATCTTAATAAAAAACAGGAAATAAAATCCTTCATATTAAATCAATTCTTTAAAAAATAAGCATGTGAATGTCATATTTAAGATTAAAGGTATTTCTCTTTCCAGGAAAGGATCATAATAAGGTGGGCATGTGGCTATTTCAAAAACTGCACACATTTGGTAAAGAGCTTATAGAAAACAGTGTCAAATCCCATATTGAACCCAGCTGCTGGTACTTACTTTTTGATGTAAGGCTTACTTCCTGCAGATATACATCAAATTAAATTCTTCACTAAGCTCACAATGGTGTTTTCCCTTTAAGCAGAAAGGCAATACTTACCTGAATGAAATATTATATCTCTTTAATGGGTTTCTACAGTGAAGCCACATTCTACATCTAAAAATGTACAGTGACAGTAGGAACAGAGAGAAACTTGCCATCTATTAAACCAGTTTATTTTCTCTAAAATAGCTTTAATGAAGCCACTTGGGATTTGTTACACCAGTGATATATCTGGTGTCCTAAGAGCAATTTTGATAGGACTGTTCCTCTACTGGGCCAACATCCCATAGCTCATACCACTGGTGATTTTAAGAGTGCTCCTCTGAAGGGAAGCATGGAGTATTGTAATGACAGATACACCTCAAATCTGAGGGTAAGAGACAAGAATAATGAGGCAAAGGAAATGGACAGATTAATACAGGTTACATAGTTTTCCAGGCTCTGTTTGGACAGCTAGAAACATTCAGTGTTTTTGACTGCAGGAAAGAATTCCCACTAGACGCAAACCAGAAAAATTTTGCTTCTAATTTTGATTCAGTAACATCTGCAAATAACCGTCTGAAGTGATAATACACTGTCTCCTATCAAGAAAACAAAGGATTGAGGAATGATGGAGCAGTCAACAAAGAGGTGCAATGTGTTACATGTTAAACTTCCTTACATTCTGTCAGCCTCCTTTGCCTTTTGGATATATTTATCAGCAGATACAGGATTCTTAGTAGATTCCAAGAAAGAGTTACAAGATTATTCAAATGCAAGTTAAAATACAGAGCAGAACTCACCAATCGTTGCCTTAGTTGCTACACATTCTGTGGCCCTTAATCTAGACAACAGCTCATTTCAGGGTCCAGATATTCATCTAAAATGGCCCAGTGGTGATGTGGGAGGAAGCATGTAAGCAGTGTAAAAAGGGGCAGGAATAAGCTCAACCACTCTAAGCTTATTTTCCAAAATTCTAAGCAGATCACTGAAGGCTAAGGGTGCAGAAGGCACTGGACAGAGGTCCCTATAACACCATTTTAAACCAGCTCTGATTTCCAGAATAGCAGCCAGACAAAATGGAGAGGCAAAACTGAAATCACATAACTAAAACACATCACATTTCCCTATTCCATGCCCAAACTGTCTCCACAGTATTTGACTCCCAGAGTTTAACGTGAACTCTCCAAATCTCCCCAAAACAACCCATCCTTCTCAGCTGAGGATAGATTCAAAACCATTCTCATTTGGAGACTGCCCCAGCTGCGCTCACAGCCTTTGCTGGATCAAAACTCAAGGGAGCACAAAAGCGAGCCAGCTCTTTTACATGTTAGTTAACTTCACCATTTCTAGAACTAACTTTTCCAGTAGTGCTGGCTTCCAGTGGCAGTGAAGACAAATGCCAGCCGAGCACAGGTCTGCATATGGAGCCAGGCAGATTTACAAGGGCCTGGGGGCGTTCTGTGGATGAGTGGTTCTTAGTATAACCCAGCATCTCTCGCTCCCTTCCCCGCACGAATCGCTTGGCTCAGACTGCTGCATGCAGTTGTGTTTCTATACAACACACAGCCAGAGAGGAGGTTGAAATCCGGAAAAACTGAACATTGGCTTCATTGCACAATTTTCTTGGGTTGGTTTGATAGATAGAAGAGACTTCTCCCAGCCCTATGGGTGTTTGGCCGCTTTTCCTAGAGGATTTCTGATAAGACTTCTGCAGCCACTACTTATCTGCTACAGCCAGCCATTTGCCATCCTCACAGCTACTTTCTCTTGTATATTTACTTTCAGCAGACTGTCAGGACTTCTGCAATGCCAAAATGACTATATATATTTTTTAATATTTCTCTCTCTGTATATACGTATGGACTAATGCTAAAGCACCAGCCAGTGCCTTCCCAAGGTGATATACACACACTCAGCTCCCCATCTTCAGCCTAACTCACAGTGCTTTCTTCCTACCAAGACCCACTTGCTTGAGCTAATCCCATTTCATGTTTTCCCGATAGGCTGCTTGCCATGCACATGCCTGGGCAAAGGCAAAACTTAAGGCTTCTTGTTGCTCACAGGGGTGTAGGCAAAACTGAAGCCAGAGCCCCACGGGGCAGTATTAGGCAGAAGCATGATTAACGCAATAGTGCCAAGAAAAGCAAGCCCTGCGGAGGATCTGTGGTGATATCCACCCAGAAATAAGAACGGGGAAAAGCATCATTTAGAAAAGGATTGGAAAAAATTGAGCACAAAGGAAACTGGGAGTCCTTGCTAAGCCACAGACACAATTCAAAATAGTGGAGGAGATATATAAATTTTTAAAGCTTGACATTACCAGAGCAGTACTGAGCAGTTCTGGCAAGTCTTTCTCCTGTTGCATTTGAGTCACTTGTTTCAGCTCTGTGCTTGCAGCTTTGGTGCCTGTGACTACTTCCTGAGCAAGAGGCTTCAAACTCGTTATGAAGGTCCTCAGTGCAACAAGACACACCAGTGGACCTCACAGAAACCCAATGGCAATCACCATTTCCAGTATAAGCCACAGCACAGCACTGGGATTGAGGAGACCTCACACAAGAGCTTTCTTGGCAGGGACAGGACAGTTACAAGCTGCTCAGATTGTTTCTCCACCACCACAGTTAAGGGCATGGACTGGAAAACTCCATAACCAGACCAAAAATCCCTCATAGCCTACTCTCCAGCATGTATGGGAAAGTCAGTTACTTATTTCAACTAATTTCAGACACAATGCAAATGCAAGGGGAGCATTTTATCCAGAGACAGTTTCCACAAGGCAGAAGATAAAAGAAGGATTGTGTGGCCCCAACACTACCTGGTACAGCTCCAGGAGCTCGTGCAGAGGCACGAGCCCGGCAGAGCCACATCCACCCACGCACCAGGGTTTGCTTGTGGGGCACCACATGTGAGGCTGCTCAGCTCTGGAGTAGAACCGTGTGTGAGACACTGCTAGTGCATCACAGGGCTTTGCACAAATGTTTTCCTTTGGTTCCAATGTGTTCAATATGAGCTTGACATCCTGACATTTCATGCTGAAATGAATCTAGGCACCCAGAGTAGAGCCTTTGACGGAAGAGCTCAGCCCAGAGTCACGCAGAGCTGGGACAGTCATGTTACTTGCAATAACTGAGGTTTGGCCATCACTGTCTCACTCTTCTTTCCCATAAGCCAATATAAAACAACACAAAAAGACAAACATCTTTCCACATGCTTACTGATGATATAAAAGAAAAGACATAAAGGTCTTCATAAAATAGCAAGCAACAAAACAAAATGTAGGTCAGATGAACTGAACATTCTTTTCTCAAATATTTCAATGCTTTATTATTAATTTGAATTGCTAACCCAAGTTATTGCAAAGCCATACAAGAGTTTTCAAACATCAGCTGTTTTGAAGCAAAGTTAAACTCATGCAAAACTTTACCTCCTTTTAAAAAAAAGCAAATTCATTAAGCAACACACTAAAGACTTCTATTTTGGGTCAGATTATCTTTTTGGGGGAATATTCCATGAAATAATTTCAAGCCAATGCTATTCTAAACCACAAAAACACTACTCCCTTATCAATCCTAGAAACCTGGTGTTACATGGGAAATAGATGACATAGAGAATTTTCAACTCTTTCATTAGAAAAGATCCCTCCCCTTAGCTGACCAGAAAATTGGATGGATCAGTAATTTAAAAGAAAAAAGTACTCACACCTGTATTAATGCTTCAACGCACAGCTCTTAGTGTGCTTTGCAAATGCAGGAAAAGCAAACTCTAAGCCATGAATAATTTTTCCTCTTTCACCATCCCCAAGAAACTAATAGGGGGAAAGAGCACTGTCTTAAGGCCCAAGACTCTTCCCATTGCCAGGATGCTTTACTAAAAAATAAATTTGCTAAGCCAATTTCCCTGTGCCATGACTGAAACTTGTTCTCATAATAAAGAGCATCTTCTTAGAATCTATTTTTTCTCTCTTACTTCAAGAAGATAGGGATTCTAGGCATAGATTATTACTGATTAAAAGAGCTTTTTACCTGAGGCAGGAACAGGAAATGATCCTGTCTAATTTCCAAGATATTGCAAATAGCCAAATGGTCTGCTTTATCTGGAGAAACCTTTATATACATTTCCTTAAAAATCATCCTTCAAAGGAAAGTACTGAAAAGAATAGTGCTGAGCATGTGAAAGAAGGACAGTAGAATTAGCACACTGACTTAAATTTGGCCTCTGGATTTCTCTAGAAGGAATAAATCCCTTTATATGATCCAGTTTCCACCATAACCATAGAATTGTAACCCAGACTGAGAGGCCCTGAGATATTCTACATTGTGATATTAGAAATATCTTGCATTTCTTGCTATCATAGCAACATACAGATTCCTTGGGCTTCTTACAAACTGAATTGAGGATAGCGACTTACTCAGACAATTCCATACCAGTGACTTCTGTTGTTTCTTTTTAAATTAAAAGGTAGATTGAATTGTCAATGTTTTCTTTTACAGAGAAGAAGAAAAAGATAGACTACAGATAAGAGAATGCAGCATAATTACAAAGTGTGGTAACTGTATTTGTAAAGCATTTGAGGATCACTAGATGGAAAGTACTTACTTTTTATAGCAAGTCATAGCATGAAAATGGACTCCCATGAAACTCAGAAAACATATTTTCCTAGTCTGTTGTTCTCCCATTATCTCTATTTCCACAACTAATTCAGGTGAAAGCTATTAAGTGGCCTATTTTCGTGAAGATTTTACATTTTTTGGCAGGTGAGCAAACATAAGAAACATCTTTTTCTTACAAAAACCATGGGTGATTACTAACTTCATTTTTATGCATCTACACTTCAGCAACAGTTCTACTTATGTCTATGACTTATGTTGCATCAGGAATCCCAGCAATCCTCATGGACAGGCAGATAATGAAAATGTTTTTCTACTGTTACAGCTCCTGCAGAATCCGTTCAGAGGGACACTGGTGAGCACACTGCAGAATGGAGCTGCTTGCTGCCTCAGACCACCTCCTTCCCACAGTCAATACTTCGTGGAAAAGACAATAGTTGAACTTCTGCTTGCCTCTCTAAATTTCTCCAGGCACTGGCACCCAAGAGCAGCTCTGCTGGATGCACACACTCGCGGAGAGAGGTGGCTTTGACAGCCTGATCCCAGGATCTGGGTGTACTTGCCCACTAGATGGTGCAATGGAATAAAAATAAGGGCTGGGAACTCCACCGCTTAATGCCTGCTATCCCGGGAAAATCTGTTCCAAGTATTTTTGGTTCTCATTCTACCTGATAAACACCACAAATATTATATAGCCAGGCATTTTTATACTCCTATTACTGAGCTATTTTGAAAATTCTGTCCTTAAAGTACATTAAATACTAATATTCCTGCAGTGTCATTCACAATAATACATGTAAATGTATGTTTGCTTTGCAAAGTATCTCAGCGAGCATTTCATTGCACCGACAGTTACTACAAGAGGAAAATGGGGCCAGTAGCATCCCTGTAATAAAAGGTGAGGCTGCATTTTATTTTACTGTTCTCTGACATGGCCATATATGCTTTCCCTGTGCATGCATGCATTGGCTGGAAGCACAGGACTTCCATGAGTAATCACCTTAAAGCTGCACCCCTGAGAATAAGTGTTTTGGAAAGGAGTAGAAATCAGAAGGGGATAAACCTGGAGCTCAGATATGGCACAGTGAACTTATCTCTCCCCACTCTAGCCCATTTAATTCACTGGTGTCATTGCTCAGACAAAGTACACTCATTAAACTGTCCTGAAATTACACCTCTCTTAATTCTACACAGGTGGCAGAGTCCACTCTGTGACAGCTCAGTGCTGACTTTCCAAAAGTGTCACCAGAGGGAAACATGCTCTGGCTTTAGGCACTGCAGTGCCACACCACTTTACCTTCCCCAGTCTGATGTCAAATTTCACATGCAAATCAAAGTAGTATCTTCGTGAACTACAGCAGAAAGTTCAGAAAACTCAAATTTCTGAAGTTGACAGCTGTAGCTTTTACTTTAAAACATCTTCCTCAGTAACAGTCAGAACATGGCTGTGAGAAACCTTTGTACCTGTAGCTGCTTAGCGTTTACACTCTGGTTCTGGTTGCACAAATTTCTTTAGGAACTTCTTTTCAGGTTATTTCCTCATATCCACAAACTTTGCTGGAAGAATACCTGGCAATTATTACCCCATCCTGATTTACTTCTGCTCTCTGTGCTGCCAGAGCAAGAATTAATAAACTAGGGTGATAATGCTCATCCTCAAAAGGTGACCTGGCTTTGAAGCCTGCTCTCCTCCTAGCTGGCTTTATCTCGGCTGCACATTCAAAATCCCATTTGTCACTAGAGGGCACTTCAAACCAGCCTGTCATTTCATATTAGCACACTCTATGAACGTGGAGGGTTATATCCAGCCTACAAAAAAAGTTGCTCTGTCTCCATGCAAGAATGCACAGCCTATCTAATATAACTTTCCTTATGTTACACAAACATGAGTTTTACCAAAAAAAGTTTCCTATGTTTGCAGAGCAAATCTGAGTCCAGACCATATCTTTCTGGCAAATCTAAACCAAAGCTGTGGGGAGGATAAAATGGCTTGTTCCATTTACCACAATTTGCACCAAAAAAAACCAAAAAAAAACAAAAAAAACCCCAAACCTTTACAGTCATTGCTGCTTAACAGATTCTGTCTGTTTACTTTTAACTTCTGAATTTTGTGCAGTTTGCAACTTGAAGGCTGTTAAAAAGCAGCAACAAGAGCTGTGAGTGGAGGCAAGCGCTCTCACGTCAGTGATGAAGTTCAGCACTGACGTGAGCTAAGAGGGGCTGCAGGGGCTGCCTGCCAGGACTAATATGTGCACACAGGGTGTGGCTTCAGCTTCATCACACACAACTTTCACTGAAGATACTGAAACAGCACTGCACAGTCCTTCAGAGACTGGGCTGGCCTTGCAGATATCCTTACAGCAGTAAAAATACTTCAGGCCAACAAAAATACCATTGCACACATTTAAAACTCCAGAACACATTGGCTTCTTGGCCAAAGGCCATGAGCCAATTGTTAAGAATGAAAGAAACTGTAATTTAAGAAAATATCCAATTCTACTAAATCAGTAGTGAATAACAGGATTTGGGCCTTCATTTGTCTTTATGAACACACATTTAATGAAGGTTTCCGGGGAGTGCCAGCTCCTCACCTTACTCTCTACTTCTGCAATGACATACCCTTCGTATTCCCAATTCCATCCTATGACTCCAACCAGTGCAATTATAGTTGACCACTGCTCACTTTCCAGTCATAGATAGGGTGATTGTAAAATTATCTAATTTTGGTTTTCGATAATACAGATGAAAAGTATGTGCTTCTGAAGAGCTAGTAATATATACATATACACACTTTAAAAAATATATATTAGCTGCCTCCTGAGCTGCAAATTTGCTTCTGAGAGTGAGAAGAAAGCAATGCAATTGGGAAGTCCTATGCAGCTCACTTAACTGATTTCTGCTTTAGGCTGCACCTAAAGGCACAGGCTTGTCTAAACAAACACTCAGGTGAGTCTCATTCCTAGGAGATATGCAGCACTGAATACATTTCCATATAACAGCAGTCATTTTGATGAAGACTGATAAACAACTTCTGAAATCAACCTGAAAAAAACCCTAAGATTATTACCATCTCATGTTTATCCTCATCCTTCCAAGAACTGGTTTTATAACAGCCAAGTTTCTCCATTTTCCATAATTTCAGGGAAATATTGCATTGGACACAATAAAAAGAATCAGACAGACTATATGTGCATCAAAGATTGACAGATGTCACTAATCTGGTGGTCACTGAACTACCTAAGTGCATAGTGAAAATTCCTGTAATTCATCTGTGAATCATCTGTAAATACAATACCTTGCACTTCCTACTATTAAAGTCTTATCCATTGCTAATATTTCAGGGTGTGCGGTTATCCACAGAGTGGGGAATATTCCCGTCTTACCACAGGAGACCCACTGCAGCTTCTTCTGAACAATACATTACATTCAAATCTTTCAGTGTTTGCATTTGTATTAATACTTACAAAACCCTAGGCAGATACCACATACATTGGTCACAGATCACTGCGATTTTCCTGTAAAAGCTTTAGATCACACCCTAATCGCTGTTCAGTGCAAAGCAAGTGGTTCTTTGAAGCTAACCATTTCTTATCTCAACAAAAACAGAATAGAGATGAAAAATCTAACATTTTGATCCAAATTTGAACCAGACCATACTTGCAGTACAAAATTGTCTAGCAAACTACTGTTTCCAATTTCTTTTCCTGGTTGTGGCTAACTCTATGAGAATAAATATCACTATAGACTTCAGAAAATTACCAAGTTATCCTGGTAGATCAAAAATATTGGTGCATTGCAAAGAGGAATCCCAAATGTTTGTTCCTATACCTTTATATCAGATATTCACCTGTCATTAGAGAAAAAATATCCAAGTAGATGAACACTTGGCAAAAGATGAATCCTTTAAGCCAAAGCCAAAGCCCTAAACCACACCATGAGTGGCTTTGCAGATACATTTGTGATCTCATCATGGCTATTTTAGCTGAACCTGTAAATTACGAAGTACTTACATTTCAGAAGGAAATCAAGGAACAATAAAAATTGATTTAGTCATATAAATACTGGAAGTAATAAAGGCTTCATGTGATGCTTGACCTGATAAACTGTGCTGCTAAATGATTCCAAGTTTCAGAGCAGTGATAGCATGATTTGGTTACTAAGAGATTGTTTCAATAGTGTTTCCATGGTAAAATATTTCACTTACTGCAGTCCAAAGTCAAATTTTTGGGAGAGGAGTTAATGGACTTGAAGAGATCAGTGGCACATGTTCTTTCAAGCCTGCATCCATCCAAAGGATGCAGTGATTCCTCCGGTGTGACCCAAGTATACAAACCAAAAATCCAGTTGACTTTACTCCTTTAAAATTTAACTTAACAAAATCCTTACGGCTACTAGGTTTTTCACAACACTCCTCTCTTATACCCACTGGTGGAGTATAGAGGTGTTTCACAACCTCTTGCAAGTATGGTTCCATTATCTGTCTACTACAGGCTCTGCGTCATCTTCTTGACAACGTCAGAAAGAAAAATGTTTGGATTTTCTTGACAGGACCAGGGATTCTAATAAAGGGGAAAAAAAAATAAAACAGAAAGGAAAAAAAAAAGAAACCACTATCAAATACCAGTAAGGAAGCAACAGAACAGGAGAAATTGGGAGTTCTACAACACCTGCCCAGAAGAAATAGAACACAGGAGTTGGGGGTTTCTTTTCTCCTTCTGATTTACGGGGACAGTAGTTTGCATTTCACAGGAGTCCCAAAGCATTCCTTTCAATTATAAAACAGCCCTTCCAAAAGGGAATAGTTTTAGAACAAAATGCAGTCCTACTATTGAGTGGAACACAGTGTGTGAACTCTTGAATGAGCTGGACCCAAACTAGTTCTCCCATGCCCACAAATCTTTTCATAATCCTGCTGTGGAACACAACTACTGTAAATGTACATAATGCAAGCTCCAGTCAGGATGAATTTCTGGACAGAAAATCTCCCACCAGCCAGAACAAGCAGCATTGAAGCCAAACTTTTTCGTTGTTCCCAAATTATTTTGTAATCTATTTCAGCATTTTCTGAACATAGATCCTATGCTGCCACTTTCTCCAGCTCTGTTTGAGCGCCAAACTCTAGAGGATTTCAACAGGGCTCTCAAAAGAAAACATATTTATGTCCAATAGAAGCAGCAGAGGGAAGCTTAAAAATATCCCTTACAGATTTCAAAATATTTTATGCTCTTCTGAATGTCAATAAAATAAAACTAGGGGCAATAGGGTCTTCAGCCTCTTAATGCTTCTTTCTAGAACTTGACCAGATCTGCCAGTTTGATACTTTATTTATTTCAGGGTTTGTTAAATACTTTGAAACATGTCATTAGTGAAAGCCCTAGAGGATGTGCAAAGAGGAAAATGAGTTAATATAGGAAAAAAATGGAACCTGTACAGTTAACCTTCAATCAAACACTGAAAAAGCTCAGCTTCATGATGTTGATTGAGGGATTACAGCATTGACATGCTCACACATCAAATTTTATTCCCCAAGTTGAATGACTAATATTGAATTTTACAAATGTTGTGAAGACAAAGTTATGCTATCCTTTGATGTCTCTCTTTGTTATAATAAATTCCCTGAATTCATTTAGATGACCTTGATTTCTTTAATCATAAAAAAGGGGCGAAGTTCCAGCCTGCCCTTGTCTTTTAGCCCTGGTGCATCACAGTTTAACATGATGTCATTTCAGCTGAGAATTCTCAGAACACCGAAAAAATCTCTTTTACTAATTCAAGGATGCCCTGACCAGTCACTTCTTTATGGTAGGATTCAATTAGGCAATGCTCCACAGGAAGACCAGCTTAAGAAATATTTTACAGCAGTATTTTCTTCCCTCTTCGAGATGTCTCTCCCATGTGGACACACAATTTTGAGAACTGGCAAGAAGCTACCTCCTTTTCCCTTCAGGATAAAGCTGACTTGTCAAACTCTAATTAAGGCTGGTAAGAAGTGAAATCCCACAAACTTTTTTAAGACAAGCAAAAGTCTAAGTACTCTTTTACATCATACCATGATGCCTGACCACCCTCATACTTGAGATCAAAAGTCTTCCCAAAACTCTGCTGCTTTTCTAGTCAGGCTGTTTACAGTTTTTGGTGACGCCTGAAGACGAAAGAGTAGGAGATTGAGAACAGGCTAGTCATAGAAGGGTTTTCCTGCCATGTTTGGGGCTGGGACTGTTCCATCCTGCTGCCCTCCCAGCTGTTCATGCTGCAGTGCCACTGTCCCAGTGAGTCCAAGTCTTACAGCCACCTACTAATTACACTAATGATCAAGCACTTCAAATGAAACATCCAATCCAGCACCTAGTTCAAGATCCATGAACGCTTCTGGTCTGTACTAGTGTCTGAATACTTGTACAGTCTGCAAACTGGGAGAGCTGCTCCTACCCAGAGTTAATCCAACCCCAAAGCAATACTGCATCACAGTTATCACAAGTTACAACTAACTGGAGCTACTAAGGCACTTTTAAAATAAGCCTTTGGTTTTTCACACCCATTCCTTCATAACGTTTGTGAAACATCACCCTGGAGTCACTGCAGATATCTGACCTTAGGAAGGGCACTTTGGAGCATTTATGATGTGTTAAATAACACTGTACAGACCTGCCAAGCTGTAGACTTTCTGTGCTGCACTAGCAGGAAACTCCACAGCAAATAGCAAAGCCCTAACACTATTTCTTCCTCTCATTCAGCACTTACTTGCCTGCCTGCATTTGGTATCAAGAGGCTTTTGGAATAGAAACCAACCACGATGACAAGAGCAAAGGAGAAACTGCTGCCTTGCAGCCTTTAAAGCACATTTTAGATCAGATCTTATTTTTTCATTTTAAAACAAGTTCACACAAAGGCTTTTTGCTTTCAAAGAAAAAATAAATACACAGAAAGGTTCTTTGAAGGTCACGGGAAAATACCGCACAGAAAACAACTGCGGACCATAAATATTTACACAAACAATTCTGTAGCTATACAAGGTCTTTCAGCCTGGGATTTCAAAGGCCTGGTTCCCGTGGTGAGCATTGCACTCTGCAGTGCTTCTTCACCAGCATTCCCTTTTGAGCTGCCCAGTTTATAACATGAAATACCTTAAGTTTAAAATGTCCTCATATCTGCTTTAATAGTTTTTTGAAACAGAGGCACACAAGCTGCATCTGCTACTGGAAGTAATAACATAGCCTTCAGGCACAGAGCCCTCTAAATTTTGACTTCCATTACAATCACTATGACAAATATTCTCCTCTGTGTTGTAGTAAAATATTTAAAGATGGTCTGTCTTTAAAATCAGGGATACGTATAAAATAATTCCGCAGATAAACTCAATCCCTCTATCCCACACTAGTTTTACAACAGAAAATGTCCCATCTGACTTGAATTGTATGCTGGGCTGAAATAAACTCCAGAAGCCCAAGAACAGGTCAAAATCACAAGGTTTGGACTGGACATTAAACAGAGCCAAAGTTTAGAGTGTCCATTACAGGACCCCAAACCATCAGGCACTGACCTAAATTTCAGAAAGAAAAAAAAAAGAATTGTGGCTCCACTCGCCAATTACTGAAAATATACAGGTATTATAAGACATCTCAATTTCTCTATCCCGTTCACACATGAACAGCCATGGCAATGTGCCATTTAATTTCCTTCTCACTTTCTTTTGCTGCTGGCGATAATACAAACCTTTAACACTCGCCCACTTCGCAGGGGTACCTACATTGCTCTGCACCTTTGGCAGCTGTGTGCTGTTTATTCCACAAGACATTCGTCACACATTGCCCAAAAGCTGCTTCCCACCAGGACATTCCTTCCGAATGAAACACTGTCTTAT
Source organism: Origma solitaria (assembly GCA_013397895.1). Lineage (NCBI taxonomy): Eukaryota > Metazoa > Chordata > Aves > Passeriformes > Acanthizidae > Origma > Origma solitaria. Next base: position 4,510,184 of record VZRL01000950.1, read on the forward strand.
GCCTCCCACCACAAAACGCAGAGCACAACTGCAGGGCAGAGATGCTGTCACCTCAGGGCTGCTGCAAGGCCAGGAACTGTGGCCCAGGGATGGCCTGCATTAACCAGAGCCTGCAGGACACCTCCATGTTATCAACTCAGAAGGGTTTAAACTTCTGATCAACTATTAGAGTCAGATTTAATTATGGTCTTCCCTTCCTCTGATTGTGTATGTGGGCAGCTATATCTAGAGCTTAGTCTGACTTGCTAGGAAATATTCAGACTTCCTTCATGGGTATGGCCATTTGACAAATTAACCTTTTCTTTTCCACTCCCCATTTTTCCTTTTTGAATATACAATCTTTCCTTTAAAAATAAATAAATAAATCTACAAGATCTGTCAGGTCATATCATGGCCACTTAAACTCCCCCAACATGCAGATCAGTAATAAAACTGCAGTACAATGCACAACAGCAGAGCGATTTATGTGCAAATCTAAACGGATTCACATGGAAAAAAGCAAAAACTGCCAAGGTACCATACAGATAATAGAAATTGCACAGACTATTATGTAACATCTGAATAAGTAACTATTAGTGGCTCAGCAACAGCAATAAAAGAAGATGCAAAAAAATCCCAGAGGTTATGTCGTGCTCTGATGTACTAAAAGTAGGTTAACTTTCCCAAACTGGGAAAAGGCCACAATTAACCTTCTAAAATACATTTTTAAAAGTCTAAATATAGAAAATCATCACAGAAGAGTTTTCTTGCCTGTTTTTTTTTCCTAAAGAATGATTTGCAGCATTATTTCTCATGTGATTTCAGTGGACTTTTGATTAATACCTTCAGAAAAAATAATGCAAGGATACAGTACATTTATGTTTTGGAGCGTGACAATTTTGTTTGTAGAATTGTACTCTAAGATACTTTTGGTAGGCAAAAGGACCAATGCCAGAGAACCTGTGCTATTCATTAACTGAAAATAAATGTCCACATAATGAATCTGTAAATTAAACATGGGGGGAAAAAAAACCAAAAAACATCCCCAGTGATTACTGAGTTTCAGATGAAAATATCTGTAACCCCTCTGTGCTGGAACACACTGGATATGCTCAGGTATAAAACAGAAGGGAATCACATAAGCTGTTTGTAGTTCCAGGTACACTTTCAGCCCTGAATGACCTTGTAGTGCAGGATGGGGATGACATGACAACAATAACACGAAAACTGAAAAAACGCACCAAACCATCAAACCTACCAACTGACTCCACAGCTACAAGACTGGATGTTTTATTGCCTCAAGATAAAAGAATTTTCTTTAGACTCAGTTAACTGTTTGCAACCGTTTGTCAACTTTCAGACCTTGGAAAACTCCCATTCCTGAATTCGCTCCCTCTCCACCAAGTTTCATAACTTCTGGATTCAGGCAAAACAATTTTAAATGAACAACCAGGACATCACACTCTAATCCTCTTATTGTGAATTGCATCTACTACCAAACTGCACAGAGAACAGCCCTGAAGTCACTGAGAGTTAAACTAAGCAAGCTTAGCAGAGATAAATATTCATTCACTGTAAAATTCAAATGTAATAGTAACATAATAATTTTCAATACTATTTTTAAGACAATGCCAGAAGTGCTCTCAAGACTTTCTGGTTTTCCAGCTGAGCTGGCACAAAATACTCCTTTCAGCTTCACAGCTATAGAGATGCAGTTACTGACAGTGGCTTAAGCAAAGCTGGCGTCACAAGTGAGCATCTCTTCCCTGACGTGTATACAGTAAAACTGAAAATAGCAGCAGAAATTCTCTATGTTTTTCTTAACCAGCAATGTCCAGCTAGTTTTGAGAATTTCATCCCTTACAGTTACAGACAAATACACATTACATTTATGCTTCCCAAAATCCTGAAGTAATTCATTACCTTCTCTCAACAGGGATCTCAGTCTGGAAAGCCAAACTGGCTCCTGAAGGCCCAACAGGTTGAAGGCAGAGGAGCCTATGATAAGGAATGAAGCAGTTAGAAAAATAAATTTTAAAAGCCCTTTATTATAGTACCTTTTATGTTGCCCACATAAACAGCCTAGCATAGATATTCTTCATAACTAGAAGCAACCCAAATAAACCACTTAGAGGAAATGAGGAATTGTTGCTAATCAAAACACGTGGGCTGCTTTGACGATAGTCTGAACTTCTTTATGTTGAGATTACATCAATCCCCACTACAACTTTTAAACAGGAACAAAATGCTCTAGACATTATATTTTATTAGGAAACATTCCATCCCCCACATTTGTTTTCTTTTCTTCTCAAATGTTGAGAAGGCCAGATACACTGTCTGCAGTACCTCCAGAGCCTCCTGGCAGAACTGCAATATGTAAGAATAATAATCAGCCCAGGCTTAATTATAAGTGCATTAAAAAAAAAATTTAAACTTTTTTAAAAAAATTTTAGAAGTCACAATCATGATTTATCCTTACCCAGACATACACATCTCAAAAGACTCAATTAACCTAATGAGAAAGCCCTGCACACTTTCAAGTTGCCATGTCAGAAGTTTGGCTTTATTTTCTGAAGTTTGTTTAAGGTCACTAAATGGTCAGATCAGTTTATCACCAAGACATCCCAAAAGTACATAGGCCCAGAATGGCACAGATAATCCTCTCTTCTCTTGTATTTCAGCTTTATCTACAACCTACAAGGTAAGAGAGTGGTACAAGACACACACAAATCTGGCACACAAAATACTTGCTGCTCTTTGAGAGAGACAGAAAATTGCTGTCAAGTTCCTTTGAGTCTCAAACACAGCTTGTTATTCAATAGACTGAAAGTATTAACTGTCCACTAGGTTTTGATCTTTGACCCATAAAACTTATTACATCCCATGTAATAAAAGATGTCTAGTCACTTAATTTCTGTGCTTCCTACACATACTTAAAACTTTAACATAAACTAGTATAGGGCTTCTGATTTCAGTGAAGGTATGTTAGGTAGCTTCATTTTCATAACAATTTTCATTAAGTGATATTGACAATAATTATTCCCAAATATAAACACACATTTATTCAATAAGTCACTGAACACGCCTAACTACATATTTAAAGCAGAAAATAAGAACATTTCTATATTAAATTAAATTTTAAGGGTAAGACTGTTAGACTTAAGTGTAAGAGTGTTTTGTTTTCTAGTGGAAGAAAATAAAGAGAGTAAAATCCCTCTAAAAAATTCTACATCACCTACTCTTTGAAACACACAGGAAAACATCCATTATTGAGTAAAACTTACTTTGTAGCAGATAATGCCTTAAAACAAAGATACCAATGCACTGGAGCACTCATAAAGACTAACGTCTAAGTGAAAGCAACTTTCAGAGAGTGAGGGAAAAGAAACCTTTGATTCCTTTGAAACAGATTATCACTTAGATTTTCAGCTGCTGCAAATCTAGGTTGCACAAGTGATTTCAATTCCCACTGATTTTAAAGCATTCATTTTGAATTACACCAGCTGAAGACAATATGTAATGTAGAATTTTTCAGAGGGGTTTTACTCTACTTTCTTCCACTAGAAAACAAAACACTCTTATAAATCTCTTAGCATAAAATTTAATTTCAAATAGAAATATTCTCATTTTCTGCTTTAAATATGTAGTTAGGCGTGTTCAGTGACTTATTGAATAAATGTGTGTTTATATTTGGGAATAATTATTGTCAATATCACTTAATGAAAATTGTTATGAAAATGAAGCTACCTAACACACCCTCACTGAAATTCAAAATTTTGAATTACACCAGCTGACGATACATTTACTTATGGAGACCTAATGCAGCAAATCATTTAGGGAAGGATGGGCCTGTCTGAGAGCACTGCACAGCTGCGAGTCAGAAGCCTCTCAGGCACCACAGGGAAGGCCAGGAACACAAATCATTCATGCAGTTCAGTTCCTGGTCACATTTGCTTTGCGCAAGCCTTGCTTGCTTAAAATCAATGCTTTGTTGCATTGTAAGAGAATTGTTCCATTTCTCCAGAGAACTACGTAGCAAAATAAGGCATGGAAATTTTAAGGGCATCTCACCCCCGACACTGAAGGCTAAGGTTACATTGCAGACACCAAACAGAATGTTCCAGGAGATCTAAAACCTCTGTATTACCTCTGGGAGGTTGCCTGGTCCAGTTTCATGCACCTTGCCAAAATTCATTGCTAGGAATGCAGCTGCCCTAGGCTTCCTATGATAGAAGTGACTCCAGAAGTGTTTGGTTTGCTCCATCAAATGGCCCTGCTATCCCTTTCTCTGAAAATAACCTTCTTGTTTTAAGTGACTTCAGTGATGCTCAAAACACCTAGATGCTTTTAATGTTTATATGAAACCCTACAAATCAAACTAACACAAAGGATGCTTTGTTATATTTCAATTTTTAAAAGACATTTGAAGCTGAGTGATCCATTCTGCCTGGAATTATCCTGATGTAAAAAAAGGAGTGGAATATTTGTATGTCATGACTAAATGTTAGCCTTGATCTGATCAGATGTAACTGAAAACAGAATTTGGCCTACAGCTACAAAGTGTTCAAGTTTAAAACCCTAGCTTTATCCTCCCAGGCAGTCTGCGCTGCACAGACAAATGCAGTAACATGTAGATTTGGCAAACAATGTACTGCTGGAGAGGGAAACGTCCCAGAGCAGCCGCAATAACAAATTGTCACTGTTCAGGCTAATAAGAACAAGCACTTAACAAAGTTGACATGGAGAACTAGACTGATCTTTACATGGTAGCAGGTGACAGCAGCGACAGAGACATTTACGGAATTTGGAACAGTACATGGAACAAGGGGACCGCTGTTCCTCCCACTGTGAGAGTGCCTTAGGCTGTACACAGCAGCATCAGGCTTTAATCTCCTCCATATTGCTCAGAACTGAGACCATAATCAGTATTAGATGAAGAGGTATTTTCATATTTATTTATATTCTGAATGGCAGAGAAACACATGCCATCATTTGAAGCCTTAGAAATTAGATGTACTGAGGGTTTTGTGCATGTGTCACCAAGCACTAAAGAAAAATATTTCTCACTAATTTGCTAAAAGCTATGCTAGGCAGTTATAAAATTACTTTATAATCATCTGTTTGTGGTGACTGCTCCTTTTCTCTTTGATGTTGCATCCCAGATAGCACCTGACAGCACAATACCTGAATGATGGGATCATCATTGTGCTGCATACCTAGAGTTCATCCGCTTGCTCTTCTCTCACAAGCAGCAAGCCAAGCCTTTGTTTCACTCAATTCTTACCCATGCTGTCCATTAATTTCACTGACCTTATACAGCAGAATAGAAGAGTCAGAAAGAACCTTTCTTACCACAGAAGACCTGAAAAGACCATCACTCCTTAATGTTGAGAAGTTGAGAAAGAATAAAAATGAGAATGAGGGATGGGGAGGAATGTTGTGTTCGTGGTTAAAAAAGCACAAATGGAATGGCTGGAAGTTATAAATGTTTGCATTTTTAGCAGGGTGCTTAAAGGCATTTTGAAGATAAACGCAGACATAAAACACATGCTTTGAGGAGCTCAAAATCCAAACATTCAATTTTGGGCAACTGTTCAAGATGATGTTGGACTATCCTTTGCATTTCCCTAGAAAATAAAGATCCTTCTTAAAAACTCTTAGTGTGTCTAAAAATTAGGAGTTGATCTCTTGCGTTGCCCCTCTGACCCGAGCGAGTGAACGCAGCAGAGTTGGATATGGAGTTGTACAATGCTCTCCCACCGAATGTCTGAGGAAGCCACACAGACTGGAAATCTCAGAGTGCCCTCTGAAAGGCTGCCCTGGAAGGCAGCCTGAAGGGGCCTGGTTAGTGCAGAATGCTTCTCTTGCACCAATACAGTATGGGATATCTCTCCTTTCAGGTCTGCTCCCAATTTACTAATTCGTACAATAGCAAATGATCTTCATCTAAAAAGACGAGTGTGCTGGGTTTCTGCTACGTTTGAGAAACAGAATCTTCTCTCCAGACTGGTGTCACTCCCAATTACATTCTTCAGGACATACATTAAAAAGTTCTAAATTCATACCAACAGGCATTTCCTGTCACTCAACCCTGGTACGGACATTTCTTGGACCAAAAGTTAAGTTTAAGAGGGTGCCTTTAGCTTAAAAACATAAGAAAGGCCATAATAGTTCAAAGAAAATTTCACATCTATCTCTTTTGGGGCTGTCTCTGAAGGTCAGGAATGCATGTCTAGAGAAGAACATAAGACACAATAAGCCCATAAATTACTTTTCCATGTATAAACTTTACAAACTTCTAAGAGTCAGCGGTTCAGGCACCACCAGGGCTGGAGGATGCCTTTAGAGCACTTTGACAGCAATGGATTGGTCTCTGAACTCGAGAAGTTTAGTATGAACTCAATAAGCTCAGTACTAGAGTTAGGTACAGATCTGGCATTATTCACCATGACTGTAAGCATATTAATCAACATTTACATTTTCTGCCTAATCTGTGGGCTGTGAACACCAACTGCAGAGGTATTTCACTGCTTAATGCAAGTGAACAACAGATAGTTACACAGCCCACCTTGATGCTGTTATTTTGAGGCTGTTCATAATCTGTCTTGCTGAAGAGTTCACAGGCCTGCAGCGTAAGAGTTTTCATCACCACATGCTCTTAATGAGCAACTCAAGCACCTGAGAAAACAGAGCCTACTTGGCAGTTCTAGCTCAGTGATGTGGAACTGAGCACACTCACCACGCACACTCAAAGGAAGCACAGTTACCAACATAGCATTTGGGTGACAAGAGAGCTTGCAAAACTGAAGGATAGATGCCCTCCAGATGTGTCTCCTTCACTGTGTACAGCATCTGTATGGACTCCCGTAAGTATTTCTGCTGTCACTTTAATTGGAGTAAAGGTCATGTTTGTCTTGGATTAATTTTAAGTTTAGAACAAGGAGAACAAATTGCAATTTCCTACTTTCACGCTATTTCCCTGTGTAACAATCCCATGCACACTTACCAAGTTTGACAATGCTTAGCATAGTGCCCTTCTCCTGACACTTCAGCAAGGGACCTTTTCAGAAGGAAACCTGACAGAGACACCTCCAGAGTGAAAGCATTAATGCTACTCGCTTACACACTGTCCAGGTGATGTCTTCTGCACGAGTGCCTGAAAGTCACTCACTACAGCTGGCTGCAGAAAATTTTGACAGATCTTAGTAATCCTTTAGACATTTTGATGCCTTCATTAGCACTTGCTGCCTGCAGAGAGAAAACTGTCTGGCACTGGTTGATACAGAGCACCAAAACAGATTGCAATGCCAAATCTTTAGAATGTCTCTATTTCTGCTGTTAGTTTAGATGATCTCTGAGTAAATACAAGCCAGGAAAATATATATTAACTGTAACTTCAGCAAATTCTGTTGTATGATAACAGAGATAACCCTTTTTACTTGCCAACTTCACCCATGTGCTGAAAGTATTTAGATGAATTTAACATTCTTGAATTATTTGGGTTCCTTATTCTTATACATATTTATACTCAGCATGAATCTGAGTGTCTCCATCTAAAAATAGCATTCTGATTTGTGGCTTTGCAAACATGAGATGGGAAGTCAGAGAATCGCAAACTAAATACAGCAAGTGTGTGTAATTATCCTCATTAAAACACTTTGAGTGGAAAATTTTCATTAGAGAAAGCAGGGCAGACACCCACTGGATCCTGGTTGCAAGACACTTTTATGAAGCCCATATAATCCCATATTTTGCTCAGACTTTCAGGGACTTGCTTCCAGCTCTGAAGCTACAACCTGTCCTTGCAGAGCTGAGGCAGATGCACGGCCACTTCCTGAGTAAATCCCTGGAAAATAACTCCACGGGTTTCTAGAAGGCTAATGGGGAAACTCTGGTCTGGACTTCCAAGTGTCTGAGTTGGAATTTGAAAAATGCTATGCTAAAGCTCTAAGCGGGACATGTAAAGCTCTAGTGTTCCAATACTTCATTGTTTTAAAAGCAATTTGCTTGACTACAAGCTGAGTATTTATTGTTTGCACTCAATGGATTCTGCTTACAAGTGGGATCTGGAAGCAGAAGTATAAATGAAAACATCACCATCCCATAATTCACCATCTGTCTGAGATTTGCAGCTGCCTTCAGGAGAATGGACATTTTGCTCTCCTTCTCCTACTGTCCAGTTTACTTTTAAAGTATCAATCCTCAGCACACATTTTCTCTTCTACTCATTTAGGCTTTTTCCTTTTCCCCTCCAAACACCTTCACGATGTTTCCCAGTGAACCCAGAATGTTTCTGCTCTACTGAATGAGAGGGACCACAATCCTTTTCACTTCTGCTCTGAATGAAAGCACAGCAGGAAGAACTCCTCTGGTAGTGTTTACGCAGCTGTGGAACTCTTCTAGAGGAAGTAGCAGAATTGCTAACACCTGAGTCATTTTATCACCATACCCAAAGTACTGCAGAATCTATGACCTCCACTACCAGAGCAGAGCTGATCCTGCATTGCAAAAAACTCCAAACTCATGCTCCCTGGTTTTAAGAATGTAAAATAAAATACAAATTAAAAAGAATAAAAGTTGTGCATTGATTCTTCTTAGTGGGCAATAAAGGCTTTGTTAAGCTTCTGATTCTTGTTCTTTTCCAATCTGTGTTGCATGGAAATATCTTTCCTCTTGATAAGGTGACTGTGCAGTGAATGGACACTCTGGAGTACACGTACTTGAGGAATGTCTCTGGATAATTAAGTGACTGCAATTCAACAGCTTTAATTCTCCAACATACTTCCCCTCGAAGTACTTAGCTACAAACCTAATCTTCTTGGTAAACTACTCTCTCCTCCATCTTCAGGATGTCAGACCAGAGTTTAATATTTTCACTCATCTCACTGGCACATATCTGTATCCACAGAAAATACGACAAATACAGTGGAAGCAATCATAGTCCTAGCACATGTTTACTCGAGTGCTTCTGCTGTCTCATAGCTCTTTGGCCTGGAGCAGAAGTGGAGATAAAAGATGGCAGATAAGGAATCCAGTTCACATGGCTCCACAATGCCCCTTGCCTAACATTTTCTCATGTTCTCACCCATTCTCCACACATGCATAACAGTAATCCAAGGAGGGTGCACTTACTGACTGCTCAACTCCTGGAAGTGTTACTGCTCCTGTTACAGGATTGTTAGCACTGCAGTGGCACATTTAAATTACCTATACATTAAATCTTTTTAATTCATTCATGTTGGTATGAATGCAGAAAGTTTAGATTATCTCTATTTTTTTTTTTTTTTTCAGTTTGAATTTTCAGAGTAAGAAACATCACCTCATTCTGCACTTGCTGAACCAATTCAGGCTCCAAGTGGTTAAACTGTTACAGAAAAAAAAAAATGCATTTTTCCTTCTGGGCTTCCTCACTAGAGTTGAAACTGAAAACAGAAGGGCCAGAATACCACAATAAAGGCTGCTCTTACCATATTTTTGAACTGACTAGAAGAGACAAGAAGATCAAGAAATCCTGTGAGAGATAATAAAAGACAAGCACTTGAAAACTGAATTGTGATGTGGCCACCAGAAATACCACTCTGAGAAACAAAAATACTTGCAAGTGTTTCCCTAGAGGATGCACTGCCAAGCCCTGGCTCAGCAGCTCTGCTGGGTTTTTTAAGACAGATTATGCAAGAATTTTCTGTGAGCACATGGAAGGGAAAAGCAGCAGTGGATTTTGTCAAGCGTCAAGCTATCATGAAAATCTAGGAATTACCATATTAGATTAGGCTATGCCTCCTATCCAATTCCTCTTAGCAGTCATTAGCCCCAGATGCTCCAGAGGGAACCGAGACAGTGCTAGTATATCATATTCCCCAGGAGACCTTCCAGCCCTGGTTCTCATAGTCAGTATTTGGATAAAGCACTGAAGCATCAGGGAAGGACTGCCTCTCTGTGTGCTCCAAAGAGCTCTGAGGAAATGCACGTAACTTGGCCCCTAACTGGTGGGTTTCTGGATCTTTTCAGAGTAATTCAGGATTTGCTCTACTCCAAAGAACATTTCATTCGTAAATGTTTTTAATAAAGCAGTGGAAGCCACCCACATCCTGCTGGGACAGTATGGGTTTGTGTTTCTGAGCTCTTGAACCATTTCAGAAAAAAATTATGCACACCAGAGTCCTTTTAAATGTCATATCAGGCAGTAAGTGATATTTGGCCTGGTGAACTAATTAATTTTTTAATAAAAAGGAGTTAGCCAACTAATTTTTTTTCTATGAACACACAACAGTAGCCCCAACTCAAAAGTTTATGCAGGATGAGTACACAGCCCAATTTTTTCCCTATTACATTTTGAGAGGCAGCAAGGCAGCCTCAGGCAGGCCTCTGTCTCCTTGGGAACATCACTGGGGAGCTGTACCACTTCAGACTCCTTCAATAGGAAAGCATTTCAAAACCAACCACACACTTTAATTACTGGCAATTAGAAATTCCTGGGTTTGTGTGTTTACAGCTGAAAAATGTTAATGTGTGCTAGTTGTGTCAGAAAGTTTGATTAAGCTCTTTAAACTGAATTTGAGAAACTTAAAACACTCCGAAGACTCTGATCAGAGCATCTTGGGGGGCTTTGCAAAGTGACATGTAGAAGTCAGAACTGCTTTAATAGTCTCCTCACTGTTCCCAGTGGACCACAGCTTGCCTTGCAAAGACACACACCCAACATATTTGGCAGGAGAGATTTCTGTCTGGCAGTTTTCAAAGACTAAGCAGCATCTTAATCATATCTAGGATCACTATCTGAATGGCAAACTGGAGTTACAACTGAGGCTCCAATGACTATCCCTGATGTGACTGGGGCTTCATAGGAGCAGCTACAAAATGAGATAAAGGTGAGTAAAACCCATGCATTCCACTGTATGGGTTAGCTGCTTTTTCAGCACACAGCAGAGCAGTGTTAGTAGCTTTTTAGAAACTTAAAGACTGCAAGAAACAGGGACAATCAAAGAGTGATTTTAGACCAAGTTCACAGGCAAAATACAAAGAGAACAAAAGGTACTTTTTCCTGGCCTAACAGAGATGGTATTTCCATAGACATGTAAGGCTGATGATGAATGCTTGCTACAGAGCTCTCCCTGTGTCATAAAATATGAGCAATAAAATAAAGTCAAAGAATTGAAAAGACAAATGACAAGCCTCTGTGCATCATTAATGAATGATGAGGGTATAAAGGCAGAAGACAACCCTCCATGCATATAATAATGATGTCTTTGACTGGTGGTGCTTCTCTATGCCTGCACGTTTAATAAGATGTGTTAGAATTAAAAATTTAAAAATCAAGTCCATGTGCTCCATAAAATATGAGGAAAGAAGCAACTCTAGCCTAAGTTAAGATCTTAGCATTGTACATCCGGTTAAAGAAGGAGATGTGTTGATTTATGCAAATACTCATAAATGAAGCATGACAGTATTCTAATTATGATAACAAACCAAGTCATACAGTCAGTAATCTCATGTCTCATCAAAGGAAGAATTTTGATACTTAGCAAAGAGTTGGAAGTCTGCAGGAAACCATCTGTTATTGTATTAAGTGACCTTTCTTCTGCTGCTTTATACCCAAAGCTGCTACAGAGCCCAGAGCCAGATGATGGGGCTGGAGAAGAGGCACGTCATAAAACAGGCAACACAGTAAGATCATGTAACAAGTTCTATAAAGAAAGACCCACAAGCCATCAGAATACCTCCATACATTGTCCCATTTTTTTCTGTGAACACCATTAACAACTCTCTTTGCTCCCCACCAACTTTGTTTGAAGTTAAAAATAAGGAAAATATACTTTAATGAACCATTACTGTCTCTCAATATTTTCCAGGCTAAGTCTACTCAATTTATAAAGCAAGGGATTTTCTTTTCTCCTTATTTTTTTTCTTTCGTTTTCCATGCTGCCAGCTGTGTAAATGCAACCTGGAATCAGAAGTCTGATGGTAAGGGCTCAAATATCATTACCAATAAGAAAAATCAGTAACTTATATTGACCTGAGAGTGACGATGTTTATGTGCCAGACAGAGCAGAAGACCAGCTCACTTTCCCACAACTATACTGTCTCTTAAATGCTAGCAATAATAAAAGCTCAATTCTGTTAAGTAAGCAGATATGTGAGACATATGGGGAGCAGGTCTAGGGGGCAAGTGCCATTTTTTTATAGTCATTTCCCTCACTGTAATGGCATTTAAGAAGAAGTTATTTGCAGTATGTAAACTAGAAGATGTGCATGTGGGTATTGTGTGAGAGACAGACGGAGTAAGAAAAGCATCTGGCTTCTACACAATAGAAATATTAAACCTTAAAGCAATCAAAGATCTTTGAAGTAAGGAACCCTGTCTTGCTCCCCAGCGAAGTGAATGACCAGCATTCCAAAGTCTACAAGAGGAAGAATCCACCATCAAAACTTCCAGGAGTAAAAGACGAGCTATTTGTTTAACTGAACTTGAAAAGTTCTTGGTCAAAATACATAGGTTGTAAAGAACTCATAATTTTAAGGTTCTTAGGCAATTTTCCTTAGGATCTAGAAACTCCAGCTTGCAACATAATGAGAAGAAAATTATTTTTAGTGTTACATTCTATGCAAAAAGACCATAAATGATTCATTCTCATGACTCACAACTGTCAGAGGAGACCCGCAGGGGCTGGAAGAGAGAGACATATCCTGAATTGTGTGATAAAAAATTTCTGCCCATGCTTCAGAAGAGTACATTACACATCTTCTAAATATACATTGCTGCATAGCTCTCCCAATGAGAAGCAAGTAACAAATAGACTTCACATCTAGTATGATATGCCTGTAGGTGGGAGAGAGCTTTTCCACACAGACCTGCCTATTCTCCCTTTTATTACAGCAGTGTCCTAACACTGGACAAGGTGACTTGGCCAGTCCAAACTTTCTGTTTGGTGGAAGTGAAAAGCAGAATGAATGCAGTAAACTTTAAATCCAAGGCTTTGTGTCACGGGAGACAAAAAAGCAAACTTCTAATAAAAGGATCTTGGAGAATGGTGAGCAAGAGCTGTACTGAAATCATATTTTTAAATTATTTTTATCCAGTTGAATGACAGAGCTTGTCACTTCAATGTAGTATAAATGACTGAATAGCTCATATGAGCAATAATACCATGGCAGACTGAGGCAAGGCAAGATTTGATTCTTAGCTCTGCTACCAATTCATGCAGATAAATCATTCAAAGTCTTTGTGCTTTGACTTTCCCATCTGAGAAAGGAGATATTCAGCTTAGTTCACAGAGGTGTTGAAATGTTGATCATTTTTATGCACACAGCAATGTGAACTCATTGGTGAAAGGTGCTTTGGAAGTATTAAATATTCTTCTTGCTATTATGCCTGCTTTCCTCTTCATACTGTTTATGAGTAGTGCTATTCTTTTGACTGAACTTCAGCCCATTAGAATTTGACAGTATAGAATTTACATTCTTTGCAATGATAAATGCATTTAATTTTCTTCAACCGAATACATTCCAATCCAGCATTTAAGCATAAGACTAATCTCTTTTGTTTCACACGCCTATTGAGTAAAAACAAGTGCTCGAGTGCCCTGTCAAATTGAGGCCATAAGAGTTTTTGCAAGAATAAGCAGCAATTGGCAGTTGAACTCTGTGATTTGAAAAAAGTTCTCTTCCAAATCTTGGAGAAACTATCAATAGTTTGGTTGCTTTCCCACCAAAATCAATGTGGGATCTATACACACAGCTTAAAAAAACACAAACAAATAAGAAAAAAAAAAAATTCATTCCCCATCATAGACTCAATTGCTCCTCTAGAACTTCAATATTCCTTGTTACATCTTGTTCTGAGTTTGGAAGGGAAAGTAACACTAATTGCAAGTCTGAGAAGTTTGAGGGAAGAGGAATATTCTTCACCTTCATCACAGGGACCAGGTTTTCTTCTGCAGTTTTATCAGTTGTGGTGCATTTCCTACACCTATGAGAATCTAATATACCAACAACGTCTGACCATTTCTGCTGTCCTCCTGGTTTACACATCAGTAGTAGTTATATTTCTCATATAATCAGGAAATTGATCCGGGACTTAAGGAGGTTTGCAGAGCCTATGAGCTACAAATTCACGAATTCCTCTAGAGTACACGCAGGGTATCCATGCATATTTCATCAATTCTGATCTGAATATTCACCTTAATAACAAACAACTGCTATAAATCAGTGTTCATGCTATTTGAAACAAACCAGAATGTAACATAAACAGAGCTCATTTAGATTGGCTTGCCTGAGATTAGGTCAGAGACACTGTGAGAGGACTGCAGTTTGTCATCTGCAATGTTACAGATTATTAGGATTTCAGCTGACTTCAAAGGCAGAGGATTATCTTCCCTTCTGCATATGGTATTGGGGAGTGATATGGAATGATCTTGCCAGCTTTACTGTAAAGACAGACCTGATGAACTTCAATGAAGCACATGAAAATGGAAGTATCTGTGCAAAGGAACTAATGCACCTGTAAATCGGCCCGGCACACAGTTAGACCAAATTCATGATCAACATATTTGCAAATATTTATTGAAATGGTGAATTCCGAGAGGCAAATCTAGGGCTTTTCTGTCTGGAGTAGAAAACTGGAAGAACTAACGTATAAAAATCGACAGTGGACATGCAATGCAAAACCTAATAAAGCTGAGACACCTAAAGAGCTCTCCTTCCCTCAAACTTAGGTATTATTTAGGGAAGCAAAAATTAAATTCTGCCAAGAGGAAAAGTATTGGATCAGTTCTTGTAGAAATCTAGTTAAGATTAACTTGCAGCTGGCAGCAGCAAATGCTGAGTATGACTATGCTCAGAAAAGGGTGCTGGAGAGGTAGGAGTGGATCTCGGACCCAGAGTGCGCAAAGGCTTCTTGTCTTCATTTATGAGATATCTGAGTTAAATAAATGATAAATCACTTATTTAATCCCCCAAAGAAGGCTAAATGTCCTACCTTCCCCTTGGGAACTCAGAAAGTTGGGGGTTTTAAGGTAACAGATTTCTGCTCTGTGAATTACCTCAGAGATTTGTAGACTGCAGGCACAAGCACCAGAGGAGGGGACAAAGGCTCAGTAAAAGCAGCATCCAGAATGAAACCACTGTTCTGGGTAAAACATCATCTCAGTTAACATGTGGACTGCCATTCCCAAAGCTACTAAGGAGATCAAGCAGGAAAACATAATCAGCTACAACGGTTGAGGCTGTGAGGTTCCGAAAACTCTCAATGTGAAAAGCTGAAAGCAAGACAACTTGACGCATTTTAAAGTTTATCTCTCCCTGGAATAGGAAGATGACTCCATCACAGATGGTAATGCTAAAAAAGCAATAAAATAAAGTAAATTTAGTAATACTGTACAGGTGCTGCAGCTCCACAGAAGATGGCATGTTTTCAGTAATGCCTGTTAATCCATCATTTTACACAGAAGTTCCCCCTGCTTCTCTTACAATCATCAGAAAAACATGTATTGATCTGCTTACGATCATAATTCCCAATTCAAATCTTTTTCTATTACATTACAGCAGATTGGGGAGGGAGGGAGGCTAGGAAGTACAGAGATAAAACCAAAATAGATCTTCATTTAAATTTCAGAATAAAACCTTAAGCACTTTATTCTTTTAAACAGAGAAAAAAATACGTGATCCAGATTCTGTGTGCAGCAGCACTCTTATTTTTTAATATCATCTTGAAATCAGGAATAAAACCCAGTATAAACTTGTGCAAATGGTCCTAGAATCAGTCTTCCTGAGAGGAAAATGCAGATATGCTGTAAGGTCCATCAAGCTGCCTCTGGAAGTAGTTTAGCCATTTATTTGCCCTGTATTAATAATGGTCAAGTATGAAAGAAATTAACGGCTCATAAAAAGCATAGGAAGAGTAATAAAAACGTTGAAAGACAAAAAGTTGGAATTTAATCCCTCTACAGAAACATTCTCCCTGCCCATTAAAATGCTGCCTTTATTCAGTCATTCCCATTAACAAGTAACTCAGCCTGCTGGAGGACAGGCAGGTGGTGCCGCTCCTTCGCATTTCCAGCTAATGGAATTTCCCTTTGAACTCGACACCACTAGGCTTTCCTCACTTCTCCCCTTTGGGATTCCCAGAGAGCCCTTGGATTTCTCTCCTTTTTGGCATCTTTGAGGTTGTGATTGTGTTGCTGAGATCTCCAGGATGAACCAATGACCTGGTATGACTTGTTAAAGGAAAAGAGCTGACCTCGATACCTAATTATATCAGCAGGGAAGTCACGAGACTGATTCCCTGAACAGCCTTGCTCCAACAGCTCCTGCTCCACTGGCAGTGCCAGAAACAGTCTGATCAGGCTTGGTACAGACCCTGAGCATCCTTCTGCATACTGGAGATGGAAAATCAGCCAGAGCTTTCCTAGTGTGACGCCACAAAATACTGCTCAAGCAGAGAAGAGTCTGCAATTCTATGACATTTCCGTTGGTTTAGCATTCTGAGAGCGGAGCCTCTGCTGCCCTGGTGATGGTTAGATCTGCAGAAACAGCCCGGTGCTATTAAGACTCACATACAAATATATCTGCCAGCCAAACAGCCTTAAATAATCCAGTATGAGTAACAATTTGCTGTAGCAAATAAACAATAAAAACAAAAGAAAAAAGCTTCAAATAAAAATCCCCCATGATTCTGCCCAGGAATTCCATTTTAACAGTTCACAAATTGTACTTTTAAGAGTTGGTTGAAGTACTACATGAAAAGTTAGTAATATAAAACAAATTAACTTTTTGCAACATTACCAAGAGCAACCACTGACGAAATCCTTTCCTTCTTTCCAGGAAAGTTATTTTCTATTTATAAGATATGTTTCTATTTTTATGTTTATTACTAAGAAATTATTGCTACTGTAAAGGTAAAGATGGTAACTGTAGATGGCTGAATGATGTTCAATAGTTACCAAAGACATTTTTGAATCATATTTTCCTGCTGTTAAACCATTTCTATAGCTACTAAATAAGACATTTCTGAGTTTTTACCAGCCTGTAGTGACTAATTTATTCAAATGCAATTTTTTCCATTATTCCTCTCCCTCTCATGGCAATTTTTAAAAAAATCTTGATGTGACTTATTGAACAATTTTCTTTAGCTCTATTAAATTGTAAATTTTGTTTAATTTATTAGCTTTTGTATATGTAGCAGACAGTTATTCTTTTTGGTTGGTTTTGTTTGTTGGTTGGTTTCTGAGGGTAAGATCCTAGACTGGCCTCCATAAACACAGGATGGAGAAACTTGGCAATCTCAAACAATCAACTAATCCCACAGAAAAGAAGACCCATCCCTTAGCAGAGCAGATGAGATGATAAAATTTAAAACACAACTCACAATTGTAAAATCAAAGCCACAAATATCTCCTATATATTCACCCTCAGTAGGCAGAGTAACCAGCAAGACCATGAAATCAATTTAAAGAACTCCATGGAAGTCACTGCAGTAGTGGAATAGCAGTGTAAGTCTCCTAGATAAAAACCGTATTTTTAAGAAATTTAGGTGAATCAAGTTACATAGTAAATCCAAGTAAACTGAGATAAATTTGACTGTCATAAGAAAACCATGCTCCCTGGCACAACAGATTTAATCTACAGCAATAATTCTGCTACAGATTTGCTTAAGTCCAGTTATCCCAACATAGGCCAGACAGATGTACTTGATCAGTGCACCAGGCTGAACTCTTCAAAATTCCATTAACTTCTCCTGCATTGTCCAAGTGAAAGCACTGCCTCAGCTGCCCTTTATGTGAAATAAGAATTCTTCTACTGCTTTGACAAGAGTCCTGGAGTGAGTACCCAAACCACGCACAGCATTTTCACACACCATCTCTACAAATAATAAATGAGTATATAAGCATCACACAGAAGTGTGTCCTTTTTGTTTCCCTACCAATGCAGACATTTAAAATACATGAGGATTCTAGAGGAGGAAATGGGGGTAGGAGAGGGAATCAAATGACTGCAGGCCTCTTGACCTTACCATTTTACCAGTCTATAACAACAGGGACTTTTCTGGTTTTTTTAAATTTAAAAAAAAAGCCCATTCTGTTCTGAATCTGCTCTGATGAAATGGAATTTGCATTCAGCATCCATCACCAGTGGTCAGGGGGAATCACTGTCTCCATCAAAGATTGTGCACTTTAAATCCTTTGCTAGTTCAACTGCTATATATTTGATTTTAATTAAAGTTCTGTCATGAATTATAAAAGACCACCTCTTCAAAGTCATTAATTAAGGCCCCTCGGTGTCTGAATACCAACAGTATAATGACAAGTGAGGTGTACAGTGGCTAGCAACAAGTGGCTGCCCAGCAGCAGCAGCAAAGCAAGCAGAACTATTATTCTGACATGTTCAGGATTGCACTTGCCCATTGTTACAGCAAAGAGATCTCCCATGAATATAAGCACAACAGCAGTGGGGAATAGTCAGGCTTTGGTGTGGCATTATTTGTAAGTAATGTGCCTCTTCACAGAATTTGAGAAATGGGTCACTCAGTGCAGTATTCCTCAGGGTCTTTCTCTGAAATCTGAAAAGCAGAAATGCCATAGCTCTGTGCTATAGGAGCTGATCGTGCAATCACATCAGTTTAGCTCTTGCTGTTCCTGAGGGGATAGGGGTGGGTGCCTTGCTAGCAAAGGGCTTGATCCCATCATCTTTGCTCACATTACACTGCAAGGTGCCTCATGGAGCTCAACAGGCCCATTCACAACATCTGGCACAGGGCAACACCAACGGGGACGGCAGGATCTGCTCCCAGGGCTACTGAGGATCATGCTGAGCTTCCCAAGCTTCACCAAATACAGCAGCATCAGGACTTCTTCTGAACCACCACTGTGTGGAAGCACCAGTATGGAACCACCATGCTTGAAGACAAATTAGTTCTGCACATTGTATCCACAAGGTCCAGTTCATTATCAAATAAAAGAAATTCATTTCTAATTTAGTAGCAAGCTAACAAATTATATCCACATGTCAATGGAAAATGACATCCTTAGGACCTAACTTCCTAAAACAGAAGGGATGAGAGAAACAAACGGAAAAATATAATTGCTACCTTAAATGCTGAAAATCACATCTGGTACCAACTGTTGACCTTTTGTACATTGTCTCACTCTCACCCCTTTGTGCACACACACACACACTGATTTCCAGCAGTTTAAAGACTCCCTCATGTGGTGGTCAGATATGGTGAATTAGATCACTGAAGCCTGCGCCAGCTGCTGAGCAGACAGAGAGCACATCCAGATAATAAATTATGTGGATGTTTAAAGCTTACGTTCTGTTAGGATCAACCCTTCAACATACAGGGCTTAGATCAGCTCACTTGCCTGCAATATAAATGAGTTCTTGCTGAAGTTATTAATCCTTTTAAACTCAGTGGGAACTGCTGTGAGTAACCATTGCTTCCTGGAGACAACCTTACTAAAACAGATAAACTGCTAATACCATTCCTTCCTCTGTTCCTCCAGGGGCACACATCTCCTTCAGCAAGCAGCAGCAGCCACCACTGTTTCTGTTTCAGGCTCTGAATGGCTGGGGCTTGGAGCTCAGTGACCGGCCAGTGTCAAACCCCACACAGAACGCAGCCCCCCAGTCTGTCAGTACTGTCACTTGTACAGATGGTCCATCTTCAGCACAGGTACCACTAAAGAGCAGTGAGTAGATAAATGATTCCTACACACCTCAGGCTCAGAGCGGTCTCAGTCTGGCACCACGCTTGTGACCTTGCTGCTTTCTACCACAGTGCCCTACAAGTCAGACATGTGGCAAAAGGCATCAAAATCCCTCCTTTAGCATAGTTTGGTCCCACGCTTTCTTCTTTAAGTTCTTTGATTACCTGGTACTTATAAACTTCTCTTCCTCAGACAGGAAAAAAGAACGATGATCCAGAAGAAATTACAAAATGGGATCTCTGGAAACAGAATGAGTCACAAGGCAACCCTGGAAAACCAAAAAGTAGCCAAAAGCCTGGCTAAACTGGACCTTGGGATAGTTGCACTGGCACCTTTCCTGAAGTTCAGGCAAAATTTTCCATCACCTGAGATTTGGATTTTCCTTAGAAGTTCTGACTGAAACACTCTGAGAACACCACATTAGCTCTAACATTAATTGGTTATTTCTTTTCCACAAATCCTGCTAAAATCAATGCAAGTCCATCTACATTACTCAAACTTGTTTTGCTTCCTAAACTAGAAGCTATAAACTGACAGTACATGACCTAGAAAACATATGAGAAGAGGTTACACACACATCCCTCTGCACCTGGGTAGAACCAGCTGAGTTGGTAATCAGAGGATCAGCTGTTTTCTTAAGATCTTAATTGTTCTGATGATTATTTATTTCTTCATCCTAGCAACAGGTTTCAATTTAAAACATGAAACCCCACCAGGAATAAATCCATC
Organism: Origma solitaria; assembly: GCA_013397895.1. NCBI lineage: Eukaryota > Metazoa > Chordata > Aves > Passeriformes > Acanthizidae > Origma > Origma solitaria. The sequence goes on from VZRL01000950.1 coordinate 4,530,592, forward strand.
ATCCTCCCATGGCCTCTGCTCACTGACACTCCGCCTAACATATTCCTCTGGAACCATGAGGAAATCATCAGCTTTTGATAAAATTTTGGAATTAGTGACAGTAAGAATTACTACAGTGAATTTCTGGAGGGATAACTACTCTGTGAGCAAATTACCCAGGACACCATCTGAAGTCTAATCTTGAAACTGCTGAGTGCTCCTGAATCATTTCAAAAATCATTTTCTGAAACAGAAAAAACCTTTGATAAAAACAGCATGTTAATGCAAGCTCATGTTTCTCTTATCACAGTCAGATCTACTGAGATATGTAGCTTACAGCTCAAAAGACATCAGGATTCCCTTTTTACTGTTATTATTGAAGTATGTCCTCAAAAGACGTATTTGCCTTCTCAGACTGTGTGGTGTCTGCCATAGAGTAACTATTAATGCGTGAAAGTAGACATTTAAAAAGTAAATCTGGCATTACAAAGTAGAGGGTTTAAAATTTTCAATATGGAGGGGTTCTAACCTCAAACAAACTCAGTAACTATAGAGGAGCTTTTCATGACTCAGGAGAAATAAATCAATGTGTACATCAAATAAATACCTAATATAAAAATTATACAGGAAAATGAATTTTTTCCACAAATACATAAAGGCTGTAGTAGGAGATATAACTCTGTTCATTTTCTGTAGCTAATCCAGAGCTAGCATCTGTTTACACAGACAAAATATCTTATGGAGGATTAAGGTAAGAGAAAGGAGATCTAGGTTATTGTTTCAGCTTTTCCATAAAGTTGGTAGATGGCCTTACGTCTCAGCAGGGCTTTCACTTCTTTGTTTTGTGTGGCCTCTTTCCTTAATTTTTAACTTCTAGGGAATCTACCCAGAAGGCACTAATTACTGTCAGAGGTAATCTCCTCAGGGTATGGAGGGCTGAGGAATCTTTATGCACTAAACACTAACAGCAGTTAACCTGTCAATCTGTCAGTGGCAGAATACATGAGGTGCTTCAGAGCCTGTCTCCCTGATTTTAAGCTTATCTAGTCTGAGATAAGAAAACACATCATACCATGTCTTCAAATTCAGTGAGAGTGGTAGGGTGATGGGGTAATTTGAGCTGTAACCAACCTCAAGAGTCCTTTAGCCCAACCTCTGACTCAAAGCAGAATGTCCCTACTTTCAGGATTTAGCACCACTGCATCCCCAACCTGTAAAAGCAGCACCTCTACAGCACACTAAGGACAGGACGATGGCATAGAGCTTAAAGAGAAATATAAGGAGATAAGAAGCATTTTACCCCAAATTTAGACTCCAAACAATAGGACTTCTACTCTTACAAAATGTCACCAGCATTTATTTTGCTTTGCCAATCTGAAAGAAGGCAGCTCAGCCAGGCTCATAAACTGGTACTGATGTCATGTGCTAATGGAAGAGAATGCCTTTCACCAACTGCTCAGAAACTCAATCTAATGGTTCACCCAGTACCCACAAATTTAATATTCCACTATGTATTATGTTTCCTAATTGAACATAACTTGCTTAACAGCTCACTCACTGAAGTGGTATCAGCAAAGCAATTTACCAGCAAAAATGCAAAGAAAGGTGAGAAACAATGCTTCACTGCAGGTCTACATGGTTTCTGTTGCTTTGCCAGGTTTTTTAGGAAGTGTATTTAGAAGGTGACCTCAACCTACTCTCACTGCCAGCAAAGATAAAAAACAAAATACAGTGAGATTTTCAAACAGCACAGACCTCACAGTCCATTCAAAAGTTTCCTCATCCATTTCTGATCCAACGTTCATTAGGACAGACATAGAACAGAGCATTCATTAGTTTTCAATGAGGCTTATGAGTGCAATTGGAATGTGCCAGGACACATTTGGCTTTAAATGGCTTCTCATCACAGTACCCTTCTAAATGAAAGCTGCTAAGCTGTCATAAATTGCGTTAAAATTCTTATGAAAGTGACGTGGTTCCTATGCTTTAAGATTTCTGTCAGCCCTTGACCGAACACAGAGCGCACAGATAACTGGAGAATTTGCAACATGATACATAATATTTTAACTTGCTTAATTAAGGAGCCCCAAGAGTAACTTGGCACATGTAGTGAAGGCTTCCTTGGCCTTTGTTCTCTTGCAGTGCCACATGGCCAGATACAAATATGAGCTGTCATCACAAACAAAGCTGAAGAGTCATTCCCCACAACTAAGTACCAGGCTCTGGAAAAACTGAATCATATTTTCAGAACTGCTCTTTATTAAGGCAACACTTTAAATGGCCATGGATTTTAGCTGATGGGGAAAAGCTAAAAAAGAATGTGTCGTTTCAAAGCTGAACCATTATGGGAAAGTTGTTCACTGTAACTCAAGTCACGTTGGATTCGCTCCTGAAAGGATGAGCAGGGATAAATACAGAGCCACTTGCTTACAAAGACAGCTCCACTCATGCACGAAGTTCCCGTAGCTCCTCTTTCTCTCCTGAGCGTCAAGTGTCGTTTCCCATGGCTGATTCGCCCAGCAGCCCTGCATACAGCTGCTGTGTTGGGCTGTCAGTGGGAGTGTATGGGCAGCAACAGCCCCTGCAAACACTTTTATCCCTGAGCCGCTCAGCCCCTCTTTGAAATCCTTGCCTTTATGTAAGACTATTCACTTCATGGATGTTGGGGTGCAGTCAGCAAAATAGGTTGGTATTAACAGAATTCAAACAACTGTCAATATTAACTGATTACAATCAAATATCAAATATCATCAGTAAACACCAAACACCTGCAAAGTATTTTCTTTTCATTAGCAGCCCTGAATTGTTAACAGGGGTCATATCCGGAAAACTTTTATTTACCATTCATTGGAAAGCCATGGCAATCTTTATGGTGACATACGGGTCAGAGGAACTTTCATAGCTGAACTTGTGTTTCGTGGAAACTGTGGACCCTTGGCTGGCCAGGACACAGTTTGCAATCATGCAGAATTGCCCATCTCCCATCTTGAAAAGTCATGAACCAAACCCCTAGATTAGGGATATTCAGCTACAATAATATTTCATTTGTAATAACACCTCAAAGCTGGCAATACTATGAATGACACAATATATGGACAATCCATGACAATGGCCATATTTATACCAAAATTTCAGATTCAGGCAGCTGCACCAGGCAATCAAACCCCCATTACAAGCAAACACTGAATTTTACATGATTTCCCTGACATCAGTTATTGAAGCTCATTTCTGTTGCTGAATCTGCCTAATTACCTGTCACCCTGTGGGGGTAAGGTGGTACACTGTGCCTGTTGGTGGCAAAGCTTCCAGCTGGTTCTGAACTCAACAAGCCACAAAAACCTTATTGCGAGCTCTGCACCTTGTGCAGAGAGCAGGGAGGGAGTGAGGCTCACACTGAGCCCTGAGCAGATCCACATTCTGTGTTTCCTCAGCAGGAGGGGACAAGAAGCCTCACTCAGCTGCATGGCCTGTGCACAGCATCTCAAAATCCATACTCAAAATGTTTGCTGTAAGGCACTGTGTGGGAGCATAACCACACATGACTAAAGCATATCATTATGGCTATGACATAAAAATAGGCTAAAAAATAACAGAAATTCTTAGCCAGGAGTATAATGTTTTGTAATTCCTTTCTCTCTTTTCTTTCTTCTTTTTGTTTGTTTTTTTTTTTAATTTAAAATTTATGTGGGACACTTTGTCTTCAAGATTAAACCAGGTTTTGTATTTTACTCCTCTCTGGCATAAATAAATGCTTTCATATATACAAATGAGGAGAAAATGTGGCCTCTTTCAGCAATAATAACTATCTGCCTGTTGCTACCTTAAAATCACAGCAATCACATCTGGTAACTGCCCTTTCCTCATGTTTCCACTAGTTTTCAGACTTCCTCTTGTGGTAGCTTGAGACTGCGCATCTGGATGTTTTAAACATACAAAGGAATTGCTAGAGCAAGCAAAAGGGAAAACGGTGCTGAGAGTTGAGATGTGCAGATAAGCAACTGGTGCACTTTGCAGCCAAAGTAACGGAGAGGCAGTGGGGAAAGGCTTTTTCCAAAGAGGAGAGCGCAAGTTTAGGCAGAATGAAGACTCATATTGGCTGTGGCTTCGTTTTTAAAGTACTATTCATCCAAGTATACCTTTTTAACAAAACTTTACCTGCACCGTCACCAATCATTAAGTTTCCCGGAGACAGCACTCCCAAAACAGACAAAGAACTAGCAGTGGTAAGTGTTGGTTTCATCTTTGCTTTGGATTTATATTGTTATTTCATAAGCAGATGTTTCTTTCTTGTTTCAGCTGAGGCTAAGGAATGACTGTAGCATTCTTTCCCTAGAGTCTCTGGAAGTGCTCGCTAGCTAGCAAAGGTATCAGCTTTCAAAAGTTAAAAACTGGAGCCAAGTAATGTTTCCTCTCTTAAAAGTTTTAAAGCCAGCAAAGAAAGTCAGTTTTTGGTTTGGTTTTTTTTTCCCTTTAGCCTCAAGATACAAAATATTTTTATTAATTCATCACGACTATAATCAAAAGATTGCAATGGTAAGAGGAAAGAAGGTCAAATAAGAGACATCTAATTTTTTTACTTAAATCAAGTAGAAGCGAGGGCAGTCGAGACTCCCTTAATGCATGTATCACAGCTTTCAGAAGTGTGTTTTCCAGATTGTTTACCATGCGTTGCATAAACACAGCTTTAAGGGACACTACAGTTGAAAGCTGGCTCGGATTTCAGAAGCCATTGTGTCTAGTTTTGACTTTGGAAAACAATCTCATCAGAGGTTTAAAGAAATATTTTTTTCCCAAATCAAATCTGGAACAAAAAAAGGAGTTTGGATTTCTGTGATATTAGCAAATTATAGCTATAACTCTACAGCATTTTATTCTAACCTTTTTTTAGCCCTGTGGACCTTCAAAAAAATGACATTATGGGGAAGTCCATTTAAAGGGAGATTGAGATGGATTATCCTTATTTTAGCATGTAAATTATAGACATTTCTCTTCTTCAGCAGTAAATCCATTTTAAGGAGGATTGAGATAAATTATTCTTATTTTAGGACATAGAGATGTGAAAGGTGGTCACTTTTCTTTAGGAGTTTGTGTGCATCTTGGGAAAGCTTGCCAGGTTAAAGAAGGTCTGGGGGAGGGTAGAGAGAGAATTTCCAGTTGGGAGCTGTGTTGGAAAGTTTAGGAAAAACAGACAAACTGACCCAAAAAGGGCATTCCTCAGTCTTTAACAAAACAAATTCACCCAAGGTTTTGCCTAAGCAGCACAGTAGCCAAGGGCTGGGGGTGGGGGCAGTGCATTTGGGAGGGGAGAGTGGGGTCCCACATGTCTAGGAGCAGTTTAACCACTTAGATAATCTATTTTCTTAAACACAGCCAGGCTTTTATTCAATAACAGCAATCCACATCTCCCCTCGTCTCTGTTTCTTTCAAACAAGCTATTTATTATGTGTGCTCAGAGGAAAATTATAAGCTGGTTTAACACTGCAGTCCTTCTTTGTCTTTCTTGGGGTATTCTTGGGCAATGTTAACTGTCTGCCTCTCCTCACACCCTCCATCAGGACAGCCCCAACACTCAGCATCAGAACACAAATTGCTATGTTGCAGCTGGATCCTGTTTCATTAATGGGCTGGATCAAAATTCCAGATCACCACAGCTCCCTGCTGACTCTGGGGAAACTGCATTTCGCAGCCTAGGCCAAGATGTGGTTTGCATAGACATTGCATTTTCTTCAAGATTCTCTCCTCATAGAACAGCTGACCATGGTCATTTCTCATCTTCAATAAAATCTCCATTTTAGGAAAAACTGAAAGGGGTTAGAGCTTTTTATTTAGAATCCTAGCAAATAAAATTCTTTACCATTGCTCAGTTTGTATTTTTGGTTGTATAGCTTGCTCCCAAACCTAAAAAGGCAAGGGTAGCATCCTGGTTCTTCAGTAAACTTCAGTCCTGATGTACAGTCTATGTTGTACCATGGCACATCATTGGGGAAGGCAAGCAAAAGCACAAGAAAATCCAGCAAACCACATGAAAATGAAAATTAGAATAAAAACCAAACTGGCTTGTTTGATTATGTTCTTAATGCATTTCACATAATTTCCACCAGGCCCCATTAACTATGTGTAGACAGCAGCTCAGTGGAAGCAAAGATGAAACCACTCTGTGACCTTTATTGGCCAGTGTCTCTGGAGAAATACCACAGCAGAAGTTGCAAAAATCACAACGACTAGCCATAGTCTGTAGTATGTAATCACAATGGATGAAGGACGTTCTGAAGGAAATGGTGTAACATCTTGATTAAATCCTTTTCTGAGTAAGCCCTGAAGCATTTCCTATGCTGGGCAGATGAGGATAGTCTGGACTTTGTGAGGAGAGTGGTGCAATCTAGGCCTGATCAACTGCAGTTATCAAATATTCTCTGCTTTATTTTGCTGATGTTGTGGTCTTATCCCCAGTCTCCTGGGTGGACTTCAGCAATTAATTATAAACATGAAACAAGGTTTCTGTTGGGAATACCTTCTGGTACAAAAACTTAAATGTGCAGTCATTTTCTCAGGCTTCTTGTAATCTTCAGTTTGTAAAAACCACTCTCTGATATTCCTTATATATTTTTGGCAAATATACCTTTACCTTATTCAGGTGTTTTCCTACCTTGGACTTGTAATTAATATTTGGGATAGAATACCTGAAGGGTGTTTCTTCCTCAGCTACCAACTGTTTTCACCAGAAAGATCAGTAACTTGCAACCTTCATGTCTCACAGCACCATTGGCAAGGGCATCTCTCAGCTCTGTGCAGCGCCAAGCAACGCTTTGGGTGCAGTTTGGCAATACCTACCATTTCATGTGGCTGTAGCTTTTCTTTCACAGAGGGGCATAAAATACTGTAAACACATCCTTAAGAGAAGGGGAGGAGACTTTGGTAGGTATTATTTTAGGTAGGAGATGAAAATAATGGTATTTGTGCCATATTTTTGGTCCCTTATGACCACTCTTTTTTAATGAGAAAGAACTTTGTGAACTGCCACCATGGCTGTATCAGAAATATCTGTCTGGCCATAATCCTGGAGCATTCAATGGAGTTTTAAGTATACAAATATTGATTGGCTGCAGTGTCCAAGCAAATAAGATGTTACCAAATACTTTCTTCCTCAGGTCTTTGCAACGTTTGACTCATAAGCAAACACATACAACATTCAAACAACTCTGTGTGGTTTGAATAAAGAATGGGGTTTTTCTTTGCAATCAATGTGGTCTCATTTGTGGGGTTGCTTTGATAGCTTGACAAGTTTCTCAATAATCCAGATTCTTCCAGTAAAACATTACACAAAATCTAAAGCTGTAAGCAGATTTATAGATCATAAAGAAACAAAAAAATAAAAAGAAGAAAAACCCATTTTTACTTTGTAGATCTACATTAAAGCTCTATGTTCTAATAACTAAAAGCAATTCATTAAGTAAAGGTGATAGTTAATAGTGGAAATTATTGTTTAATTAGCAACATCATGTGATCAAGTATGCTTTGCGTCAATGAAGGAGATTCTGCTGGTCCCTCACTTATTAGTAATAGTAATTTTGAAAAGAGAACTTGCAAATTACAGGTGGAAAGCTAACATGGAATCACAGTATTTATTTGTAATGATTAACTATTTATTTTCTGAATTTTAAAGTCTTTGTTCTGTGCTTTTTTTTCCCAAGCAATACCTGAATAAATACTATGGGTGCCCAAAAGACAGCTGCAATTTATTTGTCCTGAAAGATACTCTGAAGAAAATGCAGAAATTTTTTGGGCTGCCTGAAACAGGAGATTTGGATCAAAATACTATTGAGACAATGAAGAAACCCCGCTGTGGTAACCCTGATGTAGCCAATTACAACTTCTTTGCAAGAAAGCCAAAATGGGAAAAGAATCATATCACATACAGGTACTGACTGGTAATGGTGGGTTCTGTTCGCATGTAACCATGGCACTTCCAAGAACAAACAAGGCACTTAGAAATGCAGTAGCTGTTTAGAGGGCTAGCAAAAATTCCTTGAATTAGAGTCCCCTTGTGTTTGGCCAACTTACAGATGCTTTAACAAACACCTGTGTCTTATCAGGAAGAATCATCTCGAGTTCAACTTTCTGGTTCTGGTTAAAACTGAAGAGATTTTGGGTTTACTCTTTGCTCTGCAGCAAGCATCCTAAGGGAGCTGAAACTAGAGGATCTCACCTGCCTGTCTCTCCAGGAGGACCTCAGTACCTATTGATTGCAGAGGCCAAACTCCTCTTCATTCAGCAGTCCTAAAAAAGAAGATGATCAAATAAAATTTAAGAACAAACAATTGTATTTCAGATATATACAGACACAAGTTATAACAAGCCTATTGCAATAAGTTTGGCATGTTCTAATTTCATCTTCTTCTGGAGAGTTAGGGACCAATACAGCTCTCATTGTGGTAAAAAAATCATTACCTTAAGTGGTCCATGCACAAACGTTTACCACCAATGAGTAAAAACAGCAGATTTGTCTTAGCTGCTTGACTTAGTCTGCTGCTCCCTCCCAGCTTTGGACTCAGAGCACCCCTTGGACTACAACCAACCTAATAAACACTGAAAAAACCTGTGGCAGCTCTCACAGCTCCTACTTGCTGATGTACTTCCTCTGATTCTTCTTCATTCTCCTTAGGCACAAAGCAGTTTCCCTCACTGTGCACAGCCCCAGCAGCAAAGAATTGGAAACTTGTCTCTGTAAGGAAGATAGCAGGCCATAACATAAGGCACTAAGAAGTCCAATTAAAATATAAGAAGGACAAGGCAACACACTTAAGAGTTAGACTCTTTCTCAGGTCGGGCCTACAGCTTTATCTTACATGCCTTTTGCTCCTATTTCCCCATGAGTCCTATTGCCAGTGTATCCCACACACAGGCAAAGGATTAGCATCCCACAGTGACAAAATAACACACAGTTAGAGCCATAGGTGAGGGAGAAGAGCTGCTTTTCTGTTCTTAATAAGTGCAGAACAATCCACACTTGAAACTCTCAGAATGTTATTGTGCTCCTTTTCTGGTCTCAGTGCTAATGCAAAACCCATAATATTTTGTACAAGGCCCACTGCCATGCAGGCTTTACAGCCTCTGGATTTATAATATTCTCCTTGCTGCTGCATCAATTCCAAAAGAAAATAAACAGTAAGTGCCACATCTAAACACACCTCTGAATCAAAGGAAGGTGTTTAGATCTCATGTGTTACCTCTTAGCTGGTTTCACAGCATATTGAGCAGTAAACAATACAGGAAGGAGGCTTGCGTGTTACTTAACTATTGTTTTTCTCTCTAAGGATTATAGGCTATACCCCGGATTTGGATCCTGAGACAGTAGATGATGCCTTTGCTCGAGCCTTTCAAGTCTGGAGTGATGTCACACCGCTGAGATTTAACCGAATAAATGATGGAGAAGCAGACATTATGATTAATTTTGGCCGATGGGGTATATTTTTCTATTTTTACTTATGTTTTTGGTTTTGTTCCTTTCATTAATCCTCAGTATTAGAATGATCCACCCTCAATAAATAGCACCAGTGAGCCTTTCTGGCAAACCTCGTCCTAGTTCACACGTGGCTAAGATTTAATTTCACTAAGAACTTTTTCTTTCTTATACATGAGAGAGGGAGAGAGAAGTATTTATACAATATCCTTACACTATAGTTATCTTTCCAAAAGAGAATTGATAGGGGCAACATTTTATTTTTAAATTTACAAATCAGAAATAGAGCTGAGACATATTGGTAAAGATCTTCAGATGATGCAAGCTGGCTTCCTGCCATAGAAGAGAATGGAATGCCATCATATCATTTATTTATAGCTTTGTATGCTATTTTCCAGTGATAGTGGTGAGGGTTCTAACACACTGGGGCTTAAAAATGGATTTGTGGCTTTGAATTTTGACTCCATAGCTGGTTTCCATTCTTTGGCATGGCAGAATGCAAGCTTTCAATACATTCTTTGGTCTTGAAGAATTTAAAAATATGGATCATAAATTGAACTATGCTTTGAGTGCAGTTGATGATGGGTGACTTGATTCATTTTCGTTGTGCATGCCTTCTCAATTAATTTTGGCTTCCCTTGAAAGAATGTTTATGGCTTTTCAGTGTAAACATGGGGCATTTCAATTTCTTCTGGACAGTCACAGAATTTTTAATACTAATGAAGATATTTATGCAGCCAATCACTTGGGAGGTAGACTTTGGAAGTTAAGTGAACAGTTCAAAGAATAACTGAACTCTTTGTAAAAGCCTTCATTTCAAGCTGGTTTTCTTTGCTTTAGCTACTGATGAGTTGACCTCAAAAGCTGCGGAGATTTTGTACAGTCAGGACTTCAGATCCTCATCCAGACTTGTTCGGTTTGG
>VZRL01000950.1:4540986-4587802 GCA_013397895.1 Origma solitaria
AAAAGCAGAAGTGTTTCTGCTGGTTTTAGTACTTGCTGGCTACAGCCAGCTCAGAAACTGTGGGCAAAGAGCTCCTTCCACATTCTACCAATCCTATCACTTTACTGCAGGCCAGATTCACAGGAGCTTAGACATCCATGAGGTCATTTTTAATCTTTCTCTTAAGCAAAGGATCCACTTTGAAATAAATGGGAGTAAAGCACCTAATATATGTCAAAATCTTCTCCTTGACAACTGAGACACTAGTCTCCTGCAGGGAATGAACTGAACGAGTATTGAGTGACACCAGCCTGAAATCAGTGTAACAGAGGAGAGAATCAGGCCTGTGTATTTAGGGCTTCTGTTAAATGGCAAGGCATCAGAGCAAAAGACCAGAAATGATGCAACTGGAGATGCTGGCAGGCAGCTTTGATGCACAGGTCAGTGTGGTGGGAAAGCTATGAATACCAGGGCTATGCCCGTGCCAGCCTGCCTTACCCACAAGTGGTATACTTCCAAGAAAAGCCTCCAGTGTAATAACCAGAGATCTGCTTAACCTGCTGCTGCCCTGTGAGCTGCCTGAGCCTCAGAGGGCTTGAAGGGGTGGAGGAATAGGCTCCTTCAGGACTCAGAGCAGCAAGAGCAAGCTGGCTTTGCAGAGCTCACTGCTGAGACACCCAGCTTTGCTTTCCTGCTGGGGTAGTGAGTATCCTGCACAAAGCAAAGAGCACAGCACAGCCTGAAAAGTGAAATCTGCCTTTACTTTCCAGTCTCTGTGTTGGAGAGTGATACTATACCTGAAAATATCCCTCATCTACAATATTTGCTTTACAGCTCCCTATCAGCCTCCACTGAGAAACAGCACTGTGTATGCAGTCATACATCTCATGTACAATACCGCACTGTTCTTCAGAATTTTTGATTCCTTTCCATGATACTTACTAGACATAAAATAACATGTTGTGACAACTGCAGTATTGACACTGAATGTTCTTTTTAAGAATGGGCCACTTCTCTTCTGGTTCAGTCTTGCCAGCATAACGCAAAGCAATAAATTCACTCACTAAAGAATTCTGTTGCTGTCTGGGATGGGAAAGTACACATGACAATCATCATTCATCTAGAGACTCTGCCTGAGGTCATTAGAAACTGCTCTTTTTTGTCCGCTTGCTCCTGCAGAACACGGTGATGGCTATCCCTTTGATGGCAAAGATGGTCTCCTGGCTCATGCCTTTGCACCAGGGCCAGGAATTGGAGGAGACTCCCATTTTGATGATGATGAACTGTGGACTCTTGGAGAGGGACAAGGTACCAGACTTTTTAATGTTTCAGAACATATAGCCTGTAATTTAAAATGTTCTCTACAACATGTTTATGTAATTCCTAAATAAATGTTACATAGGATTTTCCTTTCTATTTACTGTTACCCCATGAAAAACTGAATTAACAAGAGGCCTGATGCTGCAAAACCTTCATGAACTGAGGGAAAGTACAGAGCCATGTCTACAACTTTGGATGCTTCAGTTCCGAGGGATTCAAACTAGAACACCTTTAACTTCATTCGTAAAAAGCAGACTGCTCAGTGGTTTTCTGCTGCCAAACCCTTTTTAATACGATTTAAGCTGTGACTCCAGTTGGTAATGGCAGAACCATCAACTTGAATAGGTTTTTTTTATACTCATAGTATCTTACAAACAAATGGAATACAAATCACTTATGTTTATGACTGAAACAAAATTAACATCAAACAGTAGATAAAAAACATCTCCAAGAATCTTTCACAGGTAGTCTACCATGCCCTTAAAAGAAAAGATCTAGATAATATCACCTGAACTTGACAAAAAAGGCCAAGTATTAGTAGTTTGGAACATGTTTTTTCTGCTTCAACTTTGCTGCAATCATATAGTACTGATTAGAATTCTTGTCCTGTAAAATAATTTGGAAAACTTAGAATAAGAATGCAAATTCATGTTTGAGTTTCATTTCAAATTCTAGGTTTCTCATCTGTCCTCCCATCCAAAAAAATAATTGAACTTTAATACCAAAATAGTCATCTTCTTTCTGTTGAGCTTTCTTCCACCTTCAGAAGAAGCACTGACAGGTGATTGTACTAACTGGACTGGATCCCTGCCTCAGAGGCAGGAGGAAAGTGTTTTCCCTAGTAGTGAAAACACTGCACAAGCAACCAGTTCGTTTCTGCCATTAAAAGAAAGGCTATGGATCAGTGACTTATCTATGCATTAACATATACCCCAGCCCCAACACTGTGTTCATAAGCCTAACATGTGACAAATTGCAATAAACCCCAGGATCTGGGTGTGTCTGTGTTCCCACCCTGTCCACCCCATGCCACAGCAGATGTCACACAAGTCCCATTGGAAATACCAAAGCAGTTTATGAGGCACAAGGCCTGTTCAGCCCATGTTCAGCTGTTGCCTGGAACCTTTGAAACTATACTGAACATTTTAGACCATATTACTAAAGAAACTAAATTACTAAATGTATTAACAGCATAACTTTGCCTTGCCATAGTAACAACATATATATTTTTCTGGGCTGATTCTAACACTTCCCCATGCGCAATATCTATGTAATTCTTTTAAAATTACCAGTTTATATTTCAGCTATGATCATCTTGCCAATAGAGAGACCAGCAGCATATTGAATTTCACAGTGGAAATTCAGACTGCATTTCTACATCAGTATCTTCCAGGAAAATAAGATGTTCAGAAACAGTATTTTTTGTATCAGTTGGTGGCTAATTTCACCACTGCATTTGTCCTCATTACAGTGGTCAGAGTGAAGTATGGAAATGCAGATGGTGAATACTGCAAATTTCCCTTCTGGTTCAATGGCAAGGAATACAACAGCTGCACAGACGCAGGACGCAGCGATGGATTCCTCTGGTGTTCCACAACCAAAGACTTTGATGCAGATGGGAAATATGGCTTTTGTCCCCATGAGTGTAAGTAGACCAATGTTTCTACTGGCTTTTTCCTGGTAGACTGCTCCCTTCTTCTTTGCTCATCCACTTCTCCTTGTGCTTTTCCCATGTCCTTTCCTTTTAGATAAAGGGATGAATGTCTTTCAGAAATCATAATGTATCACTATCTGTACAAAACTATTAGAGGGTCTAGGAAATCTAAGAGTGTACTCTATTTCTGCCTTTTTGGAATATGAACAGAACTCTCTGTTTCAGGAGAATATTATTTCATATTTGGAAACATTCATTTACAGATTAGATGAAGTGTATAATGCCTTCATGTAACCAAAATTTTTTAAAAGTATACACAAGATTATTATTATCTTTCAAATGAATTTATGACAATATATTTCCTGTTAAAACAACAGGAACACATATTTCTGTGCTTGAAAATCTGATGAGTCTTTACATCTTGAGGATATACCATTTCAGACAATTTATTGGTATGGGTGTTAATTTCATCTCCTGCACATTGCAGAGCAGGAAACCTTTAGAGAAGCAATTAAGTATAATTGGCTGTAGCCTACTGAGGTAATTTATCAGCAGTGAGAAGAGTAGAGAAGATAAGGTGTGTTTAGCCACTTGTTCCACCTCCTGTTAGCCAACTCCTGGCACAATATGTTAACAGACATTCCCAGGACTCCAGTACCACATTCATTTATTTCCCTTTGTACATAACCAACTATTAGTTTTGGGCAGCATGGAGTGTTTCATCACTCTTTTTACCTTTCATATCAAGCACTGGGTCACTAAAATTCATGCCTATTACTCCTAAGTCATAACAAATAATAAGAGAGTTTTGAAAGAGAACAAATCAGAAAACAATGGTGCTACTGTCAGATTCATGCTAATCCTGCTTGAAAGAAGGATTTTTCACAAAAAGTGAATAAGTAGTGCTAATAAATACTAAACTTATTTATAATATTATGGCTACATGTTAGCAGTGAAGCACTGTCAGGGAGAGTTGGTTCTGAAAGTGAAGATCCTGAAATGCTTGTGTCAAAGTTTCTGAAATGGAACAGAAGGGTTTCAGTCTTTCGTTTCTGATGTATTTGTTTTGCAAGATCCATGAACAGTTATGCACAGATGTTTCTTATTAAAGGCAGAGTGGCATTGTTCACTCATTATTCCAAGGAACCATTTGCTAAACCCCAGCTAATAAATTCAGATAGGAGAGGATTTACATCAGAGTGTCTGTGTTGGGGGCAACATTCCTGGTTGTTGACCTTTGTTTCTCTCCTGTTTAACTCACTGAAGTTAGTTTCAATTCTTCTCATCATAGAGCCACAGTGCATATGTGGAAAGGGGTGGTGCTGCACCACAGTTTTCTAAAGTTAATCCCAGATCTGTACCCTAATTTTGTAAACTGATCAAACCATAGTTTGTCAAAGCAGAAAGTTATCTACCTACTACACAAATCTTACACAGCTGTGCTGAACTCCTTTGCCATATGGGATCAAGGGATCGTGACAGTTCTCTTTTCCAAACTCCACTGACACTACAGGCAGTTTAGGCTCCTAACTTTGGTCTTCCAAAATGTAACACTGTTATCCTCCCATATATAACTATCTGTTCCCTGCCTGTACCTCCCCCACACTGGTCACAGCTCTTACAGGCTGCTGCCCGTCTGCTCTGCAGGCAGAACCCTTCTGAAGCTGCAGCTACCTCCACCCTGGATCGGTGCCACAGGGGTTTTAGAAGCTTTCCAGCCTGAGGTTTCCTGACACCACAACTGCTTGATTTTTCTAGGAAGAGCTAAAAGTGAAGTTCACATATTAGTAATGCGCAGTCTGAATCTGCTCTCACTTCAGTGTATCTTTAGCAGTTTTTAAATTGCTGAACTTACCATGATGCAGAACAAGGCCTTTTAAGATCCCCATACAAGTAAATTAGACTTTTGTTTTGGGGAAACTGACCCAGTCTCTAACTTTCATTTACATTAAAGCAATTTTATAGTTAAGGTGTGGGGGGAGGGGATTGAAAACTTAATAAACCATTGTTACCATCACATGATGTAGCCTCAAGCAAAATGAAAAACTGCATTCTGACTGTGACTCAGAAGGGCTGCATGCAAAGCAGTAAGAGATTGACTTTCCATATGGTTTTTGCAAGTTAGCCACATGTAAACCAATATTAAAAAGGCTATTAAAATGCAGAGTCTGCCAGACCTAGAGCTGGAAGCAGCTCATGGTAAGTGAGTCATCTAAACAACTCAGTTTAACATTGCCCTCCAGTTCTACCATTTATTAAAAAAATAAAGTCCTTCTCCAATCACAGTAGCCATAGCCCTAGTTAATGCACCTTTCCTAATTTAGTACAGCATCTGAGACCAAACCAAACCTTTGCAGCTTGCTTTTTCGGGGAGGCACAGTGCGTGTTGAAGACAGGACTGCTGTGTGGCTGCTTCCATGTCCAGGATGCAGAAGGATCAAATCGCTCTCTCAGGCAGATCAGAAGTTCAGCAAACTTGTGTGTGTGAGCCAGGCCTGCAAAGCTCCAAGTCCTCTCATTAGTGGGACTGGAACTTCTATAACTTTCTGGTTCATGTCCCTGATGCTGCGGCCAATTACTGATTTAAGTGTAAAAGACAAAATGGACCATCTGTGTCACAATACCCCATCGTTAGAACCCTTTTCCAGTCACCCTCAAGCCAGAAGAGGTCCAGAGGGTTTATTTAGGGCTAATCTAAAAAGAAGCACACACCTAAACAACGCTTCTTCCCACCGATGTATCAGACGAAGCAAAGGCAACCCCCCTCAACTCCTCCACAAAGACTGAGGCTGCAATGGCTCTTTAGTCATCAAAAACAACAGCAAAGTTAGAACGAACCTGCCAAGCCTTCCCACATACACATTTGGGTTTTAGCTGCAGCTTTAAACTGGGTGAGAGGGAGGAGAAAAGGTGCCCTTGGGCACCTTAGAAAGGCCAAATCATGCATGCTTTACACAGGGAATTCTAACAGATAAGTCATTCTGCAGTGCTGTTCTTAAATCTCCGGGGGAATTAGCATATCAATGCATGAAGGATTTTTTAATCTCTGTTCAGTGCAAGGCCTAAAGCAGTTTGTTGCCTTCACAGTTTCCTCTCATCAGCACAGGGCACAGAGGATTCCCACTGATAGAGCAGCCAGGAGAAGACACAGTCAAATTCACAAGATGTCTGATACTTCAATCCGCCTGCATTTTCATGGAATTCAGTTGGGACATAGATTTTTTTAAATATTAGCATGTGAGAGTGTGCCTTCCTCTAGATATTTCAGAAAGTTTAGTAAAATCCTAAAACCAATCCCAGAACTCAAGTTATTTTAATTTGTATCATTGTAATCCTTCATCCACGAGAAATATTTCTGGTTCTCAAAGTTGAGCCATGGGTTTGTGCATATGGACAGAAAATAAACACTCTTCATAACCTCCCCTCCCCAGAAGACCAATACACAACCTTCAGGAACACTGACCAAGCAAAAGAGAGGAGAAGCCTCCATTGTTCAGCTTTGTTGGAGCAGTCATATTTGTCCTCTCCTGCTAATCTATTGAGAGGCTGAGCAGGGATTCTCAGAAATGAGAAGCAATCATAGAGGAGGAACCTACAAGTTACTATCCAACTTTACTGTACAGCAGCATTTTAGAGAAATTCTGCCCAAAGTCTGCCATTCTAGAAAACATCTCTGACACAAAGTAAACGAATCAGTACAGAGCTAAGGAATATGAGTGACCCTCTCAGAACCCTCTTTTAAAACGTTGCTTTAAGAAGGAATATCAAGTTTGTGTTATGAGTTTGTGTTAAGATCAATCAGCCATTCCCTTCTATACACTTGTGAGACTACCAGCCCTGGTCTCTCTTGCCAAAGCATTTCAGTGCTGGTATAACACAGAGATTCCAAGTGTGAAGTGCACCACCCCCAACGCGTACGCAATGTGTGTCCAGACCCGGGCACATTCCCATGGGCACACTTGTTGATACTGAGCTTTGTGTATTGACATTTTCCTCTCTCCTTCTCCCTACAGCACTTTTTACAATGGGTGGCAATGGTGATGGGCAGCCATGCAAATTTCCCTTCAAATTCCAAGGCCAGTCCTATGACCAGTGCACAACAGAAGGCAGGACGGATGGATACCGATGGTGTGGAACCACTGAAGACTACGACAGAGATAAGAAATACGGATTCTGTCCAGAGACTGGTACGAGGAATGTTGCTTGCACAACACCGTCTAATTTGTCATTGTTTTAACAAGTCTCCTTTTGCACACTTTCACCAGAGCACACAAAAGTTGATGAGTTAGACACAATTTCAGCAGAGGTGGCCAAGGATGTAAGTGGAACAGCAACAATCTGTATAAACAAGGCGGTGTGTCACAGCACACCAGCTTTGTCAGGCATACACAAATGGCACTGCACCTGACTACATGGCTACAACTTCAGGATAATTACAAGCAGATTACAATTTGTTAATGGCCCTGGAAGAGAAGTCTCATGTGACAGAAGAAAGAATGAATAATATTTTAGCTTAATACTCACCATTTACACTTGTAAAAAGAAATCCTGTTTAGTATGTTAAGCTTGTGTTAATAGATCTTTTCAGCAATTCAAAAGAACTAAGTGAAATGGTTTAGTCATGAAAATAGATTCCAGCTTTCTACACACTTTTTTATACTTTTTAACTTGAGTTTTGCTACATAAAGGAACAAAAATTAATTTATAGCTTTGAATAGCTTGGCAGGTGTTCATTTTTGGGATACACACTAGAGCCATAAGCATAGAGACTAAGTTAACCATGGCAGTTCTGAAAATCTCTGGCTTTTAACAGAGCCAAGGGGAAGCTACATTCACAACTGCATGCATCCTGGTTTTTGATTTTTTTGGTATCTTTTGAAAATGGCCTAACCATTTGCAATACAGCTTTGATGTACTGATATTTGGCTTTCTGTTACTTTTGACAACCAGGTGTAACCCTTCTATTTTACATTACAAATGTCCAAAAAAAAAAAAAAGAAGGGATCAAATTCATTATAACTTGCTACATGGTTAGGAAGAGAAAATTCTAAAGGATCATTCAAAAAAAGAACCAATATATCTAGAATCAGTGTATTCGAAGTCCTAGGTAACTCAGTCTCTACCATTGGAACCAAGAAATACACTCAGTTTAAAGGTTTTTTTCAGCATAAAAGGCAATTAATAAATAATAATGAATGAGAAATAAATACTAATAAATAATTGGGGACACAACCAGCTTTGCCTCTGTATTGCTCTCATGTACCTTCCCAGAAGATATACCACAATGTGGAAGGAACTGTAATTGCCAGGTAGCAGTGTAAATGAATTTAAATGAGTTTTATATTCTTTTCATATTCTGTTCATGATACCTACTTTAAACTGTTATTTTAACTGCAGTTACATTCTCTTCCCTCTAGAAATACTTGTCCCTGCACATACAAATGTTATTTCGTATATATTACTGCCATATTACTATACAGATGAGAACACATGGGAAAATCAAATATTTTCAAAAATACTGGTTAAAAAAAGTTATTCCCATTTAATATATCCTTTCCTTTAGAAAACGTGTAAAATTATATTATTTTAAACTGTACCCTGCTGTCAGGGTACATAAAGCTTACTCTTCAGTGGGACATGCACTAGCCAGGTGGATATTCAATAGCTCTTTAACCTTTCTGACACTAACCCTACCTTCCACCTAAATACTTTAAAACACTAAAATAACACCAGGAATGAGCATTAAGAAATACTTGCTGGGCAATCACCTTCCACAAAATACTGGGAAACTGCTGCTTTCCCAGAGCTGCGAACGTTAGTCCAGGGCTCCTTCTCACCCGCACCAAAACTATTGGCAAGTTCATTGCTATGGCAATGTCTACACTTTTTCCTATTAAATTGTATTAGACAATTTTCAAATATTACTTTTAATCTTACTCTTCATATTCCTAGAAGGATTGCAGTATTTCTGCTTCCTTTCTGGTTTTAATGCGTAGTTTACAAGATGCAAAAGAGATCCCCTTCTCACTGGGTTTTCCCATCATTTTCCACAGCCATGTCAACAGTCGGTGGAAATTCCGAGGGAGCGCCTTGTGTATTCCCCTTCATCTTCCTTGGGAATAAATATGAGTCGTGCACGAGCGCAGGGCGCAACGATGGCAAGCTCTGGTGCGCTTCCACCAGCAGCTACGACGATGACCGCAAGTGGGGCTTCTGTCCAGATCAAGGTAACGCCTTTGGCAGGGCAATACAAGGGTGACCGATGGCATCACATGGACAGTGATTTCATCACTCCTGTTGGTCACAGCACTTCTCCCCAGCCTGAAATCTGAGCAAAATCCCAATATTGAAATGTGAGACTACAGCCAGAGAGTCACTCCCAGAGCTCATCTCTCTGAAATATTCAGATTTTCTAAAGTTGAAATGATGCAGGATCCTTCCAAAATACTAAACCATGAAGTAAATAAATAAAAGATGTTTTTCTCCCACCAGTTTTTCCTTCCGAGGCTAAACACCACAAGTACTATAGTATTACATTAGTATGCAACAAATTATACACTGATACAAATTAGGAACAACACTAAATGTAAAAAATTAGTATATTTATGACTGATACTGTGAAGGATGAAAAATGTGTTTAAAAAGTGAGACAGTATAAAGTTTATGTGGTGAATATCACTGTTTAAAATTACTTTGGTTAATATTTGTCCATATTTTAACATGGGCAAAAGGCTTTTTACATATGTACAAATAAGTGCTAGACATGGGGGTTTATTTTAGGAAGAGAAAATCCTTCCAAATTTCAGATTGTTTGGGCATAATTGATAAAATGTCATCCTATGATAAAAGGGTATTTTTAACCTAAAAACATTTGGTACTGATTCAGAGTCTGTTTTTCAGAGACACAGATTTACATACTTGTTTATCACTTACAAGCCATTTCATGGTGAAAAGGTAGATTTGATATCTAGATTGCAAGTTTGATTCTTCTGTACCTAAAAGGGATGTCCAATGTTATTTGCTACACTTCCCTTTTTTCACAGAAGTATTAAGACTTGGTCAGAGTCACGTGCATGGGAGACAGCAGCAAACATCCCCTACAAAAGAAGTTTTAGAATCTCCCCAATTAAATGTCATTACTGGCAATACATGTGATGTTCACCATTGGAAGATGTAAATGCTAACCATTATTATTTATTGTGAATAACCTGTATGGTACAATTCTATTTAAAAGCAAGCAGCTAATACTGTCTTACCTTGTTATTCAGGGTACAGTCTCTTCTTGGTTGCTGCCCATGAATTTGGCCATGCTATGGGATTAGAGCACTCTGATGACCCAGGAGCTCTCATGGCCCCTATCTACACCTACACCAAGAACTTCCGACTTTCGCAGGATGACATTAAAGGGATCCAGGAGCTATATGGTAAAGTCCTCACCCCTCAGCAGAACTCTTCAGGAAAGCAGGCAGCACAGGTTGAAATCTGGGACTCAGAACTTGCAGTGAATTACAAACTGCACAATCCCACCAATGCCAGAAATATCCTCTGCTCCTTTCTCCCTATTTTCTTCACACTACCAGGCCTCCCACTTCAAGCAAATATCACCATTTAAGGATGAGGGGTCACTAAATTTACTGCATGAAAAAGAGCATCAAAACACCTCATAAACAAACCTTTAGATGAAAATTTCTAGTGCCTTTACTGGGACAATGAACTGCCATGTTTGTCTCTAGCTTGAAATACCTGATGTGGGTGGGTTTGGATGTTTTTTTCTACAACACTCTGAGTTTCCCAGATTGTGAGCCCCTGCAAGAGGGGAAGGACATTGTTTCCTTTGTCCCAGCTTGGAAACAGTTTACGTTGCCTTCCCACAATTCAAGCTGCACTACGATAATAACATATGCAGAAAGTGTGGGAGCTGAAACTTCAACGTAAATGTATTTGGCAGTCTCCTAGAGAAAAAGTGGATTTAAGTATTTTTATGTAGCTACATCTTTAACATTTATTATTTTCTCCACAGACAGTAAAATGCATAAGTAGTATCATGATTAAAATTCCTTTCATGTATATATTTTCTACCTTGCAGAGGCACAAGCATACTACACTTAATTAAGCAGTCATTCCCAGATTCCATTTCTCTTTCTGTGCTTTTCACTTTTCTACTGAGAGACCTTTTTAACTGTGACTATATTCTACAGCATTCAAGGCCTTGGAAATTTTAATAAGAATATACCAAAATTATTACCACATGAGACACAAATCTGATTTGAATCATCATTATTCCTTGCTCTTATCTGCTTTAATTAAGAATGGGAATTGAGACATGGGCAAAGCTGAGTTTTCTGAGCTCACACCGTGTATGTTTGATGAGAGTTCAGAACTTAACCCAGTTGCCTTAAAACACACTTCAAGATCCAAGACAAAACTATCCTTCTTCCTCTTTTTGACTGATATAACCCTTTACAAACTGCTTTCTATGAAAAACAAGAATTCATAAAAAAAACTTTGTTTTCTCCCATTATTATTATCACAAATCAGCTACACTCCTTTTTTTTTCTCATATAGTAAATTAACCCGATGTCTGAGAAAAAAAGGCAAATGCCTCATATGACAAGACAGCAGCAGGCAAAAAATAAAACCAAATAAAATAAACCAGAGGAAAAAGTGCATGTTCTGAAAAGCACATTTTGATTCTTGGTGAGGGTAGAAAGATCATACAAATGGCTCAAAATGCATCTTTGTAATTTGCCAAATATTGGCACTTCTTTAAAAAAGAGAAATCCACTTTGACGTCTTTCTCAGTAGAGCTGTGGATAATTCTGAGTACAAGGACTTTGAAATGTATTTCTCTTCTTTTTAGAAGCCAGCAAAATAAAAATCGTAATGTTAACTTTTGAACCCACTAGAGTCACTTCTAATCATCTCAGGTTAAACAGGCAGCTCAGCCCAGACAGACACACACAGGGACCACGCCTCAAATGAGGCCACACAGAGGATCAAGGCAGGACTGGAAGTCAAGGCTTCCTCAGCTCTATTTGACCACCCTCCTCCTGAAGAGATTTTATTAGTTATGCCTCCTTCAAGAACTCACTCCAAATGATTACCCTTTTAGAAATCATGGCAGCTCATGTTCTCCATGCAGCACCTCATTTCAGTGTAACAGAATGTCTTTGTTCCCCATCACAGAAGTGTCACCTGAACCTGGACCAGGACCAGGACCAGGCCCACGTCCAACCCTTGGCCCTGTCACTCCAGAGCTCTGCAAGCATGACATTGTGTTTGATGGAGTCGCACAAATTAGAGGAGAAACATTTTTCTTCAAAGATAGGTAAGTGAGATAAATTGCTCATAAAGGGGGCCTCAAATGAAGGAAACTGTGAGACCTATTCACCAAAATCTAGACATTTGTTATCAGGCACAATATCCATCCTTTGTTTTGTGTGTTCAGCAATGGCAAAGTGTCCCAATCAACTCCTAAGGGAAACGAAAATGGTTTAATTCAGGTTGAATCTAAAATCACTAAATAACGGCATTCATGGCTGCTGTAATAACACATCAAGGACACTGGTGATTGGGATAGGCTATGTGTGCAAAGCCTCCAAGACAGAAGGCACCAAAGGCATTTTTGATGCAAAAGCAGAGCCATTCCTGATACAATGAGGTGTTGCACAGCTGCAGCTCCCACTGCCTTTGCCAGGGCCTGCATTACCCAGCTGCTCAGCAATGAAGAGCATCTCCTGAGTATGGGACTTGGCAGCACCACTGTGAGAGACACTAAAGCTCCTTTCTTCCCTGTCATAAATCAATGCCAAAACTGGAATTATTTATCTTCAGTTACCCTGAACATTCTCCCAACACCGCTGAAGATCTGGGTCCACACACATTCAATGAGTGTGCCTAAACCAAACACTGTCTCCTATCACATAAAAACATACCACAAGCATCTGAAGCTAAGGGAAGTATGCAACTCACCTGTTCATTGCTCCTTGCCAGTTGTCAGTTAAAATTTAAAAGGAAACAGGAACCAACAAACAAGTTCCCCTCACAAAATGGCAATTTAAAAATTATTTGCATCTCCTGGTGATATACCTGTGTCCAGCTGTTTACTCCAGGTTCAAATTTTCAGCTAGATATATGATACACATGGTTTAACTCTACTCACCAGATTTTTGTAAGAAAAGAGCATGGTCAGTTAGGTGATTTTAAAGGGTAAATACAGTCATTCCTTCAGTGCATTTCCTTCTAGATCCAATCTATATGATACTCAGGATAATGGTGCTTTGAGATCAGACTTCATCACAGGCTTTGTGTTTTAGCAATGCAGAAATGAAATTTAAACCTTCTGATTATAAGAACATGGCATTCCCTATTTATATTACAGCTGCTCAGAGCAAAGAGGGTTCATTCAATCTTGTCTGTGGTGATACCTCCGATACCTTTTGTACTCTTTCTCTTGGCCCTGTCAGCAGCAGGCCAAGATTCCAGGGATCCCTCTTGGCGAGGAACACTCGTCCCTTGGCCACCAAATGGCCCCACAAAGATCAGCCCCACACAAAGCCACACAGGGCTGGCCCCACAACCCCATAACAAGTGTGTCAAAACCAGTGCCCACTTTTGCTAATTTTGTCATCAGAGAGCTGAAGTATTCACCTGAGCTCAGCACCTGCAAAGAAAAAACATTCTCAAGACACAAAAACCAATTTCCACACTATTCCCAGCTACTGCTCCCCTTCTGCTCACTGGTGGGCCTTGGTTTGCAGCCAGACCTCCACCTTTCTTCTGCTCTTGTAAACTGGGAGTCACCCAAAGGAACAATGCAAAAACGACTCCTGAACCAGCAGAGTGATCCAGTATTCTATATAATCCCAACAAAACAGAAGTATTTTGCATTTAGATACAGTTGGTCTAAGAACTATGCAAATACCAAAACAATCTGTTCAAGCTGGCTCAGCCTTTATCTAACATGCAGCAAAAGCAGACAACTGTTGAATTGTTTTGCTCTGGAAAGGCTTTGCCTGTCAGTCTTGCAGCTTTCCAAGTATCAGGCAAGCAGCATTATGACTCACTTTTGGAATTCAAGAAACAATTGTCTATCATGTGTCGTGTGACTTTTATGATTCATGAAAATGACCATAGAATCCAACTGTCACATGGCACAGGCAAAGAGAGTAAATAGCAAAAAGGCGGTCAGATACGATGAATTCTTTCCAAAAAAAAGTATTTTCCTTCCCTCCTCAAATCAAGGAAAGGAAATTACTGGGAGAAGGACATTACTGAAGGTGTTGATAGCCATAAAGAACAGCTGAGCTTTTCCACTGGGCACAGAATGTCAATGAACAGCATTTCCACAGATGGTTTTGTCCTGAGAGCGAACACAAGATCACACTTTGAAATTTATCAGGACACTAAAAAATACCCACTGATTTTGGCCCTTTCAATAACTGCAAGTTATTATTATTATTATTATTATTATTATTATTATTATTATTGTGGTTGTTGTTGTTGTTGTTATTGCTTAAAATACCTACCATAACTAAATTATTACATCTGTCTATTAATGTAATATTAAGATTTAATATGGATGAGTTAAAACATTTTATTGTGTTCCAGCTGAAAAGAGAAAGCCAAATAATTAATTTCACCATTTCCTCAGTAAGATGTGTAGAAATAAAAATACCTTCTACCCAATTCAAAAACAAAATAAAATTCAGCTTGGACAAAGTTTCCCTTTCCAAAAGAAAACCTCATGATTTTAACAAGTCCCTTGAAATGTGTGGTTTATTAAAAACCTGGTGTTAAGTCTCCATTGGCTCTGGAAAATTTGAAATTCATGCAGATAGCAATTACTGGAGCTGATTCAGACATAAATTAGGTCCAAATTTGACTGAGAATTCTGTAACTTGGATTTTAAAAGTAACTACTTTTATGAATGCAGTGTTATAAAGATTTTCTATATTAATTTCATTCCATATCATATTGGAGTTGTTTTTCTGTCTAAAAAGAAATGCATGAAACAAATGGTATTACCTTTTACAGCATTTCATATGTATTTAAACACTTTCAAGAGGAGTAATTAGACAAATGGCTTATTCTTTGCCTCTTTTTTGTGAATGAAAATTATTTTTCATGCTCAGAGATATTCTTGTACATGTTTAAAATACATTTATGCATGCAAAATGAGGATACAAGAACATATTACTATCTTAATTGATAAAAATACAGCAATTTGTTAAATTAATTTAGGACTGCTCCTCCAAATTTTAGGCAAAACAAAAATGCACTTTAAGATCCTGGGCTTCTCAAAGTTATAATTATTGGAGGCAGGAATGGGTAATGACAATTTATACCCTGCAAAAAATAAAATGCCAGTAGCACCTTGAGTTTCAGAAACATATTAATGGTAAAAGCAGTTTGACCTCAGAATTTAACGACTATAGCTTGGTGCAAGAGCAATTCCACCAGCCTGCTCATTTTTCATTTTATGACCATGTCAAAACTTTTGTTCTGTTGGGGAAAAAAGTTCTTTGTTCTAAGGAGGAGGAAATAGCAGTGCCATTTTTAATACCAAAAGCCCTCAGCACAAAGCTCTGCCATTTAAAGATAATTAGAGCTTTTTAAAGCTTAAATCAAATGATCATCCTACTTATACATAAAATAGCCAATAAATTACCCTTTGCATTTCTCTAATGAACGTTTTTAGTGCTAGCGGTTTCTTTTACAGCCAAACTCACTTCCAAGCAGTATGATATACTGCTATTAAATTTGAACTTTTAGTCACTACAATAGTAGTTGCAAGAGCAGTTCACGGAATACAAAACCCTGCTTTTGTCAAATGCTCATCCATCTGCTCCACACACAGCAGCAGAAGGGCTCTAACAGTTTAAATGCTGCGTAAATGAGTTTATTGTATACTCAAAGCACAAGATAAATTTTGCCCTGATGCAAAAAGCAACTCACTGCAGCAATTTCACCTGCAGGCCAGCATGCAGCTTATGGTGCAGCTTCTACAGAAATGAGTTTGCTTTTCAGTCAGCGTAGGAGAAGAGTTCCAAGCGTGTATTGCTGCTAACGCATGCGTGCGCATGTGTGTGTTGTGTGCATGCTCTTGTGGCCTTTGCCAGGAGTGATGAGAAACAGATGTGCTGCTGAATTAGTTCATTGTAAATCGTGTACAATTTTCTGTTCTGCTCAGATTCATGTGGAGGACTGTAAACCCCCGAGGAAAACCCACAGGTCCTCTTCTTGTTGCTACATTCTGGCCTGATCTGCCAGAGAAAATTGATGCTGTCTATGAGGCCCCTCAGGACGAGAAGGCTGTATTTTTTTCAGGTATTGCTTTTAAAGGCTATGGGGTTTTTCTGTAGGTATGGGTTTTAAGTGTCAAAATGTAAGTATCCATTTGCATAATGCTGCATTCAAGCTCACTTTCCTCGGAGCTGTACCTGGGGCAGGGAGCAGCCTGTCTAAGAGCCAGTAGAGCCAACACGTATGGGGACAGATCTCCCTATTCCCATGCTGAGGATGTTAGGACAACGGCTGGATCTGAAAGACTCCAAGCAGCATTCAGCCTCCAGTACAACAAAAGGGGAGCTATAAGAACCTAGAAAGAGACATTCAACAAAGCACCAACAACAGTGGGAGTTCTCTTTCCGCAGTCACTGCTCTGTTTTTCTTGTTTCCTTCCATTTTAACCTATTATCTCAGCACATGTTGCTTGAGAAAACTACTTTTTTTTTTCTCCTCATGCCTTTCCTTTTCTCCTTCTCCTTTGCCAAAGACTGACTTCCACTTTGGCTTCCAAGCATCTTCCTTGGTGGCTCATCAGGCAGAGGATGGAGGCAGCCATGCAAGCTGCCTGCATGGGAGAGCAGGAGAACAGGAAGCTCTGCTCTCTCTGTCACAAATGGCCAAATGAGCAGAGCTGTGAGACTATTTTCAACATGAAGAACTGAGCCAGCAAAAATGAGGCTCCAGTATCTACTAAAAACATGACTAAACATCTCCAATCATGTAAAAACCATATGGCCAAAGCTGCTGTACATTTTCTGTACAGGAGAGAAAAAAGTAGTGGTAATCTATTCCACATGTCTCAGAGGCCATTTGCTTTAGTTTACATGGATGGGGGGAAAATCTTAAAGAAGTCAGGCAAACTAAAACACTTCAAATATTGCATATATTATGTATAATCCTATTATATCTAAACCTCTCTTTTTTTTTCTTTATGAACTCCAGGAAAATGTAGCTAACCCGCTTTTCAAAAGAACAAATGTAAACTATCATAAAACAAAGATTGGTTTGAAAATAACTCAGCTACCTTAAAATACTAGTCACACCCACCCTTTGCTCCTGAATGGTGAATCAATAACTTCCAAGAATCTCAAATGCTACACTTTAAACTTTCCTCACATTAATACTTTACTTACTTTCTTTCCCACTAACACAGAATCAAAAAAAATGTCCTTTCATGAATAAATCTTTCCATGGCTTTCAGTGAATTCAATGAGAGTATTTATTAAGCAAATTATAATTCCATGTAAAGAACACAGAACTCTACTGCATAGTCCACTAGTACAAATCTGGGGAAACGTTAGCAAATGTTGTGTGACAAAGGACAACAGGAACTCTGAGCAAAAACTTCCTGTAAATCACTCAATAAAACTGGTCACCTAAACAAGTAAAGGGCGAACATGAGCTGCTGCATTTGAACATCAGGTGCCCCTGCCTAGTTTCAGACCAGCTTCATCAGACAAAAAATTACTTGTATAAACTATTTGTTTTAGCATAACCCCAATGTACCAAGACAGTGTCTGCCTCAAAGGTGAGTCAGCTAAGAAGGAAGGAAGCAAGAGAAGAGAAGTGATATCTTTTTGTGAGGCAAGGAACACTTCAATAGCAAAAGCACTTGTAATCACAGTCCACTGGCATTGTAATCTAGTGCTTCACAGATGGTAAAATACTAGAAAGACAAGTGGTACAGTTAGTGCCATAAAAAATCACACAGAAAAGGAAAAAAGAAGAAATACCTTTTGTTAGTGATTAATAAACAGTGTTTGTTTGCTTTGTTTTCTCCCCTCCTTAGGAAATGAGTACTGGGTTTATTCAGCCAGCAACTTGGACAGGGGCTATCCAAAGAAACTCAGCAGCCTGGGACTGCCCCCTGATGTGCAACGGGTTGATGCAGCTTTCAACTGGGGCAGAAACAAGAGGACATACATCTTTGCTGGAGACAGATACTGGAAGTAAGATGCATTGAGGGGTGGCAGGATGCTGTTAGCCAAGCTGTGTCTCTAGGGCTGAATGCGTGCTGTGCTTCAGGAGGCAGGGACTAAACCCAAGGGTTCATCCTCTGGGAATGCAAAACAAGGGCTGCCAGGACAGTGCTGACAGCAGGAAAGTGCTTCAGTACGGCAGCAGGAAATAGCAGCTATTCGAGAAAACCAAATGCAATGGAAGAGGGTATCTGGGAGTGTCTGTTGGGCTGCCCTCCACTACCCCACCCCTCTGCCCCCTTTACCAGCAACTGCCCCACATCGGTCCCAGGCTCTTAAGAGGGGCAAGCTGTCCTTACTGTCAGCTCACAAATGCTGGGAGAGAACTCTGCAAGGAATTCCTTAAAAATGCACTGTTCTCCAATCACCTGAATCCTATGAAATTCTTTCACTAAGCCATCAGGTTTAGAGGCACTGGATTTAAAGGAAACAACAGTGTGACTACCAAAGCATGCTGGGGATGACTGTAAATCCTTTCAGCAGCTGATCTACACCTTTGCTCTACTAATATAGTTGGCACAAAGGAAATCTGAACAAACCACAAGTGTATCTCTTAGTACTTTGAGAAAAATCTTCGCTTCAATTCCTTTTGACAGTCCCTCAATCCTCTTCAGGTTTCCAGTGAAACTCAGCTGACCTGCTACCACAGTCTTATCTTCTTAGATTAAGAAAGAATGTCCTTACAATGCCTCAAGGCTATCACTGTGGTAGAAAGAAATATCCTACATTACACCTGAAGAGCCTACTAATTATATAATTATATTTAAAAGAATTTCATTATCATAATTGGCAAGAATATCTGGCACAAAAGACCATCTTAAAAAGCAGAGGAGGAACTTTGTGAGTTACCTCCGTGCTGACTATCAAAATGGCATCAGAACAAAACAGAGGCACTAACTCCTGCAGACACTGTCAGAGGCCTGTTCCAGGAACAGGACTTCACTTCAGGAATGCAGACATTACACAACAGGCTGAAAGTGGACCCATTCATTAACTGACAATGCAGAGGAAAGTCAAACATCAGAAATAACGACCAGAAATCGGAAAGATTCTCCAACCTGTAGGGTTCTTTCTGAGAAGTGTTCTATATAAGATATCAAAAAAGGTCTCAGCATAACTGAGTCCATTTTATGTGAACATTAATTTCATGTTATGATTAAACTGGCTGTCTTTATTATATCCTAATGGTTGTGGATTCCTGTAAGTAAATAAAATACCTTTTCAGAATTGCTGCTTGATCATAACGTTCAATTACTTTAAGGACAGTAATCTCCATTATCTAAAGAAAAAAAAGAAAAAACCATAAAACCTATAGAAAGTTATTCATTCTTTAATATTGCATTGTAGAGACCATTTAAACCTTCAAAGTAATTCTAGTACAGCCATTTGCAATACTTCAAACTCCTACTAAAACCTACAGGCTATGAGTTAGCAAAGCTGCTGGTCTCCTCCACCAGCTATTGTTTTGATTAACTGTAGTGCAGGGCCTCCGAGTAATTTGTTACTCTAATCACAGACAGTATTTCCATAGAAGCACCTTATAAACTGCAGTCACTGCAGAATGCATAATTTATTGTTAATTTTGTTAAGGAAACAAAGTAAGATTAAGTGATTTCTAGCTGTGCAAAGAAGAAAGCAAGCAGTTGACAAATATTTCGGGAAAAAAAAATGCATCTCTGTTGAACAGACACTGTAATCCTTAAGTACGTGGCTGTTACATTTTATACAAGGACTCTGTCAATGGAATCAAAATAGTTACATACCATAGTCCTTCCTGTGCCATTATCACACTTACTTTAAATGGATTTTTTGGAAGCCTTCTCTCTCCTTCATTCCAGCCACAAGCTATTTTAGTGTTGAGCATAGCAAAGTTTTGTGAGGGAGGGGAAAAGGAGCTGGCTCAGATTCCACAGCTGAAGTTTTAAAGCCATGCAGCAAGGTACTAGATTTTCTTTAAATAACCCAGAAAAAAAAAATAGTAAGGAATTTAATCATTTAAATTGATTTTGACCAACCTACTGCTTGCTAATACTCATGTAATTTCGGATATAATCCAAGTAGCTCCATAGAGCAATGAGGGAAAGGTAACGTGAGATACCTACGGACATCAACAAATTGAAATTGGGAACATAAATGCTTCCCTCCCTCCAGTACTAGTCAAAGATGACCTCTCTGAAGTCTCCTGCTTCTGAAGAGGTGCTTGAGCACCTGAAGAGTGATTGAGGCCTGGTTCAAACTATATCCCATGTCACTGTGCTCAGGACACCTCCATGCCCACTCCTCAGCACTGATTCCCATCCAAATTACATTACTGGAAAGAATTCTCCTTAGAAAGGGTATTTTCAAGTCAGCAAGAATTGCATTTTTGAAGGAAATATGTAAGTTTTCACAGGGTTTTAAAGGAAACAGGAATAATTACAATTAAATAGAAACAATGTTACAATTGTTATTCACTTGTTTTATATAGTTACATTTGCTGAGGACTTGCTGAAAAATTATATTACAATTTAACATTAAATACAGATTTTTTAAATATAATTTCCTTCAGGTACAATGAAGAAAAGAAGAAAATGGAGCTTGCATCCCCTAAATTCATTGCTGACTCTTGGAATGGTGTTCCAGATAACCTCGATGCTGTCCTGGGCCTTGGGGACAGTGGTAAGCTGCAATTCTGATTTGAGTCACTAACAAGCTCTCTTATTTGTTTGCTGTAAAACTTATTGGAGACTTTAATTTCTCGTGGCCCATGAGCAGGAGCCAAACGGAGCCCTCCCAATGCCTGATGCACAGGATGTCCTAGCACCAGGATGCATGACCGAGAGAGTCCTTGTGGCTTGGACATTTCCCAGCTCCTTGACACTCCCCAGCTTCCTCCACACCAGCACACAGCCCCAGCACCATTTCAGCACCATCCTGCTCTAGCACAACCAGAGCTCAGCTGTGATAATCTCCCTGAGCACAGGCATGAATGGGTTTTATGTTGTATAACTTCCTCTCAACTGCAGCTGAGATCCTGGCCCATGGTTTTAAGTGGCCTTAACTTTTGCACAGATATGCATAAAACTCTGAAAGCAACACTGGTGTCACATGAGTCTAGTCTTGACTCAGTCACATTTTCAACATCTATTTTGCCAGGAAACATTTCATCCCAGAAAATTCTGGCTCACAAAATAGTAACCTGATTAAGGCTCCATTTAACAAGACCTCTCTTCTACAGGATGGGAATTTTAATGTTGTTTTAAAATGTATCTTTTTTATAATACAAATAGCATATAAATATTTTGGGAAATAAGTCTTCCAGTTCATTAAGCTTCATGAAATCACAAAGTACAAAAATCTTTGAGTATTATGTTCTTCATAATCTGAATATGTTTTTTTAATTTATTTTCACAGGATACACCTACTTTTTCAAAGATCAGTACTATCTACAAATGGAAGACAAGAGTTTGAAGATTGTTAAAATTGGCAAGATAAGTTCTGACTGGTTGGGTTGCTGAACCATATGAGATATTACTAACCAAATATTTACTTTTTTGTTATATGCCTTATCTGTAATTAGAAATAGATCTGAATGCTAATTACTGGACCAGTCTGGTACTGGCACCAAAACACTAAGTACCAGTACTGTACACATCAGATAATTTAAGAGTGTTTGCCTCCTCAGTATACAAGAGATGTTTACGTATATATTCTGGTACAACGTTTCTGTTTTCATGCTAGTCATAGTAGTGCTATGAACAGAACAGCCATCATTCTTTATTCCCTTGGTGCTTAAACAAAGCATTGGAACCTTTCGAGACTGGATCATGCCCCTCTGTTATTCACATACCAGATAGGCTCAAATGAGATGTACCAGCAGTGCACTTTGATTTTTATTTTTTTTAAATACAACTCTGTTATAAATGGATGGTTTGTCTTGATGTTTTTCACCTTCTTATGAGTTTGATCATTACTTCCATTTATTTACATAATAATACAGAAAGACTGTCAAAGGCACAGGTTGCCTCAGGATCTGCTTTGTGTTGATGCATGATAGAATCATGGCAAAAAACTGTGTTAAAGTATTGTTTTAAAGTACTTTTTATTTTAATACCTTAGTTAAATTTAGCAATTTTCTTCATGCACTTTGTTACTACTATATAACTTGTTTATATGGATGGAAACGACTCAGATTTTTGAAGACAATGCGTTATACATAAAAGTCAAGTATTGTTTAACGTGTTTTATTTTTCCATTCTTTATAATATTGGGGGTTTTGTTCAATTAGGCTTTTTGCTTATGCATTGGGTAACAGAAAATGTTCTTTTCACAATCTGATGGAATGTTTCTCATTAAAAAATAAACCAGTAAAGAATGTCCCATACATGAAGTGCCAACAATACAAATAAAATCAAATTACACTGTCAACACTACTCATGGCCAGACTCCCTTGTATCACTTGAAATTAATTAGAAATTCAGTAGCACATTTCAGTGCAATACCTGTCAAAGGGAAAAACATTACCCCAGTATATGAGTGCACAGTGGGTTTATTTAGAAACCTAGGTTATTTTCTATGTTGGTTCTAAGATGCAACTGCAGCAATTTAATTGAAGAGATGATATGGCCCCGTATCTGTGCAAAGCCCGCTACTCTATCTGAACAGTTTACACTCTTTATCACAGACTACCTCACTCCAGCCCAGCCAGGAAGAGAGGGTGTATGTGTCCTATAGGGATGTCAGCTTGAGAAACAGAGATGTAAACCCTTATCCTGCCCGTAACATCAGACACCATCTGGCCAAGGATCTTATCCAGCTCCCCGCACATGGAACACTTCAAGAGCCTTTATGGGCTGCATCAGGCAAGTGGTCAACCCAGGTGCTTCTCAAAACATGTCTCACTTTGAGTCCACGATTCACAGAGCTGACCAGTAACTAATACCTGTGCCCATGACCCACTGGTTTCTTCTCACGTCCTCTACAACTTCATGTTTGTTTACACTCAGTGCTTTCCTGTTCTAAGCAGAGGTTTTTTACTATGATATACTGAAAAGATACTTCTTCAAAAATGGCTGCATTTGCCAAATCATCTTTCGATTGCACCTTATCCAGATATAACTCCCACTTCAGGAAGCCATCACTTGATTACTACAGAAAATCATCACCTGGATGAGCCAGCACTACTTTTACTCATGCCAAGAGAAGAGATGCCTTATCTCCTTCTCAGAATCCTCATTCTCTTCAGAAACCATTAATTGCCTTCCCAATTAGTCTTGCACCAGAGCCAACAAAATAAAGCACAAAACAAAGTAGCTGTAATTGCAAAATGTTAGTGTTGCAGGTTTTTGCAAACACCTGGCAATGTTCTCACCATGGCAAGATCTATTTCAGGGATGCACGATCTGTCCTGATCATAAACATCTTCCTGTACTAGTACTGAAAATATTCCCTAGCTTTAATGACTGCCTGGCATTCCTTTTGAGCATTGCAATCATTTAAGCTCTATTTTAAGAATCCTCAATAACCATCCCCTGAAGATTTTTATGTTCTTGTGTTAATACTGCTCCAACGTGCATATTCCAGCATCTGTATCGAATATGGAAGGGGTTTGAAACACAGATATAGTAGAACATTTACAATGGGCCTTCTAGCTCTGAACTTGCTCAATCACATTTCTCCTGGTTACTGAAATAGTTTCCTTTTCCTCTACAACTTACACGTTTTGCAACATTGGCAAATCTACCATCCTATGTTCTGCAGTAATAACACATTAATCCTGCAAAACTCTGCACATCTGGTGGGTTTAAGGAGTTCTGCTCAGCTTCTCCTTTTGTTCTTGCCTATGTAAACCCATTCTCCAATGACCAAATCACTGGCAGAAAACGAGAAATAAATTTTCTGTCCTTAAACCGATGCACACTTCTTTGGGTTCAGTTTCAGACTGGTGACTTTAAGATTAACGCAGGTCATTTATAAACACATCTGTTTCTGTTCATCAACTGCAACATTTGCCAGGTTATCACTTACGTACATCAGACAAGCTGGAGGAGTATACTGACCTTCTCATTAGCCTTTCCCATCTGACCTGAGAAACACTAAGTCACAAAATGTGCCCTGAAAATGTCTTTGGGTCTAATTCCACTCACTGACAGCCACTTCTAAAACCTCCCTCTTCTTTCCTGTTTGTAATGAGTTAACCTTGAGATGAAAGGTCCTCACCTGAGCAGCACTGCAGCTCAGCCTGTACCTGGCCATGTCCCATGGAAATCTGTCCCACTCACTTGCTTCTGTTTAACTCTAGATCTGTCCCAACACTATGGACTTTTTTGATGATCCCTAGACCCTTAGCTGAACCAGATTACCCTTCCCAGGCCTCTATTTTCACCTCTCTTAGGCACTTCAAGACTGTGCCCTGGTCAAGGAGGCCACTGCCCTTGTCTTTCCTGCCCTCAACACACTTCTCCCAAGACATTTTCAGAACTGAACCAAAAATATTTACGTGCCTTCTTTAAAGAGGAAGAAACAAAGGGAAAAAGCATAAGTTTTTATCTCAAAGCCATACAAAACCCAGCAGAAATAAAACGTTTATTGAACTTGTTCTACTTCTGGAGTTTTATTAAATTGAAGTCAGGTTCACTTAGAACTTTTTGGTGTCAGGGTAGAGTTGCACACATGCTGCACCACAGCTTGTTGCAACATGGAGAGAGGTCAGGCACTCTTGCTCCTTGAGCTGAAGGAAATTTTCTACCAGTTATGAGCAGGATGGGCTGCAGACCCCCAGCAGGGCAGCTCCAGTCCAGCAGGGCAAAGGGCAGTGGTTTAGCAACTGTTCCATCACAATGCATAAAAAGCAGCCAAGGCTATAATGAAATGCCACAACTTAAACACTCAATAGACAGAGCTGCCTGAACTGTGAATCATGCTTAACAGTTGGTGTCTCACTAACACTTTGTATTTGCTAAAAATACTTTTTTTTCCTGCTACTCTGTCTTGATTTTACAAAGCAGCAGTTACCCATACATTTAATCAATTGACTGTAACTGTGTTGTTCTTAAAATAAGGAGGAAGTAGGTCCTTTGGGTCCATTTTGGACAAATTGTTTCTATTTACAAATTCAGACATGCATGTTTTTAGCAGCAAAGACTAAGTGAATGAACATACTTCTGCTTTTGGAAGAGCTAAGTCAGCAAACAAGCAGGCATGGGGCTCTGTGGAATCACAGAGATTGATTTGTGCTAGGGGAAACACTTGTTACAGATTGGTTATGTAAAACACTCACAAGTATTAAGGTATTTCCAGGTAGGAAACTGTACTAAGAACAATAACAAAACCAGAACAGCCCCTCAAAACAACAACAAAACCAACAACAGTGTCTTCAGATCAAGACTCCTCGCCTTTTCAGAGAATATCCTTCATATGACATGTTATTCTGGTGTTACCTGGGGAAAAAAAATTCCTGGCCTGGACCAATTAGGGAAAGGATTAAGTGAACGAATATTTTCTTCTAGTCTTGAACTGCCTTAGGCTACAACATTAATTTATATCATTTAAGAAGTACACAAAACAGCTTTTTCTAAATTACATATTAAATAAATGCTGCATGTGTACATGCATATGTACACACAAAGAAATAGCTCATGGCTATATCAGAATATCTTATTTAACACAGATGTCAGAACAGCATGTTTGGGTTTGAAGGCACCTATGTCAATCATCAAGTCCAACTGCCTGAAGGCTAATTGACCTTAACCTGCTTAGCACATAACACCAGTTTTTCCCTTCTCCAGAAAATATGTCACAGTCTGAGCAAAGAACAACACAGCGAGATAAAATACAAGGGTTCAGTGTGCATGGGTGTTCTTCCCTGCTAACACTACTGGAGATAACAGCCAAGAATTCCAAGATAATCAGTAGTTCATTTGTTTTATTGCTCAAACACTTTCTCCATAGCTGCAATAGCTGCATGGGAAGCCACACCAACACTTGCAGGCTGCTCAGCCTAACCAACACTGGGAAGGTCGCATGCACACCGCTGGCTTATGTCATCACTGGATCATTCTTTCACCTCATTTTGCAAATCTCCAAACTCACAGTACACTTCTAAAGCTCAGTTTCAGCCAGATTGACCATACAAATGTTCAGAATCTTCCAGAAAACCAACAACCCAGCCTGGAAGAGGGACATGAGAAAAAAATGTCTCATGACACTACAGGTCTGCATTTCCCTTGGAAAACCCTTCTGCAGATGCTCTGCACAGTGAGCCAGAGGGTGACAAAACGGAATCTGTTGAGCTTTTAGCTATCTTTTACTGCCCAGTCCTTTCCTCTGGGACTTCTCAGAATCACTCCCAAATGACTGACTTGCTTTGCTGTTAAGAATTTGCTAACCTTGCCAAAATAAACTAGAATTGTAAGAGGATAATTGTTTTAATTTAGATTAGCCTGGAGTTTGGCAGTCTCTCTCTGGAATTATGTGGAGGTGGTCTCCACTTTCTGAAAGGCAGGAATTCACAACATTAAGCCATCCAAGTGGGCTTATTTTCCATGTCTTTTACCACTCTTTCAACCTTGGACTGCTTCATAGCTTTATTCTGCCTTGCCCATGCCTATTACAGCACAACACTGCTGCCAAAAGGGCTGAAGCTCAAAAGCAGCTTCACACTCTGCAGTTGACTGCCAGACAATAATGCAGACCCAACATCTCCACTGCATAAAGTTTCTAATCACCACCAGCCAAAGAATTGGGGAACTGAACCACAGGTCTCCCATACAGAGACACGTCCTACAGTTACTTAAACCATGGAGACATTATTTCTACTGTGGTTGCACCTAAACAATTCTGGCCACAGCCTCTCGCCACTGCTCTCCTGTTCAGCTCCCTGAATGTGACATCATGGAACCCCCCACAGCAGAGTTCACTGCCTCAGGACGGCAGCAGAAGAGTGAAGAAGGCAAACCAAGTCAAAGCTCTTTACCAGAGAGGCAAGTCCTGCATGCAAAAGGAAGACAAGAGCTCTCCTTCCTCTCTGGTCAATGTGTTGACTGTTGAACCCAGGCCTCGAAAGAGAGAGAATGATTTCTCATTAGCTGAGGACATGGCAAGGCTCATTAAATTCTTGCATTTTCATGTTTTTCTTTTCCATTAAGAAAATGTACTTTTCATGGCCACTGACAATTCTATTCCTCAGCAGTTCAAAAGAATGAAGTAGGAGGACCTGCACTGAAAACGCTTTTTCTGCTGTTTCCCATGTTGTCAAAGGGGCTTCTAAAACCCTCACTTGTAGGACTTTCATCCATTTTTATGTTTAGGTGCCATTCTATGCAGCACTGCACAGCATTGTCTCAGTCCTCAAGCTCTTGTCTGGTATCACTGGTTATGTGTGTAGAATTACGGCTTGATTCTATGCTCAAATAGGTAAATTCCATTCCTCTCACTTTCATACAGTATTCCTGAATCTGTGAACATCCTGAAGCTAAAAGGGAATAAGTATCCAACCCAAGAGGTAGGGCACCTGCCTACACAGGTCTTCAGCTTTCAGGTTTTGGTTTGGCTTATGCTTCAGGCAAGTCGTTTGAGAAAATGCCTAATATATCAAAGCACTCATGGCCTTTACAGATTTTGTCGTGGTTTCACTCCACTTTTATCACCTCTTTACTCCTTTGTTCTTTCAGCTTTGTTTCTTACATAACAACTAGACACTTGGATCAAAACAAAAGAGATCAGCAGAGAGGAGTTAGTCATCACCTGTAAAGGGACAGGTCACAACTTCTCCAGGAAACAAGATCACTTCCCCTTCAAATATTTTTTCTATAGACACTCTTCATTTTTGCATGAAAATTAAAACTAGCATCACATAAATATTGCTAACATATATTCTGTTTCTACAGCATACTGCCAGCTTTATGTATTCCTGAAAAATTTTTGGCTATTCAAAGGTTATTACACACTGCTATGAATCCCTGAATTCATGGGGAATTTTTATTTTATTAAGTTGAAGTGGTCTAATGTCAGGGGAACACATCCTCTCTCACATTTTTTAACTTTACAGGTCAACACCAGGCTCAGTTCACCTTCTTCACCTTTCTTGGGAATATTTCATTCCTCCTTGTTAGTATTTTAATCGCTCCTGGCATAGGCTATGCTCTATGGAACCTGAAAGACTTAAGAACGCACGTTCTAACATCCACTTAGTTGCTCATTTTTGAAATTTACTTCAGGTTTTTTCATGTGTTGAACTGGCCCTGGTTTCTATACTTAAAAAATTCAAAATCATGATTGGCACTTTGTCTGCAACTGTACCATGAATCCTAACTATATATTTCACTACGTAAGTGCACAGACCTCTCAAAACCATAAAAGAATCCAGACTCCCAGCCCCATAGGAGAACCCAACCTCCTACATTTCCCAATCAAAATTTTATGAGAAAATAGGTCTTCTTGGGTTTCACACTCTTTGTGGGAACACATTTGAGTTTTCCAAAAGTGAAAAATCACCCAAAACAGACCAATGGGAAAAGCACTGTTGCTTTCAGGTATATCTGAAATGCCATGATTAGCAAATTATTCAGAATTTCTATTCCATTTTCTTGCTGGGGATATATACGATAAAATTAACTACAGCAGAGAAAACTCCTAGAAACAAAACCAGTGTTTCAATACCTGTATCTTCATACAAGATTGTTTGCCAATGCTAAAATTCTTAGGAATTATATTTAAACAATGGAGTATGATCTGAACAACTGTGGCATGAGCTGAGCTACTGCAGACACCGCATGGCACATTGTGAAAAGGCAAAAGGAGGCTCTGCAAAAAATTATGATGGAAATAATACAACCAAAGTCCGTGAGCCTTACTTTCTCCTACATTTGGAATTAGGCTGCATCCTCACTAGCCCTACATACAGTCCCAAGGCAGGCAGCTTATTCGGAAGGACATTCATGGAATGTGAATGTAAACTAGAACCCTTTGTGAAGTTCAAGGGGATAATAACCTCTGCAGAGCCATGAAGTGGCTTTACAATAACTGACGGCTTTAAAGCAAACCGAGGGAGAGTTATTGCAGTTGACACAGCATTGCTTCCAGTTTGAATTTCCTTCCAGAGCCAGAGCCAGGCTGTCACAGACAAACATTCGCAGTTCTTTGGAGCGGCTCGCTCTACGCGCTCTGCGCTCCCCGCGCCGGGCTCACAGCGCCCCCTGCGGGCAGCGAGGCCGCACCGCACCGCCCCGCCGGGCCGCGCTCCGGGACCGGGACCGGACCGGGACACGGCACAGCCCCGCAGCCACAGCCATCCGCTCCGGGACCGGGACCGGGACCGGACCGGGACACGGCACAGCCCCGCAGCCACAGCCATCCGCTCCGGGACCGGGACCGGGACCGGACCGGGACACGGCGCAGCCCCGCAGCCACAGCCATCCACTCCGGGACCGGGACCGGACCGGGACACGGCGCAGCCCCGCAGCCAAAACCACCGGGACCAGGACCGGGCCGGGACACGGCGCAGCCCCGCAGCCAAAGGCACTCGTACCGGGACCGGGACCGGACCGGGACACGGCGCTGCCCCGCAGCCGAAGCCCCTCGCTCGTCCCTCCCAGCACGGCCCAGAACAAGCCCGTGCACCAAAGGCAGCACAGAAAACAGCTGCAATCGAGTCCTCGGTGCACCGTAAGAGACTGCCAAGCAGGAGGCTGGAAGGATTTTGGTCTATTTGCACCAGTTGTTTTGGGGTAGTACCAAGCTATTTAAAAAGATAAAGGGTGTTTAAACATCGAAAGGAAAGCATGCTTTGTTGGGAGTAAGTGTGAAAATTCTTTTACAAAAGCACTTCTGTAAAGAGAGGGAGAACTGTTGTATCATGTTCCACAACTCTCATATACAACTCTGCCATATATACACTCCATACTCACTCAGGGGAAGCTTTTTCCCTGTGTTTGTCTGTCTCTCCCTCCTCATGTCCCTCAGGCTCTGCATTTTAGTCACCATCCCTTCCAGCCAAAGGAGGAAAGTCATCCAAAGCCACACAGCCTTCAGCCAGGACAGGGCGGGAAATGATTGAGGCAGGTTTAAGGAATTTCCTCATTGTAGGAGGTAAGTCCCCCACGGCAATTCCTGCCAGTCTGAAGAGCAAATATTGTCTTTATAGGAGCACAGTGTGCTGCCAGTAGACCTCTGGCCACATCTCAGCACTATCTGAGCCATGCACTAGGGGTATTCCAACCTATTATCTATTTTTTTTTCCAGACTTGTTAAAGTCTCTGTTCTTTAAATTGATACCACCCAAATGTAATTTTAACAGTTCATCTTAGTGCAATTCTCTGGTAAAATTCAACACCTGAAATCGTTTATTTAACTCTAAAATTTTCTTTAAAAAATAATTTTTTTGAGATCTTGGCATGTGACTAGTACATCAACTTCCCTGCTCAGAGAACAGGCAATTAGGCAGGCCTTGCCTCTACAGATAAAAGGTACGGCACAACTATGGTTTCACAGTGAAAATACAGCCTGAAATATCTCGGTGGACTTGAGAACACAGGAGATAGAGTGAGAAACCTTGCTACATAGGAGTGATGACTGCTGCACACTCACACCCCTATCACACAACTTTGGGAGAGCAACCAAGGAGGAAGGGCAGTGCCACCCAGTCTCACATTAACAGTTCAAATACAGAGCTATCAGCCAGTAACTCCACAGGATTAACGAAAATGTGACAATGGACACAGCAGAAGAGCAAGGGAAGTGGTAAATGCATAGCTAAATAGCCATGTGGTTCATCTTCACAGATTATGTTTCACCCTTGGGAAGCCAGCACTGGCCTCACCTCTGCTGCACCAGCCCACCCAAACATCACTCAGCACTCACTGTTGGAGGGGCAGCAACACAAACCTGCACTTGGAGTCCAAAACTTATTATTCTTGACCAGACAGCTGTTACAGCTGCTACTGCTCTTAGGCAGATACCAAAACTTCAGGCATCTCAGAAATATTAACAAAGTATTGACAGTGTAAAATAAATATGCAAGCAGCTCAAAACTCTGAGATGAACTACCTTGTCATTAGAGGACAAAGCAGAGGCCTTCCTTCTGCTATTATTTGCAGGGGGGAAGGGGAGGGATCACGAGAAAAGGAATAATCATAAGCAAGGTAACCGATAAATTATTACTAGAGACAGAACTACTGAATTCCATTCCAGCACCTGGGCATGTTTCACACAACTATGGAGAGTTATCGGGATATAAAATCAATTCAAAACATAGACCATGCTCCTGGCAGGCTCTTTACGGCAGCAGATGTCTGTCAATAAACAGAAATTTAACTGTGCCTCGATGGCATTTCATTATCTGGAGTTGAAGAATGCTACTAAATACTTCACATTTATATAGATTAATCTATTCTCACTGACTGTCTAATATCCATCACAATCTAATCTATATTGGCAAGATCTCGCCATTTACCTGTTGGGGTGGGTGTGCACCATTAACATGAACAGGTTTTATCTGTATCACAGTACTGGTGGCTATTCATAAACACACTTTCAGTTTATCAAAATGCAAGACTATTTTATTATTGCTGTTGTTGCTATTATTATTGGGGAAAAAAAAACACAAAAAACATTGACCTGGAGGTAAACACAAGAGCATTGCATTGTGGATAAAGAAGGAATGTTCTTTTCTTCCTTCCTATTTGCAAGGTACTTTAAAATAGCTCAGCATTTGTACTGAGTTTGGGGGAGAGAGGGTCAAAGTGAAGGCCCCTCTTCGCTCAGAGTGCTTCACAACACTATATACTCATTTCAACATAAATGTGGAACATAAAATTCTGATTTTGCATATGCTCAGTAGTGCTTTTGTAGCTTTTACTTTTAAAGGAACATTGCAATAATTTAGCTTGATCTCCTTAAATGTCCCCTCAAATTTCAACCACTGATTACTACATTGATCACAGTCACTTTTACCCTTGATTTAAGGGCTATAAACAACGGAAAATTTACCACATTCAATGACTGTCTTCTTAAGTAGTTCAGTCTCCACAATGCCATGAATGACAGCTTATTTTTCATCCAACATGAAGGATATGAGGAACCACAGGACATGACTGGGTTCCAAATCATGCTGTTTATGAACTATGTGCAAACATACAAACCCTGGTAGCTGAGTGTCTCTCCAAAGCCCTGTATCAGACCTCCAGAGCCCAGGAATTGTTCTGTTTATACATGTGCACAAGAATTTCATATCCACTATAGAATATGCTTTCAATGAATTTGTCCATAACACTCTTTACTCTTCAAGATTATTGACTGCAGATGTGTTTTTGAAAACACGCTTCACGTTAGTTTATTGATAGAAGCTTTGTTTTATAATACTCACCAACTCAAGCTAACCCTGGTGCCCTAAGCAGAAGCTAGAACCATTTTATCTTCCTGGAAGCAAAGTATTTAAGGTTAAAATCACATTTTCAGAAGTTAAATTAAAATAAATTAAATAACGCAACTATTAATTAATCTTTTAAGTGTTTCCATGATATTACTGTCTCCATCTTCTCAGGACACATATGCAGTCTGGACCTGTTAAGTTCCAGTTAGAGTCAAGGAAATGACTCCTCAGAGGAAGAAGGAAAAACCTCCTGTTTTCGTCAACTTGCAGTGTTGCATAGTAGAATAGTGGAATGCAGAATTTTAAAACAGACAGAATATCAATTACTCCATAGTAACACATGTTCATTTCACCACTTACATCATTTGCCCACAGAAAAAACTACTTCTAACCTGTCCAAGGCTTCTACCACAAAGCAACACAATGAACAAGAAGTAATACACCTTATATACAAATTAATTTATTATTCCCTTTTCTTAGAATTATTCGGGAAGGCAACAACATCTTCTTTCCAAAGTTTCTATACCACATTTACTCTAAACAACAAAAGCCATTTTCATTAATGGCTCTGTTGCATTATAGCCAAACAACAGAGACAGACAAGGAATTTCCTGAAGAGCTGAGCACAAATACAAATACAGCCTATTGGCACGGGTTTCTTCAGTCTAAATATTTTCAATCAAAGCAGCACTGCATGCAATTAAAAATAAAATCAGAATAAATCTAAATATTTTAATGTCAGACATCTTTCATTCTAAATTTTTAAAAATATTTTAAAATTATATGTTCTTAAAAGTCAACTGGATGGTAACAGGAAACCACAAAGAAAAAGTCACTGGAAGTCAGACAATGGAATTGTTATTCTCAGGGTACACATTTTTTCTAATTAAAATTCTTCTATCTCTATACCAAGAGGTTGTTCAAAAGATTTAAGTAATAATAACAACACTTTCTACATCAAGACACATTACAAACATGAACTAATTAACCCACGGGACCCTTCTGTAAGCTGAGGAGTTTGTTGTGGAGCTGGGGAGTCAGAGCTGGCACAGGAAGAGGCACCAGATCCGGAATGTCACCTTCTCTGAAGAACTGCAGAGCAACCACGGGCATCTGCTAATCCCTCCCCCTTGGACATTTTGTATGGCCAACAAGAGGCAGGGCAGAGTAGAATAAAGCCTGAGTGTACTCATAATTATGGAGCTTCTTAATTTTGGTGTAATTATGGGCTGCTAGTGGTACACTCCTAGTGACAGCCCAAAAGCCAGCAGCACCAAAGAATCTCACTAGGGTCCTGACTGCCTTTGTTGGAGGTGTAGGAGCAACGGGATATAGCCTCCCTTTCAGAAAGGCAATACCAGAGTACTCAGCATACAGAATTATTGATAGAAATTACACAATTATTTATTGGACTTCTGTCCAGAAAACATGATAGGAGCTTCTACAGCTGCAGCAGTACATTCTACCCTACTACATAAGACATTCCCAAATGGATAAGTCAATCAACCCAACATGAAAATAGCAATTAGCTTTTTCTTTATTTCAGTAAGACTTTAGCACTTGCAGTATCAAGGCTCTGCCCACTGACATCAGTAATTCTTTATATTACTTTAATGAAGCACAACAAGCTCCAACACTGTTGCACAACAACACATGCAAAAATGCATAGCCTTTTATCTCAAAGTTCCTTAAACGCATTTATTCTCCCCTCAGGTACTTTTCAACTCAGCCACAAACTTTGTGCTTATCCATACTATGACACAGCCTGTTTGTTTTAAGCTATCCAAGGATATTCAGAGATCTTGACATCCAATTCAGCTTATTCGTGCAAAGACAGAATGTTTACTTTGGGACAGGAAGATGAAATCTCAAAAAACCCAAAAAAATTATCCAATGTTTCCATTCTTCCTCCATTAAACTACTTTCTTCCATGATATTATCTCCAAGGGAGATGTGGCCTAGGTCTGTGTTAAAGCAAGCAACTTAGCTTTCATGGATAAGCATTGTAATTGCCAGT
Organism: Origma solitaria; assembly: GCA_013397895.1. Taxonomy (NCBI): domain Eukaryota; kingdom Metazoa; phylum Chordata; class Aves; order Passeriformes; family Acanthizidae; genus Origma; species Origma solitaria. The sequence continues at coordinate 4,575,573 of VZRL01000950.1, forward strand.
TTTAGCCACCGAGAAACAGATCTAAACCAGCCTGAGAACCAATACAACCTCACCAAGTAAACAATGAGCAGATTTAAGAACACGGGAACTCCAGCTTTCCTCTAGCCCATGCAAAGCTAAACAACTACCACATCACTTAACGTAACACAGGTAGCACTGCTGTTATTGTGCAAGTCCCTTACAGTGATCCTCTTTGGAAAAGAGGAGGGAAAGAGATAGAGAAAGCTCTGCATGACAGACAACAGTTGTCTTACCTGAATAACTACACAAAAGCTCCCTAATGGTGTGTGGAAAAAAGTAGTACAAAACCACAAGCAGAATATAAAACTGGAGACTGTGCCTTTCAATCTGAAAATATTCAAGTGATATTTCTGCACAGGATGGAGTCACAAACTGGTCCTATTATAATCTCCCCTTTTCCCTTGCTTCCTGTTTGGTTCCTAAATTGACCCTTAAGAGATGCAAAGGAAACTTGTTGTAATGATCACAAAGGAAAATCTGCTATATTTGCAGACATTTGTAAAAACACTTACGGATACATCTTCTAACTTTCAAGTCTTTAAGCCTGATATCTTGGGAAACTAAAAGAGGTTACTGGGAGAGTTGGTAGAGTTACTGAGGAAGACTTCAGACAAGGACAGTGCTGGCCTAGCATTTAGGAAAGAAGTCCTTTGACACAAGAGACAGCAGCTCTGAAACACCACTGCCAGCAAAGCATTAACACCTTCAGCAGCCAAATTTAATGCATTAATGGTAACGCTAATCCCTGCCAACCTCTGAGCAGTGTTCTAAGTGATACCTCAGGGTAAAGTAAGTGGATAAAAATGCTATCAAGGAAGATATGAATAGAAAGCGTTCCTATGGAAAAAAGTAAATGCTTTCTACTAAGGAGTGATAAGCACTCAGAAATAAATCCTGTGCCATACCATCTCTGTTGAGAGTGAAGTTATAAAATCTAGGGCAAGGCATAAAACAACAGAGGCAAAATGAGGTTATTAGCACCCTTTCATGGGTTTTGGCTTCCTCCCTTCTCTTTTTCAGAACTTGAACGTAAAAACATTGTGAAAATCAGTTCTCTCTCTAAGGCATTCTTGCCCTATGGCCACAACTGGCAACCTAACAAGCACAGAGAGAGGTTTCAGAGATTTTATTCTGTATCTCATGGCCTAAACTGTGTTTTAGTTTGCTTGTAGGATTTACCACTGCAGTGGAATACAGTTTTTAAAGAAAAGGCAAACACTGCTATTTACATAGAAAACACATCTCTCTGCCTACTGAAGCACAAGCTCTTAAGAAAAGTGTTTATTGAAATTTAAGTATAATAAAGCAGTGGTTCAGTAGATTTCAGATATTCAAGGCAGTACATTTTCTTTCAGAGGTTCTTGGTTTTGCTTTATCATTCCTGACATTTCATATAGCACGTTATAAGCTTTTGCAGGGGAACAGCACTTTTACCAGAGCAGCAAATTGCACAGGTGGGAGAGGTTGATGCTAAACATTATTAAAAGAGCTTCCTTTCCAAAACAAGAAATGAATGCAAAGGCATAAAATCATCTGGGAGCGCAAATCCTTTAGAAAAACATCAGAAATAAATGAGGGATATTCTGTTTTTTAATAAGAAAGTCACCTGTGCATCTGGCTGTTAATTCTGCTTACTATACATGTCTTCAATGGTCAGATGCAACACTGCACTGTGAGTTAACAAGACACTACACATGGTTTAGAAGACTTTCCAGATTTCTGTCATTTATATGTCAAAAGACTCCAGCTGACATGGCTACAGCACCGTTTTCCAAGAGCAAATCCAAAGAGTTCTAAAGCCCCATAATAAAATCAACATCAGATTTTATTTAGAATACAGACATTAATATTCACTTTTGTAGCAACACCAAGATTAACATTATTTCTAAATTCTGATAATGGCAGTTTCTGGAAATGATTTGTTGCTCTGCCTCTCCAGCCCATTTGGTGACTGCTTTGATATATAAATTGTTTGCAGATCTATACACTCTGAAATTCTTCAGAGAAAAAGCCATCCTTCTTGTTTAAGTTCATAACTGTCAGAGGCATCTCCTAAATATTAATAAATACATTTTCTTGATTTACATTGGGGTAAATCTCCACAAGGTCTTTTTTAGCTTGTGTTTGAGGCGATTTTTCTCTTTCTTTTTTCTCTTTCTTTTTTCTGTTGGTTTCTCCCCCTCCATTGTCACTTTTCAGTTTCCACAACAGTGGTACACTGTTTATTTCTAAGTTTTTCATGGATCGTATGATCCATTTTAATGGCACACATCCTTTTGAATTACTGTCCTCTCTTCAATTAACACATTTTATGGTCACTTTCTGACAAAATGCCTAGGGTATACGAACCTTCTTCACTCTGCATGGCTTTTTTGCAGACAGCAACGAAGCTAGCAGTTCCCTTAAAATTTCAAGTTAATAAAACCCTGAGTAATCAGTTGACATAAAGTGACTACACTATACCCTGGGACTATGAAGGTGAGGACTGGCACTTCACAATTTAGCCTTCCAAAAATCCCAGATCCTGTCTTGGAAAGTCTTGTGTTTACCTAATGCCTCTTGATAAAGAGGCCTGATCCTCTTCCTGCTGACATTAGTGATGGAATTGCCAGTGACCTCAATAAGAACAAGGTTCCAACACCACTACCCCAAGGCTTTATTATTTCCAATTGTCTCGGTACACATCACAGGCATTAAGAAATGTGTCTCCACCTCAAAAGCAAATCCTTTGGGTGTGCAGCAGTAGATAAAACCACTTTACACTGAGATAGCACTTTCTGTTTCAATACATTTTACAACTGATTATGCCTTTCAATCCCTCCAATAAGATAACCACTTCATACTACAGACTGGAAAACCGGCACAGAGTTGCTGTCTTTTGCCCAGTGAAGCATGGGTGAAATTCCAACACCCAGCCCCTTTGGGTCCATGCCCCTCTGCTGCGGGGCAGCAAGCTCACTAGTCTCTGTAACTAATCACCATTTCTCTTTATGAGAACTGAGCTACAGCTCCATAATCCTTTGTTAACATCCACATCTGTGATCTGATTCCACACAAGAAAAAGAGGTTATTTTACTGTTCAAGGCCCAATCTCAGTGTTGAACCTGCCTCACATATCAGTATCCAAAAGTTTCTCCAAGCCAGCTGGGTAGAGCTTAGGCAGTGTTTCTAATCCCACAGCACATTTCCAGACTCAAACCTTCTTTGAAATATGGAATGAAAAGCTTGGACAAAGCACCTGTAATCAGCATCTGAAATGTCCTGGTTACACGCACACATTTCGTCAGAGCTTCCCCTGCCTTTTGGCTGGCCACAAACTTTGGCTACAGTCAGCAGAAAAAGCAGAATGTTTATTCTTCAGGCACAACGTGCAGCACATCTCTGAAAACTGCCAAGTTATAGCAAGCCTGTTTCCTAGCATTCACTCCTTTTTCTGTAAGACTCATTGTTTCCACCCTTCCTGCTCTTTTCCTCTAGAAAAATATTTCTTTTAGCATGCACTCCAAAGCTCATAACAGATGTCTGCTTAGGGCTTCATAGCAAATTTCTAAGCTGGTTCCTATGTTAGATCAACGTTATCTGTAAGTACACTGCTGGAGCCTTCAAGGGCGCTCATTGCTAAAGAGCAGGAATACTTGGTCTTGCTTTAAATTACCCAGTGTCCTCACCTTCAGCAATTGAAAATGCAGTGTGGCTCAGGGCAGGTTATATTAGCATTAACTGAGCTCCTCTGCATTTGCTGCTCTCCTTACAATCTTGTAGCCACACCTGATGTATTAATAGCATTAGGATGGCTTCAGTGTTAGTACTTAGAGAAGCAGGAACTGATTTTAGCAAAACAGATACCTGTTAACACTACAGAAGGGAGAGTCTTTGGTCATGTCCACACTCACATCAACACATCCAGTAAAACTGACTTCATGGTTTAATGCAAGCCATGCTGTATCCTGGGCTTCCTACTGGTTCTGTTCAGTCAGGGATACCACTGAATCTTCAGATTTCTACTGCTAAAGCAAGTTCTTGATGATTTTATTGCCCTACCCACAGTAAAAGTCCATAAGCTTTAAAAAAATTATCTAAAGTTGGAGAACATCTTCCTACAGGTGCTAAATAAAAAAGGTTTATCACATGCCTTCCACTCCCCCCTTAATTCTAGTTACCATGTTCTTACTCTCATCAGATACCTCAGCTGAGTCACAGTTAGTGGGTTGGTTAGAAATGCCTCATCTACTCTTTCACTCTCAAGTCCTCTTTATTTCTTGAAAATATATAAAAAGAATTGACCTATCTGCATACTTACTCTCCTACTATTGTGGTGTACTTAGACCTTCAAATAACAGGACAAAAATATGACTTAAGTATCTTTCTGACATACGGATAGAGTTCTGGCACATTTTTGTGGTAAGAACAGTTTGTTTTCCTTAGCTGGAAACACACGAGTTATACATTATTGTGAGGCAGATCATATTTACAACTGAATGCGCCCTATTAAGATTTTCATACCCCAGACACACAACAGAGCTGGGGCTGCATCTGCCAAGGCAGTCAGGAGATATTAATGAAGCACACAGAACTCTGCTGCTGTCCGGAGGAAAGCTGATAGTAAACCAACAGTCAGTCACATGGATTTGTTATATAATTTTGGTCTTTACTAAAATAGACAAAATGCCTGGCTTTACAGAGGGAATCTCTGTGAAGAAGCCTGTGTTTACAGTGGCACTCCCAGCCTGGGAACTACTGACTATAAGACACCCATTAAAACACTTCAGCTTTAGAGATGAGAAAAAACAGGGAAGAGGCCATAGACCTCATCTGGTGATTAGGAAAGGCACAGGGCAGACTCTAATTTCACTTAAACAGGGTAAATTTTTCTTCCTGAAGCTCCCATCCACATCTCTCCCCAGCTCTGCCCGTTGCCCAGTCCTGCTCCTGGATTGCATCGGAGTTTCCAGAGCACACAACCAGTGCTGCGCTCAAGGACAGCTGTGCCCTTGTGCTGGTGCAGCCCCTGCAGGCACCACTGGAGGAGGGTGGAGGTGAATTGTGAAGGTTGTTACAGGCAAGATAATATCAAAATAAATAAGCTATTGGTAGCCCTGATTTCTAACAGCTCCCTCGTACTGCAGGCCTGTGGTGATCAGTGACTGGGCAAGGGGCCAGGCAAGACTGAGCCTCTGCCTCCAAAGACAGCTGAAGTTGTTGAAAGACAATATAAAGGTGTTTTTGTCTCAGCTAACTGAGACAGCCCCTGAACTCCCCTGAGATTGCAGAAGGAGCCTCAAGAGTACTGGACTTGTCTTATTATTTAAGGAAGTCACATCCGTTGAGGCCCTTAAACTCAGATGCTGTACGAACACATTGAGCAAATGCCTCAGTGTGTTGCTAGAGACTTCCAGCATTTATTTATTTTTCATATTAAGATACAGAGTGAAAACACTCTTCAGAGGCCATACTACACAGTAAATTATTAAGAATTTGTTCTAATACTGACAGCTTAAAAATTGCATGGGCTGGGTCATGGAGCTTTAGAGCTGGAAGAAATCCAGCTCCTTCAAACACATGAGCTGGAATGAACTCAGATAACATCAACAGAGACATAAAATTTAGTACACTGAACCAGTTGCTCTTTTTTCTTTCCCTTATTCCTTATTCCATGTAAAGCTCCTGAAATTATTCTTATTATACAATGTGAAACAGAACCTATTTAAAAGAGACAGTGGATGTCAAAGTGAATAAATATTAGAAATATAATAGTGTGTTGATAAACTACAAAACTGTCTACACAAAGAGAGAAATCACAGTGCTTATGGCAGCTCTCCATAGTGATATTATTACCACAAAAAGGTTTCTATTTAGATGAAATAGCATTGTATTTAAAGGGGAGGTTCAAGACAAAAGATACTTTAATTCAAGAAAAAGATTAACATTAAGAAACGAAAGATTCTGATTTCCAAAAAAAGTTTCACTATGAGGAAAAAATAAACATACACAACAACAATTAGGCTATGGGAAATTCTCCTGAATGGTGTACTGAAAATTGCTTTTTTATTATGTGCTTGACATTCCTCTGAATTTAATACCTGTATATGTACCATGAAGAAAACACTTGCACTTGCAGTCTGTGAGGGGGGTATATTATAATTTTTCCACATCTAGTTTCTACTGACAGTAGGATCTAGAGTGCAATGAAATGAACAGAGAATAGCTTAAACTTCCCATAAACCAAAACAGAGGCATCACAATATTTTATATGAATCATATACACATATCAATTTTCTGACAGCGAGCTGGCCTTTATGATATTTTGCAGTAAGTATTTACTAGAGGCTGCATAAAGATGAATGGGAATTTATCGCCCTCTTGTGAATAGGGGAAAAGTTGCAATCTTTCTGAAAATGAGTCTGCAGTTGTGGCTACTACTAAAGAATCCTGTAGTAAAAGCACATCTGTACAATTAATAAACAGAAATTCAGATTACTACAGGTAGGACCATTGGTTACTGTAATAATCTATAATAATTTTATCCAAAGAGGATAAATTGCAAAATGAAAAATAATTCTTACTCAAATCACATCAAGCAAGATATTTTTCCATTTAAGCAGGAAGATAGTAACCTAAATTCCACAAAATCACTGCCTAAAGCACTGATGTCAAATGCACAGACTAGCTCAAAGCTGAGCTAACCTTCCCTGATCACAGCCCCAAAACAGCCTTCAATTACAAACTGAGCAGGAGGATGAAAACACCTATTACTGCCATGCAGAAGATGTGGCCTTTTAACTGCAAAGAATAATCATGGGTGTAAATCCAAATTTGTTGGCAGATGCCAGTGAAGTTTGCAGTCAGGAGCAGGCATGTCTCGGTCCAGCACCCCACAGCATCTCCAAAGGAAACAGGCTAACCCAACACCAGGAAGCCATCAGACTTCTACTGAGTTATTTCTATGGAACTTCCTCTTTGTGGTACTCCATTCGTCCCTGCTGTTCTGCACCCGCTCAGAGTGTCACTGCTCCTTTCCTTCTCCCTCTCTGTCTACTGCCCCTCTCCTTTCCCAAGAGACCACTGAGATCATGGCAAAAGCCATAAAATGGTCAGGCAAAGTCACCACCCCTCACTTGACAAAACTCCAAGGCAAAGGAGCTGTTGGACACAAGGGTTTCCATTTCCCACCTTGCCCTAAGTCAGGGCAGCTGTGTCCTCCCTTCCCTCTGCTTTGCCCTTCCTCATCACCCTTCACCAGCCAAATGCTCTGAAGGGAACCCTTCCACCCTAAACAACTGTGACTGCTCACTCCCTCACACTGCCCTGTGTTCCTCATCACACAGAGTGCCCACCATGCCCTACCAGTTTCCTCTCAGGCTCAGCCTAGGACATGGCCGCAGGCTTTCCCAGGCAGGCATGGGTCCCTCCTGGGTGCGTGCACAGCAGGAATTTGTGTCAACACAAATTCATTCTGATCTTCTGTCACCACACCTAACAACAAGATGGCTCTTTTCAGTATATCTGCAACAAAGAAACCTTACCAAAACTCTCTCCTGAGATTATTATCAGGGCATGATATCAAGAAGCCAAGTGTCATTTGATCATGAGTAACAGAGGACCCTCATCCTGAGAAGCCATAATAACACTGCCTTAGAGGAATCCAAGAGCTTCTGTTTGTTTGTGCTGCCTTCCCTAATTTAAAACAAATAAAGCATAAATCCTATCCAAATGAAGGCATCACCGAGTCCTACTAGCACAACATAATAACCATTTCCCTGAAAAGCTATGTATTATTATCACTTAGCATAATAAATATTTAAAATGATACTGCAGTAAAGAATATAAATTCACCTATGCCTTTCCTCTTCTTAGTAGTGACTGTTAATAAACACAGCTTTATAGCTACTATATTTAAATGCAATTAGTTCCATACATTTCCAGCTTAATAAGAAATAATACATATTCATTTCTGCTCATTAACAGTCAGTATATAACTCTTAGCTAATGAACATTCAATTATGTTCTCTGAATACATTGTGGGATAAATTCTCTTTTTGTTGCTCATATCAGTTCACTTCAATTCAGTTGCTGCTAATTAAAATTCTTTTGCCTCATGTAGACAAACCTGGGTTTTTTGGAGTCCCTGGAGACTTTTTTAAGAGTTCTGTTTTATCTTTATGTACAGTCAGCTCTCTAATTAATGCTTTAAATAGGGTAAACTTTACTGAGGCTCCTGGGTTCAGTTCAAAGGAAAAAGAAACCCCAACTGTTAATTTTATATCTCATTCTCACACAAATCACTGGAGTCTCTCTTTTTCTTGTAAATCTACTTTTTTCTTTTGTTTTCAAGTGAATTCAATAATCAGGGAAGGTGCCAGTTTGAGAGCACTGGGAGTTGGAGCTGCCCCATCATCAGTCTAGAGCTTTCCTTACCCAGAGGAACAGCAGAGAAATTCTTGTCAAGTTGTCTAGTTCTGCAGCCAGCTCAGGTGAGGAAGGAGGATTCTCCAAGGGGACATACCCAATGGACTCCCTGAGATAATACTGCCTCTATTTTCACTCAGCATCAGCAAGAGCCGATGCTATTTTTTCCTAAGTTGTTAACAGAGCTGGCTCAGCAATCTACCTGCCTGTCTAGGACCAAAAATCTAACCAACTCCTACACACTCCACTGAGACTAACACCATGCAAGCTAAGCATCTACTCAAGTGCCTCCCTTTGCAGAGGTCATTATCAGGTATGACTTGCTAAATGAAGTGATTAGGTTTTTGCCTCTGATTTATTTGCCTTATGTCCATTAACCATTGCAAAGAGAAAGGAATCCAGCAGAAAAAGCTTCAGGGAACTTTCAACATGAAGTTTTTCTCTTCGGTGCAGCACACTAGGACTATTTTACCTGTACTTGTGGGCTGGCATGATTAACACACTGGGACAGCAACTTCTCTCTGATAGAAAGAGCTAGAAACAACTCTCAAATTGAATGAAGCATTTGAAAACTTAGCAAGCAAACACTGCAAACCTTATGTGCATCAATATAAGGGATATAACTCAGCTTACCCAGATAACATTGGAAGATTGTCCCAGGCAGAGGAAGACAAACTTCATGTGACTTGTATTACACTTTTCGGCTGCCCTGACCGCTGGAGAGAACGTGCTGCCAGCTGTGCCCAGAGGGGCACTCAGAAGGTGTTAGTAGGCATTGCTCCAGGAGAGAGGCACAACCTGAACTGGCATTAGGGCACCATGGCCTGGAAAGAATGAAAGAAAGAATGAAAGAACGAAAGACAGGAAGTCATTACATTGACAACAGAAACCCATGGCAATCTACTGCTGTCCTCACCCATCTCTCCCATGTAGTTCACATTTACTACCCCAGAAAGAAACTGGAAAATCAGAATGGCCTCTTGCATGAAAAAGGTTTTCAGCTAGTCCTTGAGAGGAAATGTTTTCCTTCCAAGCAGTGAACAGATGCTCCCCAACTGCTGTGTGCAGAGTGTTACACAGCTGGGCCAGGAGATGGCAGATTTTTGTCAGACACCAGCAGGGAGCAGGTCAAACCCGAGCAGGTTTTCAATTTCTGTATCACAAATGCCTTTGTACACATGTTTTATAAAGGTGGAACAACAGCCCTGATCAAAAGAATTAAACAGATAAATGCTAAAAAGGGCAATTTCTTTTGGCCTCTGATTTAGATTAGGAATTACTGACAGAAGAGTTAAAGAAATTGTTTGCAAATATTTCATATTCTGTAGTATATGCTTTTGCCTACCGCACATTTTATTAAATTGATATATATACTGGAATTACTTTGAAGTTACTATAGTTTCATTAAATTCTTTATGATAAGAAGAAAAGTTGGAGTATATTTTTACAAAAATGAGGAAGAGAATAAAGGTCCCAAAGGTAGCTACGATAAGGCAAATACCTCACTCCATTTTAAACTGTATATATATAATTTATATTAAAACTATAAAGCTGCATACACTTTAAAAAAGCTATGTCTGTTTATGAGAGAGAAAAATTCCTGTCTTACACTATGGAAATGTGTACTGGGTTTTCATGTATTATTAATATGATTCACTTAGATTGTATACAGAAGCTACACCTGTTGCAGGGCCACTTTTTCTACAGTTTCTAGGCAAAACCAAGGGTATAGAGTAAACTCTTCAGGAAAAACATATATTGTCCTAGTGACCTGCAGAACTAAAGCTGTAGATTTAACCTAGGAAACAAATGAGTAGCAAGGTAACACTGCTATTCCCTTGATGTCCATCTTTAGCACCATCTGCACCTTTCGGTGAAAGAAAGATTCCAGGTATCAGCTTTGCAAAAGCTTGGTGGTGTTTTATGTTGGTGGTCTATTGACCAAGATTCAACTTACCATAGATTCATAGACTAAAAAGGAATTATTATTCAAAAGAGATGCCAACTCCAATTTAGCCAAAGATTACATATGATGGCACCTTCTCGCAGGTTATGAACATTAAAGCTTTTTGCATTGTGGTTGTATTTTGGTACTTGTGATGTCAAGCCTTTTATATGGTGCTATGGCTAATCAGCCTTAGAAGAGTAAAAAGTTTATAATCAGTATTATTGTTTTTAACTAATGTACAATTCACCAGAAACATTAATCTACACATGAAAAGCATCATGTCTGCAAAGCCACAGTGTGAGTCATATGATCAGGCTAGTGACAAAAAAAGCAGACACTTTACATAGTGATATAATAATATAATTTGTCAGACACAAATTAATCCTTCTTGCCCACTCATCTGCACTGGTCAGTCCTCCTAGCAGTAGTATTTCCAGTCTGGGTACCTCAAGAAAGATGTGGACTCACCGGAGAAAAGCCAGAGGAAAGCTTTAAGAATGTTCAGATATGTAGAAACTGACCTGGGAGGGAAAATCTGGAAACATTAGTCTGGTGAAAACTTACAAGAATCGTTACACTACACAAGTGTGCAAAAAACAGCTGCAGAGAGGAAAGGGAACAGTTCTTGCATCCATTGAGGATAAGTATCATCTGCAGGAACAGAGATTCTTCTCCGATACAGAAAAAAATCATTTCAAGATATTACTAGAGAAGTGCTGGAAAGGATCAGCTAGGGAAGTCATGTGGTTTTTAAAAGAGCTTGTGAAATCATCTGCCAAGAGTGATGGAGATGGAATTGATCTTTCTCCTCTGGAGCTCCCTCAGCCTTACTTTCTGTGGTGATTGTGCTGATCTGGTTCATTCACAGCTCTCAGCTTTTTCAGAGGGCAGTGCTGGTTTCAAGGACTGGCAATCACAGGGAAATCCTGGAAACCAGCCAAGGGAAATCCCACACTCATCAAGCTCCCATTATAGGCAGGCTTCAGTTAGCCCAAATAGATCATTATGACTACTCCTTAAGCACCTGCAGTTGCAAAACACAAATAATAATTTTATAATAATTAGGTTCTACGAATGCTGGTGGTATCTTTGTGGAAGCAGAGACGTCAAAGTGGGAACTGAACTACGAGATGTTTATAATTATTTTCATTACAATATGAATACGGACTATTACTACGCCAGGAAGAACCAATATTTTCGTGTGAAGGAGAAATGGAAAAGCACCATAACAAAATGTGCTTGAACTAATGTCACGCAAGACATCAGCGGCCTGAGCCCGGTGCTCTCTGCACAGAGAGACAGGCGGCTCAGCCCCACCGCTGCAGCGGATTTCCGTGAGAACCCAAAATCCTGTTTCCTAAATTTGGACAGGGTGGAACTTCCTTTAGGGCCGAAACCAGCAGCAGCGGCACTGACACCGCCAGGCTGGCCGGCAGAAGGTGCCGGAGGATGACGGCACTGCAGAGCTGCTGGCGGCGCATCCCTGAGGGCAGATGTGCGGGCAGGGCTCCCACGGGCAAAGAAAGGCTGCAGGGATCTGTACACCTCCCGTGCTCAAGCCCAGAATCTCTGTACCAGCCTTAATGCGGTGGTAAAACGCACCATTCTCCTAGAAACGACCTCTGCCGTGTGCCATGGCCGCGCTCGCCCCCTCGTCTCTCAGCTACCGGCCCGCATTGCCGCCAGGGCTTGTGAACACGGCCCTGCGCCCGCAGCCAGCGAGCGCGGCTCAGCCGCGGAGCCTGCAGCGCGCACACGGCCCGGGCCAGGCGGGGCACGGCAGGGGCAGGGGACGGCCAAGGCTGGGGGCACACAGACCCTAGCGCCGGCCGCCACCCGCCCCAGCCGCGGGGCC
>VZRL01000950.1:4588108-4724368 GCA_013397895.1 Origma solitaria
GGGCGCGGCTCTGACCCAGCTCCGAGCCCCCCGAGCCTCCGCGGCGCTGTCAGCAGTGCGGGCTGGGAGCACTGCTCGCTCCCGAGCCCCCCGTGCCGGGGCGGAGCGCGGTGTGAGCGGGCGAGGTTTGAAAGTGCCGCCGGCAGCCGGGGCTGCGGGGCCGGCCTTCCCAGCGCCGCCGTGCCCCCGCGCAGAGCCCGCAGCGCAGCGGGGCAGCCCCGGCTGTGTTCCGCATCTGCAGCTCCTGGCTCTGCCGGGAACAGGCTTCTAGTGAGAACATTTCCTTCCCCTGCCAGGCATAGTTCGCTTTCTGATGTAATCTAGAGGTAGAGAGCAGATACATGAACAAGTTATGTAAACGGTCAAAGATACAAAAGGTAATCAGCAGAAAAAAGTCACTGTTTTTTAAAATTAAGTTCTTCAAGCCAACACCTTTCAGAGTCCGCAAGCTACATTCTTGCTCGGTGCACATGCAGAGACTTACTGACTTCAAGCTTTAAACTTTTAACACAAGATCTAAAACAAGCGTTTGGAAATATTTGTGCAATCATTGCTGATAACACAACACTCCAGGAGAAAACGGGAGTCCTGTTTCAAGAACAAAATACCATCCATCAGTCTTGCCAGTCCTCAGCTCTAGAGTGAGGATGGCAACTTCTTTCTGTAATGATGAGCTAAAACAGAAGATAACTTTTTCTCATGTTGTTTCAGATGCTTAACTTGCTTTAGGCTGATTTTAAGCCTGTTTTGGGGAGGAGGGAGTGGTTCTCTTGGTTCCTTATTTATGGCAGAATGTACAGTGAAAAATGGTACCCTGTATTCCACTGGGTTACTGACTGGTGTCACTGGGTGAATTGAATTAGGCCTCTGAGCTGAGTGCTGTCCCAGTATGACTTGTGTACAAGCACGCATAACACTCACAAGATACTCATAAAATTAAAAAAGCTTTGATTTTTAAAAACATTCTTTAAAAATCAGCTGATGAACCAAACATGAACATATGAGTGAGGACCATGAAGACATCAGTGTATAGGTGAAATTACAGCACTTTCTGCTGATTGTTATAAATACCTTCAGCTGATGTACAACTAAATATTTTGTTCCATATAGATCTTCCTCAAGTTATAAACATTTGCCCTGAAGATGAGTGGGTAGAGGAAATGTGAGGAACCTGGAAAACAATTTCAAATCCTTTATCCCCTACGTTTTACTAGCAGCTTGGAACACATTTCAAGTGCATCTGAATGAGTGGCTTTAGGCATGAACCCTGAGGAAACCGGTTTCTTAATGAGGTTCTAGAAATGGACAGCTTTCTGTGCTGGCTGTCCTTTCTGGAGGATGCACAGACTACTTTCAAAAGCTTGCATTTTTAAGTTACTATTACCATTTTAGCTATAATAAATATACCCTGATTTTTTCCTTTAGAAGGAAGGGATGAAAAACATGATGTGTCTTAAAACAAGATACATCACATAGGGAACTCTATAATGCACCTGGAAGGAAAAGCACCCGTTTGGGTCAGGGCCTGGTGCTAGTGAACTGAGCAGCAAAACAGTCATAGAACTGTAAAGCCGGAAAGCACTCAAGAGAACTGTATTGTGTGTTGCTCCCTTCTGTTCCTTTCGCCCTATAGTCATAAGGACTAGGGTACTTCCTACTGACTGCATTGTCCTGTAAACCCCAGCTCCTCTCTTGCTCAGCACTGCCAGTAACACCTGCTGGGAATCAGGGCCTTACCAGACAGTGTTACTATAAACTTTAGAAAAGGGAAGTCTCCCTTCTCTTTCTGTTTGTGTCAAGTGTAGCGTTCCTCCATTCTTGCGTGTTAAATGATAGTTTTGTTATGTCACCCCAATTTTGTACTGTTCCTTTAACATACACCAATAAAAACACATGATTTCAAAACCTCTTTGGGAGTCCACAGCAGGATTTCGCTACGTTGGTGAACTTGAAAGTAAAGGCTGCACAGCAGCCTGATGAATGGAACTTGAAAATGAGACAGGGTAGCTGTTTGCATTTTATTCAGTTTCAAGTATAGAAACAGTCAGACTGAAAAGTGGAGTGAGAAGATTTTACGATTTCTTGCCAGTCCTTGCTAGTAGCTTACAAACCAGTGAGATTTTTGTCATTCTTTAGAATGTGTAAAGCAAGGATAGTTGTGCTGTGCTAAACATCTTCATGTGCCAAACAAGATTTTAAAACAGCTGTCAAATACTTCTGTTTTCCATCCTCTGACTGAAGTTGGCTGCAATTCATTTTTGAGATTTTTCCTGAGTTTCAGTTTTAGTTCTTTTGTTCCTGATTTCTGACTTGCTGTCCTAACTTCTGAACTGCAAATGCAAAGCACAAATTCTGGTTAAGTCATTACTGGATTTCAGTTTACTCAGAAGAGATGCTCTGTGGACTTCTGCTATGGTGAACTGTATTAATGGCACAGCTAGCATGTTAAAAGCAGTATTTTTAACCCCATGCTTGGAAGCAAGCAGCTGGACTGCCTGGCAGAGCTGTGACATCCTCTTGTCTTGCCCTGTGTGTACTGCTGTGGGGGACAGTCCATCTGATCACAGCTTCAAATGTCAAAGTTTTTCCGAGGGAGTTCGGCTTCATTCTGGTCCCCAGCCTGTTCTGCTGCTGCTTCCAAGATAACCTGACGGCAGCTGGAGTTGAACAAAATTTCAGATGGAATTCTGTGGCTTTCTGATAGATTTGCTTTTCCTCTTCCCAGGTTCCTGCCATCACTGGCAGTGTAATCCCATGTATTGATCAAGGGTCACTCAGCTATGGGAGGTGGAATCTGGACTGCCAGGACTGCTGCAGTGACAGGATATGCAGTTATTGCAGACACAGGAAACAGAAAGTACATGGGTGATTCAGTATGTGGGAAAAGGTTCTTTGGATGACTCAGAATAATTCCATCTTGGTGACTACTGTACAGAAGCTGGAATGGCTCTGATCCTACTCACTAGTTACCAAATTTTGTCTTTTCTTCTGTATGTTTTCCTCCTATACTTTCCCTTTTCTAGTCCACCTTGACCTTTCTCTTGTCTGTCCTTTTCGTACCCTACTCTGCAGCTGATGAAGCAGAAACCAACGCTGCCTCATTACACAGTGACCTAGAAAGCCAATCGCTTGCATCAGCAAATCGGTACCACCTGTGCATCTGCCTAAAATAGATTAATGAATTTATTAAAGTTTTGAGGAAGGGATTGTTTTGCTTTTGCTATTGCATCCTTTTTTTTTCATTTTAGGTCAGTACATATATATTCTTTTCTTTCATGAAGAAAAATGTTATTTAAGTCAAACCACACTGATTTATGCTTACGCTGTCCATTTTGGATAACTGAATGCAGATGAAACGTTGAACTGGACTATAGATCATAGTAAGAGAGGATGCATATAGTGAAAAAACCCCACATCTAATTTCGGGAGACAAGCAAGGAGTCGTGGTTGGTTTGTCTTCCTACCTGATTTTTTCAGATTTTCCACAACTGGCACCAGAGTGAGTGGGAATAATAGATCTCCAGGGTCAAACCTCATGTCTGTGATCCTGAGCAGTCCTTTTCCTGTTGTCCATGAAGTTACTGTTAAAATTCCATAGCTAGGTATACAAAATCTTTATATAAAAGAACAAAATAATCAGACCTCACTGTTCAGATCTCTCCTGGAAACATGTTGTGTGGCAGTGCTTGCAGAACATAAACATTCACAAAGTGTACCTGCTTATCATGCTTATCTTAATTTACTCTGTGTATCCGCTGTCGTGTTTGGTCTGTTGTCACTGTGCCTGTGGTAACACAGAACCAAGTCCTGAAGGCCCCAAATTCATCTTAATGCTCATCAGTGTCAGAGGGTTTAGAGCCAGATGGCAGAGCCTCTCCTGAATATTGACAAGAGGATGGTAAGAGGATGTTACATGAAGATGGAAGGGATTTGGTGCAGAGGGAATGGACTGTGTTGGTGAAAGGAAAATTAGAAGCAACTGACTATATCAAAAATTGGATAAATTGTACACTAAGATGCTTATTTTCAAATATACTGCAGTTGTTCCTTTTTAAAGAAAATAGGTAAATTAAAATCCACTGTATTGTTAATAATCACAGCTCTAGGAAGTTACAGACTATTTTTTAAAACTGATTTACAAAAAGCTTTGATTTTTCTGTACAGTAAGAGGCCATTATTAAAGAGCTCACTAGAAAGGTTGATTTCGAGAGGAACACCGATGTTCAGTTGTAGATTTTCTTTAAAAATAGTAAAGCATAGAAGGTCGTAAACTCACAAGTAGAAGTTCAACTCACTTAACTCTCCTTCAGTAAAGTAAGCTCACAAGTATAAGTCAAACTCCCTTAACTCTCCTTCAGTAACTTCTCCCGCACACCTGAGCCGGTGGAGCTGTCAGTCTGTGACCACTGACACACGCTTAGATAATTTTTGAGGGACATACAGAAACAACCCAAATAAATTTTTGAAAACCACTATTACAGTTCTTTTGGGGTGTGTTTTGGTTTGTGCACAGGTTTGCACACAACCTGATCCTCGTCAGTGAGTGGCAGCTGAGCTGGATTACGCATCAAAGAAGTTGAACCCTTTAGTGGTTTCCCAGGAATGCTGGGCCCTGGCTCGCACCTGCTGACACAGCTCACCTGCCTGCCAGCCCTGGCCTTGCTCAGGCTGCACAGTGCTTGCTGCACCATGAAGGCCACCCTTCAGGATACAGTTTCTAACCTAGTGTGCTGGGGTAAAACAATTAAGAATTTCTTCCTGCCCTGCCCTGCCCCATAGCTGCCTGGGATGCACCATTGTGCCAATGCGCCTGTTTCCTGCAGCTTGCATGAAGATATGCAAGCTAAAGATTCATTTGGAGGGCTGGGGATGATATTTTAGGGTCGCTTGCAATCAGGGCAACTAAAAACTATTTTGCTTAAGTCCCACCTAGGGGAAACGACGTTGTGTTGTGTGCACAACTCACTGAAGCAGTAGTGAGGATCACTTGCAGCAATATTGTGACTCAACACAAGATTTGTCATTTGAAAGGGCAAGAGTACAATTAATCATCTTAATGATCCCACTTGTAGATAGGCAGCTAGTGATAGGAAGGTCTGTACTGGAGATACGTGTCAGCTGGGCAGACTCATCTGAGCTGGTTGTGTGCTGCAGACCAGGACCAAATATAAACCGGAGCCAGCAAACTGAGTTTACCCTCTGTGTCTAGCTACATCCAAGCCAAAAACTTAAATCCCCAGATATTCCAGTTCTACCTGAAATGGGAACTCAAAAGTGAAAATGAAATATCATGAGTGACTTCCCATAAGAGTGCTGGAATTATTAAAGCTTTCCTTACTTAATCACAAAGCACTAATGGTAGTATTTTAAAATCCTTGTGAAGTAACTATATAGATAGCCATGTCTTCTCCATTGACACCAGTTCTTAAGATTTTTTCACCTCTTTTTTTCCAGTCTGTCCTGCAGGGGATTATTTTGCTTCCCCTCCGTCTCATATGCATCGTAGTGATTTTACTGCTAGCTTGGCTATTTGCCTCAATTGCAACTTTTCGCCAGCCTGGAAGAGGATTTCTGCCACTAAAAGGATGGAGAAGGTAAAACACAATAATAACACAAAGCCAGGGTCTGAAGCTTTTTTTCCTTTTACTCCTCCTTTCAAATAAAGAGGATTCCTCAGTGACATCTTAGTTTTACCCATTTAGATGAAGCAACTTTTTAATGACTGTATTTTACAGTAGTGGAGCTTTTTAAACAGGTAGATTTTCAGTTGTCTTGGGGCTAAAAAAAATCTGTAGAAAAATATTTATAGCCTATTTGTAAACCAGGACTTACTTCAGTAATAATACTAATAGGAATATTTGAGAAAAGAAACTCATTAAGCAAGTATTTGGTTACACTGCATAGGCTGAGCTCCTCTGTAGCCTTTATCACTTCTGCTATGCTATGATTCTATGACAAAATTAGCTTTGACACCTCCTCTCTCAGCTGCATTGCCCTTGAAGTGGTATTTCACAGCTGCTTCTGTGGGTTCTGGGTTTCAGTCAGTCACTTCTGATCTCAAAGTACTGAAGTTCCCTTCTAGCCGCGATGCACTGCAGCTGGAGGAGACACGGGAGGTGAATTCTAACAAGACCAAAAGGTTACGGAGAGTCCCTTGAAAGGAACATGTCCCCTGCTGCGGGAACATGTTCCAGCAAGGGAACATTGTCATTTAATCTTTCTTATTTAAAACTGATAGTGAAAGAACAGATCAGTTAGGTAGTTAGGTAAATTCTTACAGAAAGGACACTGAATCTGTTAATTACTCCCCTCACAATGGTGTTATGCTACAATGCTGTAGAAGGTGGCATGAGAAATAGTATACTTGGGAGGAGAGTTTCACAAGGTGCTGTACATTGCCTTGTCTTTCATCAGGAAAAGGTGATGTCCCCTTCCCTACTTCCCTTTTAGCCCTCCATTCGGCTTGTGAGCAATATTGCTTCCCTGTGCGGGGCCCCAGTGCTGGGTAGAACTAGGAAATCTGTTAGGGGCTTTTCTTTTGAAGTACAAAATAAATACTAGCTGTAAGCTGAACAATATTTTTGTGTTTCTGTTTACAAGGAGGATGATCCAGACAACCCTCTCCTACCTGACTCGTATCGGGTACTTCATGATGGGATTCCAAGTTAAAGTGAAAGGGAAGGTGGCGAGTCTACTAGAAGCCCCAATCTTTGTCGTCGCTCCTCATTCAAGCTTTTTTGATGCCATTGTTTGTGCCCTAACTGGAATGCCATCAATAGTGTCCAGAGCAGAGAACCTGTCTACTCCGGTATTTGG
Organism: Origma solitaria; assembly: GCA_013397895.1. Classification (NCBI taxonomy): domain Eukaryota; kingdom Metazoa; phylum Chordata; class Aves; order Passeriformes; family Acanthizidae; genus Origma; species Origma solitaria. The sequence goes on from VZRL01000950.1 coordinate 4,594,925, forward strand.
TAGTAAGTATTTATGAAGGGGGAAAAAAAAGAAGTTACAAGTCAGCAACTTGATATTGGGCCAAAATTTTTATCTCCTAAAGTGATTTAGGGGCAGACTTTCAAGTCCTTAAGTTCCTAAGATACCGACAAATTATTTCCAGTTAAATTCCTATGTCATGTTATCTTTCTGAATTGGTAAAAATGCCTAGAAGTTATGCTGTTTCTTTTCAGGTATGAAATATAATATCATTTTGAAGTTGTTTTATACTGAAAGCATGTTTTGCAGCTGCTCAGGCTGGAAGCTTTCTCTTTAATTCTCCCAGTAGTCGCTCAAGAAATCTGTTCCACTGCTGTCTTTTAACAGTGTGGCCCACAAATGTGAGTGAAGGTTATTTCAAAACAGACCCAAACTACAGCAGTCTGGAAAATACCATATTTATAAGATTAAACTTGCAGGCACCGTTATGGATTTTTTTAATGGGAGCAAGACCAGGAAGGAATAAAAGAGGAGTTACTCAAAAAGGAAATGCAGAGAATGGAAAAGATCAGATGAGTCATGCTTCTATTATTTTCTCCTCCTTATGGCACAAAAAGAATCCCCGTTTCCATTATTGCTAGAATCAGCTATAGACTTTCTGCTGGCTATACAGTAACCCAGAGCTATACTCAGTTGGCAACATAGCAAAGTGTCTTTGTAGAAAGGAAATTAACAGATAATATATTGATTTTAGCATAAAAGCACAGGATTGGGACAGAGAAGATAATTCTTTGCCCGGTTTCTCATCTCAAAGGTCCACACATTCTCATGTAGACTTCTGATTAAGTGAGGGGTTTTTTTCTGTAATTTACATAGAAGCTGTGCATGCTTTTTAACTGAAAAGAGAAGGCTAAAACTACATTTTGGGTGCAGTCTGCATGAGTTAGGCCTGAATGTGACCTGTGAGGAGATCCAGTCAAGTCACTCTCCTAGAATTGTGTGGAAATGCTTAGTGAAAAATAATAGCAATATTATTAGAATGTGTTGGGGTGAATTTTGCATATTTATATCTACTGTGAATCTCCTCAGCTGGCAGGCTGGGTATGTCTTCTGTGTCTCACTTCCGATTTTGCAGAAGGAGGAGAATAATAACACTCTTATCAATTTAGTCTGAAAGTTGTTTGTGTGTAGTCTATCTCCTAGGATATGAATAACAAGTTTTTGCTACAAGGAAGCCTTGAATCCGTGTGTTTTCTAAGCACCAGTATAAGACAATTTTTTTAATCTGTTTCACAGCAATTTTAAGTTCCCTTCAGCCTGTAGCAGTTTCTCGTCAAGACCCTGATTCACGGAAGAACACGGTGGCCGAGATTACCAGGCGGGCATTATCAAGAGGCCAGTGGCCACAGGTAATAAATACACTGCTTACTTCTATCATGGTTTCATATTCCGTGTACATTGTGCATCACAATATCACCAGTGCCCAGCTGGATAGGATTCTTAAAATGTGGAAAGATGAAGTTGGCTCTCAGGTATATGACTGGGTTAAGAAAGGAAGAGTCTGGTGCCCAAAGGAGTTTTGTTGTGACAAATGAATCCGTTAAATCCAGCCAGTACCAATTGCTGGGTTTTTTTGTAATGCTGTTATTTACCCATACATATTTTTAGTTCCTAACTACCTTACTAAAAGCTTTTTTAGCATTTAGGCTATTTTAATTTGACTCATAAATGTGTTTTTCTAAGCCGCTGTAAATGTTGCTAGAGCTTCCATTATTTTATATTTGTCAGTTAAACATGCGCTTGCCAAATTTTTTAATATTGGGCTTACAGACTACACTGATGCTTATGATTTGCTAAACTGTTATGGATGAATGCCCTGGTAGACCTAATCTCTGCTGAAAGCAGCATGGGGAGGAAAGGGAAATTGGCTCCTGTACCAGTGCTGCATTTGGGATGAAACCTAGATATGTATTGTGGCATAAATAGATTATGAGTCAAGTAATCTGGGAATCTCCAAGACTTGAGTCAGCAGTATGATTGAGGGTGTCACTGGGTGATTCCTAGTCCTGTGCCCTGGCCACAATTTCTGATTACAGGAAGTGTAGTGGAGGACAGACTGTAACTCGCTGCGCGCAGCTGTCTTTGTCATACCCTTGAACAGTCTGTGTCCCTTGGGTGTGACCTACTGAGGCCTCTTTCACAGCTAGCCTTGACCTGTTCATTCAGACCGAAGTGGGAGCGCGCCCTGAACACTTGATCCAGACCACATTTTGTGCTGGGGTGTTTTTAGAATGCTGGTTACGATCCTGCAGTGAAAGGAGAAATCCAAAGCTTTCTTGAATTCCACAGGGGGCTGGATTCAGTGTGTCACATTGCAGTTCACAGTGCAGGTAATGTACTATCTCAGACACTAATTCAGAAACCTTCTGGGTGTCGGTGTGTCTGAGTCACTGAGGTTCAGAGGCTCTGTGGTGTGTAATGCCTTCAGAGCTCTGCCTCACAGCACATGCCTTCTCTGCCTTTTGCTCTGCAACTCGAGCTGTGATCTCATCACAGCTGGCATCTCACTGATAGCATCTCTGCCTGTAAATGCCCAAGTACCTCATGCACTTCCTTTCAGCCCAGACTCTTATATTTATACATCCAGCAGCTCAATAAGGAACTGCTGTTAGAGGAACAATTCTATTATTACTAACACTAAAATTCCAAGTGAAACCCTTAAAGCCTTTTGTATGGTATTTCTGAACTGATAAAGGCCTTTCCCTAGAACTCCTTTCTTAGAAAGCATTGGTTTCCAAATCAGGATGGACCAGGTTAATAATATTGTGAGCATATCTTTCATTTATTTGTTTCCTTTGAAACAGTAATCATATTCTTGTAATACAGTACAACTGGTCACAGAGCTTGCATAATGTCGGCCTATGCATAACAGATGCTAAAGGATAATCCTTTTATGAAATATATCTGTGTGTATATATATTTCTCTCTCTTTAAATCCAAGATACTGATTTTCCCAGAAGGCACCTGCACAAACCGATCTTGCCTGATCACATTTAAACAAGGTGAGAGATTTTGTCCCACTGTTGTTGGAAAATAATACATTATATTAATTAGATAGTTGTAGTGAGGACTGTACTTGTGAAGGTACATCATCCACAACAGCACTGTAGTAATCCCTATATTATTAAAGTTTCAGTGGCACTAAACCCACTCTTTTATACCAGTCAGCTACTTCTCTGGTTTGTGCTATTGTGTAGGATGCAAAATATCTATGACATATATGGTTAGTTAGTTGGGGGTTTTTTCTGGGTACAGTTTTCATCTAATTTATTTACCCAGAAACCCAACTGTGATTATTATGAGATGAATGTATGAACTTCACTTCTGTGATGTTCTTTTATCTCAGCTAACAGTTGGGCCATCTTAGATTCATGTTAATTTTGCCACACAAGACTTAGCAACCAAGCTACAAAATCACTTTGCCTAGTGCTTAGCAAGCCAGGACAGCAGATCATTTTTAACACAGAGATGTACTTCATGGCTTCACTGATCGTTAGATCATTTTGCTGCCCTTCAGTTAGGAAAGCAGAGCAACATGATTTTAACTGTTGTACAGTGTCTTGGGTAGAAAAGTTACAAAACCGCAACTGCATGCTCAGATCCATATCACTTGTGATGATCAGAACACAGAGTGATTCAGGAAATGCCCAACAGCCTTGTGAGCATCTCATCCTTTGAAATTAATGCCAGTCAGTGGGGAGGTAATGCACAGAAAATGAGTTTGAACAGTCAAGGAATTTTAGACAGCTTTCTCCTTGAAATGGGGCCGAACCCTTTTCTGTCCTGACATCTTGCTCATGGTGGTGCTGATTTAAAAACAAAACCCAGCCTACAAAATACATAAAAACCAAACTGAACAACAAACAAAAATCTGAAGAACACTTGTTATTCTTGCATTTTTAAAAATGCCTCCTTCCAGATACCATGTCTGAAATAAACCACTTAAAACTTCCAATTGATGTATTAAGCTTGGTTGTAACAGTCGGTTCTAATTTTTGGCTGCAGGTGCCTTTGTTCCACAAGTCCCTGTCCAACCTGTGTTACTCCGATACCCCAACAAGCTGGTGAGCAGAACATTCTTCTGTTACTAACTAGTAATGCAAAAAGCAAAATCCTGACTTAAGTGGTGCTACAATAAGTAATTTGCATTGTCCTGAGCTCCTGGAAGCAGCCAGGCTTCCCAAGTGTCACCATGGTGTAGTTCCTGTTCTGACTGTGAATAGTTACTGCTGGGCTTCTTAGCTAAAGAGGGGAGACAGGAAAGTATTGCGGCGGAAGTTCGAAACTTCCTGCGGTGCCATGGAGCCTGTACTTTGAAGTTTAAAATGGACACAGCTTCCCTGTTAGTCATCATTTTTTGGTTAAGCTTGAGATAGTCTTACTGCAAAGGGACTTGCAGAGGTTCTTTTCATGCAACATTCCTTGTGTGGCTCTGCCTTACTCCACTTGTAAGGCTGGGACGTTTTCAACTTTTTTAAAATTATCTGGTCATCCAACAAATCCAGAAAAGACCAAACTTTTACTTTCTAATGTCTTTTAGTATTAAAAGTATGGTTATTACTGTTATTTACAAAGACTCCTTTGTATAATCCTTTTACAATGAATTTCAAAAGCAAACCACTCAAGGGAATTGGTATCGCATTTCACTGATAGGATTTAAGGATCTGCCAGTACACACTGTAAAAATAATGTGTAAGAAGCAATAAACACAGAGTTAGGGAAAAAAAAAGAAAAACAAAATATCAAAGAAAAAGCATGATAGATTATGCAGAGATGTCCTTAAAAACTAAATGAGACATATTTATGAGAATGCCTCTCTAAAGGGACTGCTAAGGCTCACTGAAAAAGTCTTATTTTTTTTTCACTACTTCTGTTGTTTGGATCAGAGTGAATGATTTACAATATCCGACTAACTATAAATGTTATTTCCAATTGTTGATAGAAGTCTGCCATGCTTGTTTCCAAATTTTTAAGTCAATAAATCCTATTTGCCTTAACTCCTTTATTTATTTTCACTATAAGACTATAAAAACATCATCCACTTCTACTAAACTTGTTGCCTGTTTTAAATTGTAACTTATCTGGTAACTTTCATCTGGTTTTGTCATATATTTCTGTGTTTTATTTTTTCCTTAGGATACTGTGACCTGGACATGGCAGGGCTATTCATTGTAAGTTTCTTAAGCCTACTGAAAATTACATACAGAAATTTTTCCCCTGTTGCTAAACAGTCTGCCAAACAGATTCCACTAAGCCAAGACACATGTTCTTCTAGATCTGTTTTTATGAGGGGAAAATACCTGGGGATAATGCTGTCATGCAGTAGCTTTCATATCTGAATGACTAGAGAAGGGGTTAGCAAAGGAAAGTATTATTTCCAGGTCTGCCACTCTTTCTTTAAAATTTTGTCCTGTTTTGCACATTACACAAGAGCAAAGGAAAGAAAAGTATTAGAAAACCTTCACAACTGTACTGAAAATATGTCTGGAAAATAATTTTCACCTTACAAACATTCATTAAAATGTGCATGTTCAGAATCCATATACCACATTTTCACGTGGAATATGTAGTGTATCCAAGCACAGTAGTCCTGATTTACTAACTAACATTTTTAAGGCTACTAATTTTGAAACACATCTGGACTAGTGGAGCAGATCATAAGCACCTTTTAAGCTATCATTATAAATATATATATATATAATCCTAACATCTGCACACTTAGGCAATGGACATGATGCAAATGTCCATTTCAGTTTCCCAAGGTTATTTTTGCTGTTACTACCACTGCTGTTACATTTATCAGCATACTGAGCGTAATGAACATTGCAAATTCAATATATACTACAGATCTCCTCTATGGAGGATTTATGCTGGGAGATTAAAATAGAGCTATATCTTCCCTTAGGATAGATGGAGTAGGAGTAGGCAAAGAAAGAAATTAAATCAGAGGTATTCCTGCGGGAGGGAGGAGGCTGCCCATTCACTCAGAATGGAAAAATGTTCTAAGCCAGTGGCTGGATGGTGAAGGCTCAAATCAAAACCTGTGAGCACGTAAAAGGAACTGCATAGCAAAATCATGAGGAGAGAAGGGATGGATGGAGGGATGGATGGATGGATGGATGGATGGATGGCTGGATGGATGGAGAAGAATCTAGAGAGTCTTAATAAAACTAACTGGAACCAGGGGAAGAATACCCTCTGCAGAAACATGCAGATCACGAAAAGCAGAACTGTCTCACTCTTTGTAAAACTTCCTGGATATTGCGGCCAGGACAGGACAGTACCAGTCTCCTTCTCAGAAACCTCCTAACACAGTTTCTGGTTTCACTTACTACTTCTCTCTTACTTTTGTGCCTTGCTGGGAGGAATACCTAATGTTACGTGTTAGAAAATCAAGCATTAAGAGTGGACTCATGCAGAAGATCGACAGGATGCCATAGGTTCTCCTGCCTTTTCCCTTTTCTTTTTTATTTTGTGCAAAACAAGAACACAGAAAGACTGCTTGAAGGTTTTCTATTAGGATATACCTGATGTAAAGATCAAATGTGCATTTCTGCTTAAAAATCACAGTGAAAAGAGCAAGTCAGAAGTAGAAGTGACTGTGCTTATCCTCTCTAGCAGTTTCTTTCTCCTCCTAGCGTATGTGTTGATCCTAAAATTTGTGGCTGCTTTAGAAAGCACTGATGGTCGTGACCATACTGACGCTTCATTATCACATCTGTGTTAATGTTACTATAATTTGCAAAATGACTAGCAAATACTAATAAATCCAATTCTGCATAAAGAAGATACTGGTCCTATTTTGCAACTGAGAATAACAGATAAAGTAAAGCTACTTCTCAGAATCAAAGCTCTTAAAGCTTAAAATCCAGTATTCTTGGACCTCTTTAAGGTGAAGGAGACATTGTAGTGGACAAAGAACTGTACGGAATTGTTAATATACATGAGAGCAGACAACAGGTTGCCTGCTCTGTGAGCAGCTATATGCGGAAGCCCTGTAGAAAAAATTGTGAAAAGCAATTGGGGAACTTCACTGCAAGATACTTAAAAACCTTGCCCAATATTGGCTTTGGGTTTTGTGCTTTAAAAAGTTTCATTTACTGGCATGCAAATACTTCCGTTTTAAATAAGTAAAATGTATTTTTCTTCTTCTTTGCCTGCAGTAAAGAGCTGTGCATAATGACACTGTGTCAACTCTTCACAAGAGTAGAAGTTGAGGTAAGAACTGGAAGTATTTTTGTACTAAGATTCAGCAACCAGGGAATTTCTGCTTTAATATAAATGCATTATTCACATTATTAGTCACTTTGAGCAATAAACAAATGTCTCAGAAATAAGAACAAGCATCACAGTGAGTAATAGAGTCAATTCGTTGTCCATATGTACGTATCACTCTGATGAGTTTCTAAAAGAAAGCTGTCAGAAATGCCTTTATTTTTAGAGCATTATAAAATCGCTGTTAATTATCACCACATTAATTCTACAGATGTTAAAACTAAGAATACATTCTGTTAAAGATAACAGCTTCTTTTCCCATCTCCCCTTTCTCTGATCACTAGAAAGTAACCTTGTCTTCCTCACCATCTTCCCCGACTGGACTCTAATAGATTTCTACAACTAAGAGCTCATTCAAGCACTTGTGCTGAGCCTTGTCTAAGGCACTGCCCTTGATCATTAAAATCCATTGCACAGCACAGAGACAGATGAATGACAATTGAAACAACATCCACACTCTAACTGCTCCCTGTCAAAGAGGCAACATTCAAAACACAGTCCTTACCAGGCCACAAAGGATTGTCAGTGTGGACTAAGTTGGTTTAGGGACCTGAGGAAGGGGAGAAAATGACACTGTTTTTTGCTGTTTATTTGCAAAACACAGAATTCAGTGAAGTTGTCCAAAGCTTTGTGAATACAAGCAGTGTTGTTACTGCTAACAATTGGCAATGTAGTCTGTGTTGTGGAACAATGAAATTAATTTTTAGGGAGCATCTTGTTACTGTATAGTGCATGCACTATATAGACACATATTTGTAGATGGTGTAATAAAGAGATAATTCTCCTAATAATTTTATTCAGAAGGACATAGCTGTGTGATTTGTATACATGGTAGCAAGAAACAGTTAATTAAGCCCTTCCAGTAGAAGGAAGAGCTTCATTTTCCCCTACTTCAGAACTGAGCTCAGACTTGTTTGTTAGAAAATAAATTTCATGTTCCAAGAGATGAAACTGAAACACGAAAAAATTTGCAGCTTTCGCAGCAACATGTGTCCCCAAAATGAAACTAATTTCTTAGTATCAGTGCAAAAGCCATTCAGTTTCTAAAAAGAGAAGGGACACATTTTTCCTGGGGAAGGAGAGAGTCCAACTGCTCCTTTTCGGAGTGGACATTTCTGTTACTGTCCTATCCTGTGAACAAGTAGCCTCTCCACTCCCATCAGTCTTGCACTGCCTCCACCTGCTGTGCAGGAGCAGTGCTGGGCTCCAGGGCTGTACGTGCATGTCCAGTGCAGCACTAACACATTGGGATATTGAACATGAGACTGAACCTGGCAGTGAGTTTAGGGCTGCAAAAAATACAGCATTTGGCAAATTCTGTAAGAGGAGAGACTAGGTCACAAGCAGATCTGAGAAGTATTTTTGCTGCTGAAAGAGGTGTGAAGAATTTTTCTTACAAGACTGAATTTGACTGGGAGGGTGTACTTGCAGATAAGCAGCTGAGGGTGTGAGATCATTCTGGCGCCACAAGAGGTCAAGAAACCAAATTCTTACTCCCCAGCTGTTGATTCTGGCAAACAGGTTTTATAAATAATTGTAGGTGGGTTTTTTGAAGGGGATGAAGGTGGTGTTCAACCTGCCAGGAATTTACGTTGCTCCGTGAGCAAGACCTCAGCCTCAAGTGATGTAATGACCACTTTCAAGACCATGACCATGCTTGCATAGATAAACCTGGAGTTATGACTTCATCTCACCCAGTGACAACAAGAGTTTTCTGTGTCTGTACTGTGTGCCTGTGCTTTCTCAATTTAAGAGTTATGTGATTTCTTAAGGGGAGTTGTAATAACCAGGGACCTATTTCAGACCTTGAACGAAGCTGGCAACTGCTTACATAAGGAATGAAATCTCAAATATTCATGTGAACAGCTGGACCCTTCTTGTCCTTACAGGGGAGACAACTTTTACTTATAAACAGAAAATTGTTATGGTTATTCGACAGATAACCAATTCCATAAACTCTTTGGTTTTACTCATAAAGAGAAAGCATTCCTTAAAAACAGACATTAAAAGGCTATTCAGGATGAACTGTGTTTATATAGGACAGTTACCACAATAATAATGCATCACCAGCAGCTGCAGTATAACTAAAGAAACACACTGATACATAATTAACAACTGTCTTCCAATGAACCATGAACAACACCTTATTTTGGAATTGTTATATTCTAGGAATTAAGGGCAGGGCGCGGAGCAGCAGAACTCAGATAAATTATAACCATAGCTGAGAAAAGGCACAGCAAACAGGGCTGTGAGCAAACACTGTAGACTGAAGTAGAAAGAGCAAAGTACTCCTCCACACACACTACTTTGCAAACAGGTGCTTGTTCATGCCACAATAGATAATAGTTCATCCATAGGCTATTTTAGTGAAACTTCTTACATAAACATGTTGCCATTTAGGTATCTGGGGTGTTTTCTAGGTGTGGGAGGAGAGGGGTTTGCTTGGAGTTCCAAAATTTTACAGTATTGTATGCAGTTAGTGTGCTAGTTACAACTCAGAACTATGATTCCTTAATGTTTTTATCATGGAGGAAAAATGTACATGAAACTTACCAGTCACATGCTGACAGATACAATTAACAGGTACGAGGTGGGACTGCAGTGTGTATTTAAAAACATTAAAACTGTCACATACACTAGTTCAATCTGTAACATCACTTATAAAGGATCTTTGAAAAGAAGTGTGCAGCATTTAATCGTCTAAGTATGCATTTGTTATATTTTACTTCATTGGGGGGGTTGATTTTTCATATTAAAGAAGCGTCTACCAATCTTTAAGAGGTAGTTTTGCAGTATATCTCATGTGTGGGGAGGGCAGAAGTGCCGGAGCAGTTTCTAAGGCAGCTGAGACCTCTAGCGCCCAGTCCTTTCATTGCATGGCTGATGTTTTCCTCCTGTTCTCCACTACTCAAAAATAAGAAATTGCTCATGTTCCTAATGAAGTTATAGCTATTGAATTGATTGGATAACTCATCGCTTTCAGTTTCTGCCTGTTCATGTTCCTACTGAGGAAGAAAAGAATGATCCAATTCTGTTTGCCAACAGAGTCCGACAAACTATGGCAAAGTAAGTAATCAATCACCAATAAAATCTTTGAGAACTGTTCTTTTATATCCAACAATTCCACATATAGCCTAGCCAAAAAGTACAATTTAGTCAAGTCCAGGTACTATATATAGGAATTGCTCTAGATTTTCACTAAGAGGTGTCAAATTCCTATACCAGATTACCCTGATTGTTTTTACATGGAGCATAAAGAACATTGTCTTGCATTGGACCATACTATGTTGAGTTCATAGAAAACTTGAATAAACTGGTCTTTTTTTGCTTGGCTAGAATAAGTGGATGGTTTGTTCTCCAACATTAATGGGCTTCATTTTACAAGATTGTAAATCTTAAAACCTCATGGTGCTGCCATAATGTAGTTTCACAGTGTGGTTTCATAGTTCCAAGAAATGGTGTGTATTGCTTTTTCCTACTTGCAGCAATGCAAGAACAAATTACCATTTGTTTTGCATATCAGAGAAGGGAAATGGTCAACAAGAAGTAATTCGCATATAAGAAATTGATTTTTCTTTTTCCTTAATTTTATTTCAGTGCTTTGAATGTGCCAATCACCGATCACACTTTTGAAGATTGCAGACTGATGATTTCAGCAGGACAGTTGACCTTACCCATGGAAGCTGGACTGGTGGAGTTCACCAAAATTAGCAAGAAACTCAAGTAAGGGAATTCTGTCTGTTGGTAGCATAATTACTGAAGTGCTGCAGGTATTGATGGCCATCTGCCAAAGGTCAAATTACCAGACAACAGACTTGGCCATGTGTAATATAGTGTATTTTTGCATACAATTTACATAAGTAAATTATAAGGAAATCAGAGATGAGGAGAATCACAGTAAGAACTAATCCCAAGTAATTTTTGTGGCCAGTGTTGCAGGAGGTAAGATTGTTCTAGTCTTTAAGGGTGAGAAAAGTAGAGCAGTACCTCTTTTAAGCACTTGAAGGTAATCTTACTACAAATTTAAATTGCATTAGTGGTGACGCACTGGCAGCTTGTGGCCGGAAGGAAAAAGCCTTCTTTCCTGCCTGAAACTTCAGCCAGGGGCTTCCTGTTCTTAGTTTTACTGTGCAGCCACATGTCGCTAGTGGTGTCAGCTTTTTCTGGCTGGAATTTGAGGACTGAACTGTGTAACCATACAGTAACTCCATCAAATAACCTATTATGGCTGTGGTGAAATCTGAATGTGTGCAGTAAATCTTGACTTATTATTTATGTGCTTTATATCCATTTATAGAACTCCATCTGGAATAGTTACATGGCAATCCTAATTATTCTTACTGAGGTACAGTGGTGCATTTCTGCAGAGATCTGATACTTCTGAGGCTGTAGCAATATTGGTGTTTGGATAGACTTTGCTAATAGAGCTGAGATCTGCTCCCTCTGTCAAGGAAATACTTACCCTAGAGCATGATGCAGCAAAATATTATATAGATATTACTATTATATTACAAAAAATAGATTTTATTTATATAAAATATATACCTAAATCTATGGTAATGAAAAGTTCTCTGCTGGAGTAGCCTAGTAACTGGGCAGACAGTTCTAGGTTTAGGAAGTTACTCTATGGAAGTCTGACATACCCAAGCATAGAACTGCCTGTTTTTAATATTAGCAGGCAGAGAGGAGCAGTCCTTAATTGCTGATTTAAAGTAAAATATCTGGTCTGCAGTACAGCATTAGAAATGCTGTACACACTTGCCCTGTTCGGTAGTTTTTCATCTTTGAACAGTGTAATAACTCCTACTGAAATTCCATCTGTCCGAGAACTGCTGTATAGAAATATCTCCTCTCCCTCATGTTTCCATAGCCTAAAATGGAATCATGTCAGAGAGCAGTTGGATACTTTTGCTGCTATTGCAAGTGCTTCCAAAGGGGGAAGAATTGGAATTGAGGAGTTTGCCGAGTACTTGAAGCTGCCTATTTCAGATGTCCTCAAAGAGCTGTTTCTACTTTTTGACAGGGTGAGTAGTTGGTTAACTGACTTGTTGACAGTATTTTGTTAGAAATCACATCCCAAAAAGATATTTATTATAATTCATTATGTCCAACTTAATAAATGCTTCTTGGTTAGCAGTTTCTGTAAGCAAGGTTGGTGACTCTCACAGTTTTGTTGCTAAGTTTCAATGGAAAAACATTCATTAGTTCCTGTCTTGTGAGATGACAGCTGTCCCTTAGACCAAGTTGCTACACCAGTGTCAGACAATACTCTCCATGCTGGTAATAGCTGAATGTTTCCTTTTGCCTACCCCATTTCGAGCTTATGTACATTTTAATAGCTTAATTAACTGTTGTAATTAAATAGATAATTTAAGGCAGAGTGAAGCTAACTAGAGTGCTAACTTGCAACACTGGAGTGCTCCTGCTGTGTTTGTGAAGGGCATTGTTAGACTTCACAGAGACTCCTCTTGCTTCTCTCCAGCCATAAAGGGTGCTGTGCATTAGTATTATCACCTAGGCTTTCCCCACTAGTCATTGCTAATCTTTCCAATTTTCTGTTTCTCTCTGAGGATGAAATTGCTCTGTGGCTGCCTTTCTGACTATACCAGCAGCATCGGTGACTAGAGCAGAGATAGAATTCATGTAACTTCTAGGCCTCTAGCATGTGCTGCAGTGCATACAGCCTGTAGTCCTGCAAGTGCCTGTGGGCTGGAGGTTTTCTCTGACCATAAGAGCTTTCCCAACTCAGCATCACTCCTCCTAATCAATTAGCCCTAGCACTACATGTGTCTTTGAGAGTCATTGGAATGTATATGCTGATTAAAACTGGTTTAGGATTTTTCCAGATAAAAAGTTTTTACAAGTTCTAAAATACAGAAAGAGTCAAATGTATTTCCTGAACTGCTGAATGCTTTGAAGCTCTAGCAGAGTTAGGTACTCATCCTGTTGTCATCCCTGCATCCCCACCGTGGACCATTGGCTCCTCTGGCAGGTAGTGTGAGTCCTGAAGCACACTACGTGCATCAGAAATGCGCTGTGGCAGCCAGACTAATTAAGGGCAAGCAAGACTCATTTCACTTTCTTTATTTGGCACAACATCAGTGACTAGAACTAGCAAGGTAATGCTCAATTCACTAAAAATTTGAGTGAATAAAAGACGTAAAACCAACAAGTGCACCTTTAAGGAGATCAGCGCAACTGAGGAACAGTCATGCTCATGTAACAGGGCTCTTCTCAAATTGCTTCAGGTATGGGCACAGGCATTTTGAAACTTCCACTTTGTGGCTTTCAACCTTATTATTTGTTTCTCTAAAATGATTCCTTAAATCAAATAAGCATAACTACAAAGAAGAAGAAAAGAGGCGTATCAACACCTGAGAGAAACTAGTGAGACTTGACTCTGGCAGCCAGAGACATGCCCAGACGTGGTGAAGTCTAAGCATGCAGATAAGCTGTGTTTTGCCCACGCCCAAGTCAGACACAAAACAGCTTCGGAGAGCTACAGAAGCACTGGATCTCTGAGTAACTCCTGTCAAAAAATCTTCACCATGTTCCTTGCCAAAGCTCTGCTGAGCGGAGGAAGTGGTAGTGGTCGTGGAGGGAGCCTTGCACGTGGCCTTGGAGGTCTCCTAACAGGAGGTGGAGGTGGAGGGAATATTGGAGGACTTGTTGGAGGTCTCGTCAACCTGATAGGTGAAGCAGCAGCTCAGTATAATCCAGAGCCACCTCCACCTCCACGCAATCATTTTACAAATGTGGAAGCTCAGGAGAGTGATGAGATCCGACAATTTCGTCGCCTGTTTGCCCATCTGGCTGGAGATGATATGGAAGTGTGTGCCACAGAGCTAAGGGACATCCTGAACAAAGTCCTTTCCAGACACCAAGACTTGAAGTCGGATGGCTTCAGCTTAGACACCTGCCGTAGCATGGTGGCCGTGATGGACTGTGATGCAAACGGCAAACTGGGCTTTGAAGAGTTCAAGTATCTGTGGAACAACATCAAGAAGTGGCAGTGTGTGTACAAGCAGTACGATACCGATCAGTCAGGCACTGTTGGAAGAGCTCAGCTGCCAAACGCCTTGAAGGCTGCGGGGTTCCACCTGAATGAGCAGCTCTGCCGGGTGATCGTGCGCAGGTACGCCGCCGAAGACGGCAGCATGGATTTCAACAGCTTCATTAGCTGCCTGGTGCGGCTGGACAGCATGTTCCGGACCTTCAAGTCCCTGGACCAAGATGGAAGTGGGCACATCAAAGTGACCATAGAAGACTGGCTGCAGCTGACCATGTATTCATGAAGGCATGGCAAAGAAGAAGCTTCATCTGGAAGATACAAATGGAAGACTACAATCGTGCGCTATGGAACTGTAGTCTTTTCCTTGTTCTAAGGCAGATGTAGCTGGTGGTAGATGGCTCAGCTTCAAGTGTAGTGACTCCTCTTGTGCATGTACTAGTCTGCTTTTCTGAAGCATTTGTGTAGGTTGTTGATTGGGAAATTGCATAAGTCTGTCACAGAAAACTAATTCTAGACTCTAAGGCTAGGGGATGTGATGGAAAGATCAAAGCTCAGTTATTTTTTCATGTAAAGTGGCTTGTATATAACTATTATATAAAAAGCTCCCAAGTTTGGTGTTGATTTTGCTGTTCTGATTTGTCAGCAGTCACTAAGCTGGAATAAAGGGCTGTTTGCCTGAAGGCAGTCACTGGTAAAGTCTTGTGCAGTTATTTCTAACAAGGGGAAAAACATTAGAGTTGCAATAACTGTAATGATTAGTGAATTTTCATAATCACAATTTTCTTTCTACTTCTGCTTTTTCATGCTTGGCTGCTGAAGCAAAACCTGAGTGGTACTGTCAGTTCTATCTGCTGGCTGGGACAAAATGGAAGGCACAAGGCTACTTTTGCAATGATCTTCTCCTTCCTTCAGTTCTATGAACTAGTCTTTTCTCTCTTTCCTTCAAGCCTAAGTATAGTTATAATGCAAGCAACTTAAAATACTGCATTTATATTTAGAGAAACTTGAAATAATTATGCAGTCACATAGCAGACAGACAGCCAAAATCAACCTCTGGCTATCTGAGTTAAATTTCATCAGAGTGCAGCATCCCACTCAAGCTGGTTATGCAGTCCTGGCTAAGATGGCAACTTTTGAGTTAAAAAAAACCCCAAAAACTAGTAACATGAACTGTCAAAGGTACATTTCTTTGAATTAAGGATTACATTGTTGATCAAAACAGCTCTTGCACAAGGCAGATTTCTTGGCAAGGCTCTGCTGCTTTAAAAGAAAATTGTCCCGGGTGTGTGCGAGCTGGCAGGAATGTGAAAAGATGAGTTAAATAGGCAGCCTGGCACTAGAGGCAGTCTCCAGATGTGAGAGTCCACATGCCCCTGCCCTTCCCCAGGGACACAGCAGTGACTCATTGAGAAATACCACACAATACCTGCAGGCCATCTGCATGTTAATGAGGTGCTGTGGTTTGGTTTGGTCTGTAAGTTTCCATAGCTTTGATTTCTAAGTCTTGCACTTACATTTGGCAAATAGTATTTTCCAAATTGATGAGATATCCTCCCTGGTATACTTGCAGAAACCTTTTATTTGAAACTAACTTAAAATTTTTGCCAGGACGTTTTCCCTCCTGCACTTTGTTTAGTAGCAAGCTGGGTAGCAAAAATATTCGTATTGTCCTAAATGAAAGAGGTCAGTTCCTTCTTAGTGGCATTCAGCCTCCTCCTGGTTCTTCCATGGAAAAGCACAGTTATCCATCGTGCCACATAGTGCCATTTGCACTCCGAGTAATAGAAAAGTGAGCAGGAGGTAAAGTGTGATACCTCCTCCAAAGTATCAATGCAGTAGTGCTTTATACTGCATCTGCCTTGCAGTCCCTGTGCAAATCTAAATGGAGAATGCTTATGAAAATGCAACTTTCTTGTTTTCCAAAGTCCAAGGTTTACTGTATTATATTAAGAAACCAGCAACAAAACACCAGTTACCATAGCATGCTATAGTGAAAACAGTAGCAGAAAGCTGACTTCCTTAAAGAAAACAACAATTGTTAAGGTTACACTATGTTTTAATTGTTTTGTGTAGTATAACTACAAATACCTAAATTCTGATGTTCTGTTTTGCCATTTAGAGAACGGGAGTTCAGCTCACACATTGCTTCCCTAAAATATTCTTCGGTACATAGGCTGCAGACAGCGTAGAAAGGCAATTGCAAGTGCTTTTTGCTGTGGTGTTACACAAGCACTGAAGATTTTCCTGCATTTTCAGTTTAACTCCCATCTCTTTTTCCAGGCAGTAACCCCATCATCTCTCCTTAACCAAAATGCCAGAGCATTTGGAAGTTAGCCAGCATCCCAGAGTTCAGTAGAACTAGTCAGAACATGTTCTTGTAAGCATTGTAACTTTATTTCCTACTAAAATGGCTGGAGTTCTGTCGATCACACTGCACTTAGGTTTGGTTACTGAAATTTAGAGATTTACTTTAATGAACGTAATATGACCTTTATTTTATCTATTTTCTTGACATAATTCATGTGCAGCCACACCTGTGTTAACTTCTTTCAGAAGTTGTTTTTAAGTAGATTATTTTAAAGTTTACTGCCCAATTCGTTTCCTGTGATACATATTCTTAACCTTAAAAAGAAATTTTAAAAAATATTCTAAGCACATCAAACAATCCTTTGCTAAGAATACAGTCTGCAAAACTGTCCAAAAATAATATTCTATGGAGCTTTGAACAGTTATTATCTACACTCTTGCTTCAGTTGTTTTAAGACTTTATGTTTGTAATGTTACACATTAAAGTTAGATCTGTTATCTCTGAGAACTACAATGTGGACAAAATATTTAAAGTCAAACTCTGCACCAAAATGAGAGTACAGATTTGTAAATAAAATGACATCTTGGGACAACGGTGTCCTTTTCTAATGATTAAAAACTATCAAAAGTTATAACCCTTAGACACACATGAAAGTAACTTAAAAGTTCATATCATATTCAGATCTTTGCCCAAAAGTTTCCCTAAAATTCACAGGTTTATGAAAAACAGGATATTCAAAGGTTCCATGTCTTAAAGAAAGATTGGTTAGACCATCAGTGTAAAGAAAATAGCAGGTGTCTGTGCAAAAGCATCCTGCATTGGTTTTGAAGGTTAAATACAATTGTACCTTAGAAGTTTTAAATCCTGTCAAATGTATAGCTTGATCATGACGTTAGTAATACTGATTTTACTACATTATTACACATATTTTGTAAATCAAGAACTATCTCAAAATCTAAATTCAATTATTAAAATCCCTGTTTCATAGCACCAAGAACTTTCAAAGCGCTCTATGGAGCAGCCTTAGTATTCTCCCCTGGCATATTGCACTGTTCAGCAGCAGAAAACCAAGAGCAGAAAGGTTAAGGTTGGTATGCTCAAGTGAGCACTAGAAATTGGTAGGAGAGACAGAAATAGAATCCTGGTCTGGCTCTTTGCTGCAGATTTACCCAGGAGACCACCCCTCTCTCGCTTGGCTGAAAATTTTTGTGCTGTTCTCAGACATAGGGACTCCACTTTTTAAGAAAATGTTTTTCTTCTTGCAAATGCTCAACACATTATCCACAAAGGGAACTCTGCTTTACACTTCAGTTTGCTTTTAAAATATTTTTGATGAATGCCTTTATTGTGAATATTCAAAACAATGAACTACTCGTCATCTCTATTATGCTGTCATTAACTGCACTGTGTCCCACCACCTAAGACTTGCAGATGGCTTTTGCCCAGACAGATGTTTCCCAAAACACTCAAGAAACTTTGAGTGTGGTGACAGATACACTACTGATATAAGCAAAGATTTCAGCAGGCATCTGCTGTTCTTTCTAGCAGCAAATACAATGCAGCTTACACAGAATTGATCACAAATCACATCAAAGCAAGCTTCAAATGTTTTGTTGGTGTAGCTTTGTAGTTAACACATTGAAATGTTTGTTCAAATCAAAACTGGAATTGTTACAAAGGCTGTTCAATGAATTCCTTGCCTTTCTGGCTCAAAAGGTAGGACTGCATTGGCTTCCAAATACCATGAAGGGCGGTGCATTGGCTTCAAAGGAAAGCTTAAGATGAACCAAGCAGATTTGGTTATCCTTTCACTGATGTATATTTTATGCTGAAGATTCAAACTCGAAGCAACAGCCTCACTCCTGGCCTGCTTATTCTGGGCTGTTGCGTTGGTCTCTGAACTTCAGCAAGTGCCAGTGCTGCCTGCACTCCTACAGTTACCTCAAACATGTAGATTCCAGTTATTCTCAGAGCCTTCCTGAAGGCCATGTACTAAGGAAAAACTTGTAAGGTGTTCTAAATCTTTTTTGTTTGTCCTTTGTTTGTTTATAAAATAGAAATCAATACCCAGTTTGTAGCTACTGAAAATATGTATATTGCTACTCCAGCCTTAGTATTACATATTTAGTGAGCTGCTAGGGTTTTTTCCAGGAAGAACAAAAACCTCTAGTATTGTAAACTGTCTTAGTGCATGTTGTGTGTTTGATTTACAGAATAGCTCTTAAAGTGATTTGCAGTATTAACTATAACTCCTGCCATGCATGTTTGGGTTACAGAATGGAGATGGCACCATTGACTTCAGAGAGTATGTAATTGGTTTGTCTATTCTTTGTAATCCAGCCGACACAGAGGAGACTATTCAGATGGCATTTAAGGTAAGTTCAATTTAGTGTAAATCTACAAACCTGACAAATCAAGACTGACTGTAAGTCTGTTAGCTTTCAAATCATAAGTTTATAGCTTCAATCTGTTATGCAAAAGTGAGTAATTCTCTTAAACCAATTGACATTTAGAGTGTGAAAGGGAGGGGAAGAATTGCAGGCATCATAGAAAAGGGTTTCAAAAGCCATCTGAAGGCACTAATGAATATGTAACTTGGCAGGATAACTCCAAAAATGATTCAGCAGCACTTGCAGTTTTTTTGCCTGAGGTTTTTTTCTGTTGTGATTCTTCAAAGTCACAATAGATGGAGTAATATCCTCTTGTGGGTCAAGCCTCACTAGAGTCATTGTTCTTAACAAAGACAAGGGGAAAAGAAAAGGGCTATTCAGGACTGGCACGTTCAAACTGGGCTGCATCTAAGAACTGCTCGCTTGTGCTGTCGTGTTCTAAGTAGCTCCTTTCACATCTCAGGTGCACGAAGGCAATACATGACCCGGGATGCCTACATTGTGAATCCTTGGGTCTTTTTTAGTAGCTCTTTGACACAGATCCAGTTGTTTTACCCAATAATCTGATTTTACAAACTCTGTTGAACGATATGAGATACACCTCATATTTATTGTAAACTGGATGCTTCTTAGTACTGATGCATTATTGGGAAGTACCAGAGATTTTGTGGCAATCCATTATATCCACTGGCTTCTTTTCAGATAAGCACTACAGCTGTTCGAGGTAATTTGTGCTTTTTTGGGAATGTTTTGTCAGTACAGATTCCTATGAAGAAGCAATCCTAGTAGCTATCATTGCTGTTCCATTGTGTTGTTTCCTAGACTATACGCTTCAGTGTTTTAACAGGTGTGCTGATTATATAATCAGTAATTTGTTTTAATTTCCAGTTTTGGCACAAAACAATTGGTTCAGCTGGTAAAAGCCTGTTTCAGTCTGAAATCAATCTCTTGGTTTCCTTTTGCTACTTGTTTTCTTTGCCACTAAATATCTTTTCCTTCGCAATGGTAAAGTTTGCCTGTAGCAAGTATTTAAGAATTAAAGCCATCCTTCCCTTGTATTTCTCCAGGGGGGATTCACAGCAGATGGTTACTATCACTGCACTGGGAAGGATGGGCTGATCAGTGTACATCAACTCCCTGCATTCCAGAACCAAAATTCCTTGTTAATTAGAGTAATTCCTTAGTGAGTGACCAATCACATACACTAAAATTCAGGTATTTTATGTCAGAGCATAAACTATGATAGCAAGTTTCATCTGATAGCAGATGTGCCATAACGGAATGAAAATGGAGACTAAAACCTAAGATATTCTAGTATAGACTGACTGAATCAGGCAGACCCTTAGCATAGCTCATGGTGACAATAAACATAAATCTTTATGTTTTACCAGTTTTGTAATATTTTTATCACTGAACCAACACTGTGAGGTTTGTTTTGGCAGAATGTTCTATTCCCAGCTATAGCACGGACATTGCTCTGCTAAGTGTCTGCTTAGTCATATTCCAGGGAAAATACATAAAAAGCAGCAAGGGAAAGTAGCTGAGATGCAGCCAGGCTCTTCAAGTCGTAGGCATTGTTTACAGACCTCCTGAATGCTGGAAAGGCACTATGAGTGGCTGATGTGCACAGAGGGTTCATAGGCAAAATGATGCTAAAGTAATTCTACACATTCTATGTTTTCCAGCTCTTTGACATGGATGAGGATGGCACTATAACAGAAGATGAATTTGCTTCTGTCGTTCAGTCAGCACTGGGGCTGCCTGAGCTTGATGTTTCTATGCTCTTTAAAGAAATAGATGCGGATGAAACTGGGAAGCTCTCCTATGGTAAGTTACGTCCTTTTGTTAGAAATACTCTGATGGCCATATTGACAGGGAGTTTCCTTTTTTAATTCCCTGAAATTACCTGATGGTTCTCATACCTTGTTTCTGGGGAGAACTGTTGGAGTACAGACATAGATACTTTGTGTGATACTCCAAAGATTTTTTTAGAGGCAACTTATTGGAGATCAATTTCAGTAAAAGAAACAGGCACTGAAATTTTCTTTGATTCTGTTGCTGCACTATAATATCTGTGGTTTTTCATGTTTTTCAGAGGAATTCAAGAACTTTTCGCTCAAGCGTCCAGAATATTGTACATTGTTTACTACATACCTAGATCTACAGAGACACCAGTTCGATATGTTGGAGCAGCATGATCCACCCGAAGTCAAGCACAGCCCAGCGAAGAGCACAGCCCCAGTCTCAGAAGTAACACTATTTGCAAGAAATAAAGTCTGTCCTGAAGGCAATGAAGAGGATAGCTCAAGTACCTCTGACAAAAAGGATGACTGAGAAGAGTTAAATAATTCAGCTCTTGAATTCTACAGGGTTTTTTCC
The DNA here is from genome assembly GCA_013397895.1 of Origma solitaria. NCBI lineage: Eukaryota > Metazoa > Chordata > Aves > Passeriformes > Acanthizidae > Origma > Origma solitaria. The sequence goes on from VZRL01000950.1 coordinate 4,616,307, forward strand.
CTAGCTGTTCATCTGTTCATAAGCACAACTGATTCAAAATAGAGATGGAAGTTACAATTTATTTTTTTTATTATTTTCATATCAGAAGGAGTTATTCCTATTTGATTGTAAGGGAAAAACCACTGTTCAATCCTTAATATCACAGTACTGAAAACGTTGTTCAGTGTCTTCCAAGTTCATGCTTCCACAAAAGTAACAGGTGTGCTAGAGGGGTAGGAGGCTCCAGCACTGCACTGACCTCTCAGAATGGAGGAGTCCACTTACCTAAAAACAAGTGGAATTTTTGGTGCTGCTCAATTCCTCTACATCCCCAACATGGCTTAAGGGCAAAAAATTATGCCAGAGTGTTTTAATTTGCAGTATCACTTAGCCATTCTCAAGTTTCTGAGACACAAAAATGAGTTACAGGAAGCTGAGAGTTGAAGATGGTGTTTTTGGCTGTCCTTAGATTTCCCTTAACTGCTTATGAACCAGAAAGCCTAAGCTTCTGAACAAGATATGCTAGTTCACTGATGTTAACAGAAACCACTTTAGGCCTAAAGGCTGGTGACAGATGGAAGTGGCTGCACTTCTAACAACAAAAAACTAATTGGAATTCTGAGACAGCAGCTTACAGTCTAGAAGAAAATGCAAAGAGTAAGACCCAAGAATTAATGGACTATTTCAAAATAAATACAATGTTGTTTACAGTAACAACTGTTCAAGATCACAGTAGGAGGAGCATTTCAAACTTCAGCATATTTTTTATTCTCAGGATTATCAACAGAGGAATGTGACCTTGCTCTGCAAAGCTCAAAAGGCAAATATGCTGTCAAGCCATGGTTCTAGTACTTAGTATCTACTCTAAAGTTGTCTCCTAGAAACCATGTTTGCATTACTGTGCCATTACTCAGTGTGTTCTTGGGGTTTGGTTCAAAACCAAGCTCTTTCAGGTCAATGATTTGAATATGTTTTGCCTCAGTCCTCTCTAGTGCACTGGAAATTGGGCCTTTACCCTTTTCCATCCTTCATCTGAATGCACTTTATGCAGTATTTAAAATATATAGATACTTAGGCAAATACTTCTAAATAAAAACTTGAAAGGGATGAAATGAGAATATATTTTCAAATTAAAACTGAGATGAGCAGAGCCTAGACTGTCTAGTACCAATTATAACCAACTTTCGGCAGGTTTTCATATGTGAAATGATAACCTCTGCCTCTAAGTTATTGCTTGCATTGTTTGGCCACAAGCTCATTAACATGTTTAATCTTTCTCTGTTTATAATTGTGCCTCTCCTGATGCTTCATGTGCTTAAAATAAATCTATATTTTTTAAAAGACTTTACTTGAGCAGCTGCGTCTTTTAAGTACAGCAGGAAGGGTACTTTGTTTACCATAAGGGGCTGTGGGAGAGGGTTCCAGAAAATCATGCTTAAGATGTCTTACCTTGGTAAACTCAGTGCAACCTGAAATTGGCATTTGCAGTTCTTTGTATGATGGCACTTTGCTTTATGGTAGGGCTGGAAGAGTAGGACAGGACTGATGCTCTTCTGAAGCATTATTTCTGGTGACTGCCTCAGCAAGAGGGGATATGATACAAAGGTCTGCAAATAATGTGGAGAGACATCTCCATTCGTTGATGGAAAACAAGGCATCACCATTTATATGTAAAATGAGTGCCCTCAGCCACAGTTGAGATGTGATAATCATGGCTTTGTGTATTGTAAACATTAGAGTATTTTCCTACCAGTTAGAGATGGAGAAACAGGAGTGACTGTACAGTTAACTGCAATACAAGTTAAATCTTAACAAGGATGCTTTTACCTAGCATGTTAACCAAAGTCTCAGCTTTTCAACCAGCAGTAATCTCTTCAAAGATGACTTCTATTCCAACCAGTGAGAAAGAGACAGGTGGGCAAAGATAACAAAGAAAACCACTTCAACATCTCGGGATGTAAAGGCTGCCTTACATTCCTGTTGAATCCGGCCGCATTCAGCACCAGGAGCTGTGCTGCCCAATGGCGCAGCACGTTTAGTGATTTTACAAAAATGTGCAAGTCGCACAAGCCCTGTGCAGGTAAAGCTAAAAATATTATGTATATAAATCTACCTCTCCCAGTAGTTAGAGGAAAGGCCACAAATGGGTTTGGTATGTAGCAGTGATTCAACTATGCTCTGAAGAGAAATTAGCTAAACACTAGAGACACTAACTCAATATACACACATCTGCTGGATGTGCGGGAAGGGAATACATTAATTTCTAGGCATCATCGTGCCTCAGGGAGCTTATAAAAGGACCAAACTAAAAGCAGTCTGCAATAAACAGGCATTACATTAAGTGGCAGAGCAGGAACTAAACAGAAGGGGAAGGTTAAAAATACTAAACAGAAAATGCTCTCAATCAGGCATTGAGGGATGACACCTTTCTGCGTGAGATTTCCTGAGGTGTGAGTTCAGAAGTCTGTGGGCTGCTTAAGGATCATTGTGAGTCCTGCACAGCAGAAAGGTGTATTTGGTCCCATATCACCCTAGGAAACATCATTTATGTTATCAGCACTTCTCTGCCTTGCTTTGACATGGATTTGATGATAAATCCTTCACGGATACCAAAATAAGACATTTTAAAGTATGCAGAAACTCCAACAGTCTTAACAAGGGTGAGAATCAGATGAGGACAAGTATATAATAAGAAAACACAACTTATTCACAAGAATACAGGCCCATTGGGATGCTGTTATTCATGGGGTTTGATAACTATATTCACGATGAATAAATCCCATTTACATTTAAAACTGAGCTCCTGTTTCTGAACACACAAAATGCAATGTTGGGTCACCTAGAAAAGTGAATCTTCCTTCTTCACCCTGGAACAAGGAAGACACAAATACTGTAATCCTGATCAGTTTTAGGAAGGTGAATCAACAGGGTCTCTACTGTCCACACCAGATGTTGATTTCTGTGACAAAGATCTTTCAATCCAAGAAAATTAAACCTATTTATACTTCCTTTACTGCATCAGTGTCACTGCCTAAATAAGTGGAAATGGAGATGACACATCCAGGGTTCAAGTCAGGTTATACTTTCTATAAGATCTGGTCCTAAACTGCCAAAATCAAGTAATTCCTGGCTGGTTGCTGTCCATTAGTAGAACTATGAGGGGCAGTAACGCTTCAATGGAAAGCATCTGACAGTCGCTCTCACAGTCAAGAGCTGTGCAGCACCAAGGCACCAAACCATGCAGTGGCTGCTGCCCCTGAACTCTTGTGCACATCTGCATCAGAACAAGTGAGGTGCCACATCATATTCCCACAATGTTCTGTGAGTGTTACATCCTCTTCCTCATCAGCTTGCTCCATGGCATGGGGGATGCAGGCCAGGAGAAGCTCAGTGATTCCTAAATGGTTTGCAGGGGATATTTTGCACGACAGTTGTGTGCTCTGTCTGTTCATCCCTTCTCAAGAACCCAGCAGGACTAAGAGCCCCAGGAGTCCAACAAAGGATTGTGTTGTGTCACAGGTCTAATGACCATTCATAGAAGAGCTACACAGGGTAAGGGCTGCTTGGCAACATCTGCCATCTCCCTTGCAATTCCCATCTAGAATAAAGTATTCCCCGGGCATCAGAAGTCTGAGAAACATTTGTCAAGACCTCTCTCCTATGGTGGTCAGCCCACCAGGGTCCTATTCCTAGGTAATTCCTCAGGCACTATGCCAGTGCAAATAAATACACCATTCTGCCTGATCAGGCTTCTGGTGGTGTTTGCATAGGTGACAAGAGATACTCAGAGCCCATGGATGTGGAAAATCGGGGCCTGAAGATTAGAAACTAAATGTAAAAATTGTCCCTACGTATACAAACACACCCACAGTCTGGACAGTTGCTGTGAATGTTTTGACCACAACCTTCAACAAGGAATTCAGCCCGAGATTTCATGCTGAGAATTAGACAGCTCTCACTTTGGGAATGCCATAGGAGAAACTTTAAAGAAAGGCTACGGAGGTTGGTAGCTACATCCTGTATGATTTGCTGGAAGATAGGACTCTGGTCAGTGTACTTTGGCTTACCTTTTTCCCTTTGGTTTTGCATCTCTTGAAACAACCTACCTTTCTCCATCCACATTTCCACCTAAAACATAGCTACTACCATTAAAAGTTGTATTCCACAATGATTAAAGTTAAATTGTAAGATTAAAATATAAAAATTACCAAATTGAGTGGGATTCAAGGGCACATGGAGTATTCAGGTAACTACTTTTACTGGCCTGCAGTTAGAGCAAACTTGTCAAAGGTTGCAAGGGATTTTAATGACATTGAATTAATTAATTTTAAATCTTTACTCAATGAAATAACATTTATTAGACTGACTAGCAGTAGGGAGACGTTTGTCAGCAGTGCTTAAGTTGGCAGACTCTCTGTTACTATACATAGCCAGAGAGGCAGAAAGTAAACATCTTATAGGATTAGCAGCTATGTTCATAGCTGAGATGAAATTTGAACATTTCATTAGTATAAGATTGATTCTGACATTTCATAAAGCCAAAATGCAAACAATAAAATGTGTCTGATATAAATACAGTATGCAGCACTTACTCAGATAAAGTTCAAGAAGCGCAGCAGGTTTAGTGCCATGACAAAGGAAATACAGAAGGGTCATTTAAGGACCCAACTTCTGCTAAGCACTTCAGTGTATGCTTAATCCTGTAGGTATCAACTAGATACTTTGTACTTATTAAAAGCAGAAAACAATACTAATAATCAGAAAACAGGAAAAATTTCCATGGCTAGTTATTGTAAGGGTGGTAAGAACTCCATCACCATCAAGGAACACAATATCACAACTGATTAAATTTTATTTATTGTGCCATCCTCTTAGTTTAAGATAATCTGTAGCAACCACAGCTTGACTGGTGAGACTCCAGAGACATGTGACAACGTTATAATAGAAAATACTTCATTACCTTATCTAGGCACTATTTTTTAAGCCCCTTCCTCCTGCAACAGGTTGAAAGTAAATATATGCCTCTCCTCTATTCTCACATCATGATTATTCTAGGTTTTCGTGCTATTGCATGCTTTACCATGATGATAATGTATCAGTATTAACTTTTTTCTTCTGTTAACTTTTATTAGAAGTTTTATTCCAGAAAACAGTCTGTTGAAAATCTTCTTTTGTACGTTAGAATGGGGTTCAAGCAAGGCTCATATCTAAAGCTACAGCTGCATGTCCATTGCTTTGTTCTATACTGGGCATAGGTAAGCGCATTCATTTGAAAGAGTGGGAATTCACTAGATTAAACCTGCCAATAAAGGCCTCCACAAAGGAACACTGCACAGCCTTGCCCATCTAATTCATTGCTCAGTAATTTCTGCTGTTAGAAAAGTTTTTATTCTGGTCTAGCCTGAATACTTTTACAGCTGAAGTGTTGTGTTCACCTTTGCTCAAGGGCAATTGATTAATTTCTATTTCTCTTCTGAGTAACTATTTATATCTGCACATACCTATATCCAGAGCTTATCATCATGCCTGTTTCACTCTTGCATTTCCCGACTGCCTTTCTTAAGTCAAAAAGCAAAACTTCTTTCTTTTGTTCTTCACAGGTTGCACTTTCTAGACTACTGATTATTTTCATTTAGGTTCTCCAGAGAGAGGAGCTGTCAGCTCCAGCTCCAGACCTACCATTCCTCAGTAGACTAGAAGAGTTTCTTTCTGTAGTTTGCTGTCGATCCTCCTGCTCATACACACCCAGAGCAAAACTTGGCTTTTTAAAAACAACACAGCATTGCCCACTATACAGCTATCTCCAATCTAAAGAACTGCGCCCCCTTTCACTCTTCTTACAGCTGCTCATTCCTGCCTACTTCAGTTTTATCCTTACTGAATTGAAAAACCAGTTTGTCAATAGCATTTTGATCAGCTCAAAGTATTGTTAAAAAGAGCTTTCTTATTTAAAAAAAAACCTTTATTTTCCTTTTGTTAAGGACATTATCTTCCTAAAACTTCACTAAGCATCTGACAGTGCACTAGAAGCAAAGCACTACAGATTAGAGAGACATGATGAAAGCTTGGAGGCTATAATTGTTCAAAAAGAATAATTTCCTTTTCAAAGGTAAACATCAGCCTTGCAGACAAAGATAAGGCCAAGTGCACAATTAGATACGCAAGTCTGTGTTTCTGCTCATATCTCCTGATATCAAAGATTGCAGGAAAATTCAAAGTGTTTTCTTAAAATGTAAAAAAGAAATGAACAGGAAAAAGTGTAGGAGACTAGAAGGAGTCATGCCAGAACTGCAAGCAGCTTTTAGAAAAGCTCTTTTCCTCAATGCCGGAAGTCTTTGAAACAGGAGATAACAAGCCATGAACTACAGCACCCATTCAAAGCAGAAATAATTTAAAATGTTTACATTTTGTCCACTGGCCTTTCGAATGAAAGCAAGCCGAACTCCATAATGTTATATAATCTCATCTTTAACAGCCCATCTCTTGTAAGCAGAAAAGTATATTGTCAATATACACAGTGGGGATAGAAACACTGTCATTTTCACCTATATGGTTTGAGTTCAGATTTGAACTATTATTAACTCAAAGCTGCACTAAACCTCAAACAACCTTTGAAATAAATACAAGCAGGAGCCATTCTTTCTACCTTTGCTGTTGCCAAATTTAAGGCAAAAGTCTACGCTCTATATAGTGGAAACTTCCCTTTTAGTAGAAGAGATACTCTGTGGACCAAAGAGAATCAGCCCGTTGGGCAATGGCAAGTACTAGGAGACACTTTTGACAAAACTCTCCATTATTATTCATTTCATTAAAATGGACTTTGCATCCTTAGCAGAAGAAACAGTCATTGAAGTAAGTATTGTAAAAAGCACATAAGAAGAGTTTCTACCTTTCCTGGATAAAAGTTAATAAATAAGGGCAAAAGGAAAGCAACTGCCTTGCCAAAAGTTGCATCGGAGGGCCCTGACACAGAAACACAAGAGTTCTGACTCCTGAATTACCCATGAGTGCCCATGGTGTTCCAAACCCTGTAGTCAAAATTGACATTCTTTGCTTTATCTCTCCCACTAATTATTTTTTTCAGGTGCAAGCAGGTGAACTCAGCATCAGACCATGAAACGTACAGATTAAACATATTTGATTGTTTATGGCAATATGATGCATTTAGACTTTTCTAGCATCTTTTTCCCCATCAAAATACTTGTACCTCTTACCTGCAGCTATCTCTGACTTGCTTGCTGTCACTACGCAATTTCATGATACCAAGCCTGATTCTTTGCACCATTACTCAGTGCATGCCAAGCTGCAAAAGAAACAGATCTCAGTTCTCTATACACTTACAGGGGTACATAGCATGCTCTGGCCCAGCAGACAGGTCAGTGTCTGACCTTCTGGTGGAGTCAGTCAGTCTCCATTTACTCTTCTTCCAGCCTAATGTGAACAATTTCACAGCAGACAAAAAAACCCTCCCCTCCACCTAATCTCCTATTATTTTTCCTAGTGGAGTCCATCTAGCTTACATCAAAGAACTGGTCTCGTTAAGCCATTGTTTTATAAATCTGCTAATATTTTTCCTATCCATAATACAGAAGACACTGCTGATAGAAATATGTCAACAGGAAGACAAACAGGCAGCATTTGACATGCTATTAGTCTAAGTCTGGGTGGATAAATAAATCATAGATCACATACTCATAAAGTGGAAAACACTGTTTATTTCCACTGGATTTATTACGCACACATCTCCCATATAGCACGGTGATAAAACACACCCCACAAAAAAGGATGTCACAATGTACCCAAGAAAGGACTGTTGATGCAACCAGGACAATGTATTCTCTCCGAAGAAAGGGCTTCAGTCTCTTGGGAATTTATCACACAGGTCATACAAAACAAAGCCAGCTGGATATTTAGCTATATCACTGTATATGGCAGGGTAATTCATCAAGACTGAATCATTCCTAAACACTGGATGTTTCTCTGATAGTAATTTGTTCTATAAGTGCAATAAATACCAAGTATTTCACCCCTTTCTTTAAAATATTGAAAATTTCCACACTATTCTTAGATGAAAACTATATGCTAATCCTAGTTTGATGCTGAATCAGGCCTACCCATCAGTGTATGCCACCATCTCCTAACTGAGAAAATATAAAATAACTTAATGAAGTTGTTAGCCATCCACATATATTTCAGCTCACCATGCTCTCCATAATAAATGATACTGATACAGCAAAACTGAACCCAATTTATTTTGGTGACACTTCCTAATTAAGAACAGCAGTAAAGAAACCACCTTGGCAATTGTTTCAGTCGCAACCTTAACTATATAAAAAAAAGCCAGGATGCTTAAAAAGGGGGCTTTGCAATCAGGTCACCCAAACTCTAAGGAATAAAACACATACAGATATGGAGATTTCAGTTAAAAGAACTTCAGAGCTGGAGTCTTTACTGGCGTAATGGACCATCAAAAGAGAATATTTTCTTTGGGTTAGAAGTTTGTCATTGCACAGATGCCTGTAACCCACTGGTGCCATCCACTTTCAGACAGTGGGGAATGATTAAAAAAAAATCAAGAGCTCTTTTTAATTTTTTTCAGGAGCAGTTACTTCAGAGGAAGTGTCTCAGATAGGTAAAGTATTACCTTGATCTCTAGATAAATGCTGTGTGGAAGTATTCAGAGACAGAAGGTCATTTTGTTTAAAGGGCAAAGGTGCCTCTGTGCCTAATGTGCCACGTTCCAAAAGCTACCTACAGCTCAGAGGACCAAGTATCAATAAAATACATTTTTAGTTTGTTTCTTCATAAAACACAGCCCAGCTAAGCACAGGGCACAAAGACGGTGTGACAGAAGAGAAGAAAATCCCTATTAAATCCATTTTAATTGTGAAAATAAGCTCTCTGGAGAACCTAAGTACAGGACTGGTAAGAAAGCACAAACCTCTCTTTCCTCCACTGCTTTCTTAGAGCAAACAAAGATGATGAAAAGCCAGGCACAATCCTGGTGGAAGAACAACTTTCATCCTGGTAATTAGGCAAGTGCAGCCAGAGGCACAGCAGAGCAACACAGCACAGACTAACAGGAGAAAGCCAAGGAATTTCCAGTCAGCACTGCTATGGGGATAATGGAAGGGGTTTGCCAGCCAGTGCAGTGAACCCCAAGCATTTTCTGTGCTGAGAGCCTCTCTTATGCAAGAGAAAGCTCCTCTGGTTTATATGGCACAGTCCCACACTGAGCTGGTTATTGCTGCTGAGACTCAGTGCTGGCTCACCAGCAGCTCTGTGTGTGTTGGCTTTTTTCCAACAATGGCAACTTCTGTTCAATTCCCTCATTATTCAAGGTGGGGTGAGGGAGCACTGCCATAGTGCCATATTTTGCTCTGACCTCCTCTTGCCTGCAGGCTTCTACTGTAACTAGTCAATGTTCATCACCATACTCATTACAATTTTGGGTTCTCATTAATTGATAAATGGTCCAAAAGCCAGGACTGCTGATCTCTGAAGCCACTCATCATGAGAGTGCATCTAACTAATAACTTTAACAGAACTCATTGAGCCCTGGCTTACACCACAAACTGTCTTCCACAGCTCAAGCCTTACTTACCAGTTTTGCCACATAGCTGCAATTGCATATTTTTCCCCATGAATAAAATTATTTTAAAAGATCCCACACCATGCCCCCCCCACCAAAAAAAAGAGGAAATATAAACCACTAACATGAACCATAGCCTTCTAGGAAATATTAATGCTCTTCTGTCAATATTAATGCTAAAATCAAGGTAACTTCAGTTGCATAATTATTTCTCTCAACCACTAGCAATCTGATGCTTTCTCAGAAGAAGATGAAATGAGATCTCCTCATTACAGGAAAAGGTATCCCTCATTTGTTTGGTTTAGATATCATTAAACAACCCTGAAACTCAACTGCATCCCTCTAGGGAAAAGTTAAAGGTGATTTTTTTATACATATTACAGGCAAATGTTCACCATTACAAACAAATGTGTGGGTTTTTCCGAAGAAACTCTAAATAAAATCATACATTAATTATGTTATCAGGATCATTCCCTTACTGCAATTCAGTAAAGTCTGCATTCCCAATGCAAGATAACATAGAAACATAGCTAACATAGAAAATTTTAACAAATACAGCAAACTTCAAGGAAGATTCAAAGAACGGCTGCTTCATTCCTGCAAAAGGAACCAATTAAAGACCCAGCACTAAAAGGATTTTGAATGTATTGCTCTTGAATGAAACAATGTTTGAAGAAGGAAATTGATTTGTTTATGAGACACATTGTTGGCTTTGCTGAGTTTTACTGCCACAGTTTTCCTCCAAGAGGAAATACATTATTAAACAAGAAAGAAGAAAGTGCCTATCAATCCCAGTAAAGCAGCCTAGTGTTAATGTCAGCAATGACATGGCAAGGCTTCTACCGAAGTTTTATTTGGTATTTTTAACTAGAAATTCTCCAGAGCTTTCAAGATCCAATTTACATCCAAATTCCTTCCAAAAGGTTGCAGTTTTGATGTGAGCTTATTACATATTCTTACCTGATTTTTTTTTTTTTAACTTGAATTCTTTAGGGTTTGGACTGGCCTTTATTTTGGGCATTTTACAGAGCCCATAACAACAGAGGCCAAATCCCACCACAATACAAATAATAATTTATCCAGCACAGAAACCTGACCTTTTCGTGTACATTTTTGGAAGCTGCATTATCAGGTAGATCTGCTGAGAAACAGAACCCAGAAAATAGGTCCTACAAACTGTATACCAGAATCAGATAATTACATTGTATGATAATGAACTAGCATAGTTAAGGAAGCATCAGTACGGCCTTAGTGGTTCCTAAAAGTAAAAAACTGAATTAGTGTGCCATCAGAGCTGTGCTATTATACCACAGAAACACAGCATGAAGCTTCCAGCACTTCTCTGTTCCTGGCCTCAGACTCGTTCCAGTAAGAAGACTGTGCCCTGCTGCTGCCTCTGTAGCTCTAACCCATTTTCTTCTTCTCCCTGTAGGGTCTGGAACAAAGTTTTGCTGAGATCAACTCAGGAGAGGGAAGAAAGAATGAGGATAAGAGAAAATAGGGAAAAGTATAAGATAAATAATATGGGAGTCATCAGTGGTCAATGTTAATTATTAATTGATTGAGAAAGAGAGTAGCGAAGTGCTGTCGCTGCATTAAACCCTGCTTATGCCTCCTTACAGACACACAGATCAAGAGCTGTGGGGGATGAAGCCCATAGGAAAGCGAGATGTTGAAGACAACTGCAGCAATTTTGTACCAAAAAAAAGCAGACAAACTAGTCCCTGACCTAGATGTTGTAAAATATGGAGAGTTCTGCTTTCAGGAGCCTTCTCCCTGATGAAATTATTGACCATACCAACTTCATTTGGTTCTATTTTATTTTTTCTCTTCTAGTCTTGCTAAATCAGCATGTACTGGCATAACTATGTACACAATATTCCTTCAATGTAGAGTTGCCTTACAATTTTGACTTAGGGTGTCCTAGAGCACAGGCCTGATGAAGAAAAAAAATATGTAGGAAAAAGCTTCCCACTCTTAAACAACTCATCCTCCCATCCTCAAACTCTGCCATGATTTCCTCCCTACTTGTTAATTTATTGAAAGGGCTCCTGTGCAAACTAGAGATCAGAGCCCAGCGTATACACTGTATAATGTCTCACAAAGGATCTCTCATGCTGCTTAATCTTCTGGTATCACTATTATTTCAGTAGATAAACAAAAACTTAAGGTATATCTGGCCAAAGTAAAATCATATTTTTTAATTACATCATTTTATGTTTAGACATTTCTATGGTTATGTTTTGCTGAGATGCAAGAAAAATACATTGATTAAGAGCAGTTTGAAAACTAAATAATCACAGCAGGGAAGGATGACTGCATGTTTACCTGCTTGTTACATCTCAGCTCATTTATTAGAAATGAAGAAAGAAACAACTGATTCTTCAAATCTATGCCTAGCTTCAAAATCAGAATTTTCATTCCCCTTTCTTTTACATCAAAGATTCCTGTCTGCTGAGGACAAGACACAACCAGGCAAAATCTGGTGTTAGCTTCAGCAGTTCTGCATGGAATTAGCAGGCCATGAAAGTTTCGGTTCCTGGAAGTGGCAGAGACAGAAGATGTCTGCTGTGCAAAGGGGGTGGCCGTCAGGGGAATGTCACAGGCAAAGCCATGCTCTAAGATCTAATATTAGCTCTTCTATTCATGTGTGCCACAGCAAAATCTTAACTAAAACCTTATTTCAACAACATTTCCTAAACTTTGACTGCTTGACTTTGCATCCAGGACTGATGTTTAGCATTGCTATTCACAGGTCTCAAATATATGCTTTAAATCAGCATATTTGCTGCACCATTAAGGAAGTTTGGATCTTCCTCATTTTCCAAGCAGGTGTCTTTAATTTCTGTAGCAATCTCCCGAGCTCTAGCTCTTTGGAAGGCAGTGTTTGACTGTGATGAGCGCCCAGGCCCAGGCCCGGGCCCGGCTCCCCTCACGGCTCTGCTCGGCCCCAGCGGCAGCGGCACGGAGCGCGGTGCCCCAGGGCCGGAGAGCTCCCGCTCGCTGCCGAGGCTCGGGGAAGGATACCAGCAGGTGGAGCTTCAGGGCAATCCAAACGGCTGCTCTCCGCCTTCCCTGCCGCACATCCATGGGAAGCTGCTCTCCCCTGCATCCCCACAGCCAGCCGGGCAAGGCTCCTGCCGGGAGCGCCGAGCGCTGAGCACGGACACAGGCACGGGCACGGTTCTCTCTCTGAACAGCCCAGCAAAGCCAGGCTGGGCAAACACAGCCCCCGCAGGGCACCTGGGGCTCCTGCCCTGCGGGACACACGGAACACAGCCGGCTCCAGCAGCCCCGGCGAGGCAAAGCTGCCTCTGCCGCCCCGTGTGCCGCCTTCCTCGGCTCCGGGAGCCGTGAGAGCACATCTCCCATTTCATACATGCACGCCCAAAGCGTAAGAGCCATTCAAGTTTCAGTTCACTTTGCTAGAGGTGTACTCAGAGCAATAATTCAAATTTTTTAAAATATATCTTTTCATTCTTTGCAAAACAAGGTTAATTCCTAATGAAACCATTTGTGCTTAGTCCGGAAATGGAGAAATGGAATTAGGAGTTAAGTAACAACAGGGAAATCCTATCTTCTACTACCCTGCAGTATTTCCAGCTACATTTAATACATATACAGTTTTATTTGAAGTTGCTGTCACCCTGTAAAGTTTGCCTCTGACTTTTCAAAGAACGTATTTAAGTCGAAAAGTATGTTGTTCTTCATTTTATAGCTTCCCCTTCCAGTACCTCTGCATTTGCTAGTGTTCAGGTACTGGGTGTCTCCAGAAGGAATTTACTGTCTCCTACATTACAGGCCGACATTTTGGGCTTACCTGCTTCTTTTAACACACAAGCACACACACACTGCACTCTAAAACCCTCAGCTGCTCTGTGGTTGTTATGATGCAGCCTTCCCTTTGAATCCTTGGGCTGAACAGCAGTGACAAATATAGGTGCATATGAGTGAGCCCTGTGGGTCACCTGTGGTTTTCAGTGATGGATGACTGTAGGTGCACAAATTAACACAGAGGTGGCTAATAATAATTTTCTGTTTCTCACATAGAAAATGCAATCTGTCCTTCTCCCTCCCCCAACACTCCCCAGGGTTTTGCTGATTTGAAAATTCATAGACACTTGGAGAAATCAAGTGTCCATAGTCCCTACCATATTTAGGACCTAAAAGTTAACTTGTTTCAACCAGAGCTGCTTTTTTCCAAGTCCACCTTCCTTCAATTCAGCTTCTTGCTTCTAACCTTTCAGCTTATCAGCATTGATTTATTTAATATAAAGTAGTGAGGTTACCTTAGATCAATTATACCTTTTTTTCTGTGCAATTTCCAATGCTTAATACATCTGTTACTGCTCAGCCGCAGGGACAACTTGTCCAGCTGGATCCTAAATTATTTCAATCCTTAATTAAATTGTATTTTTGCCACAGCCCAGCCAATGAGCATAATTCTTTTATGGCTAAGAAGCCTCTTTAGAAATAATCCAATAGCCCATATTAAAATATAGGTCATTGTGAAAACTGCCAAGTGCCTGACTTGTCATAACTTTGAAGACAGGCTCTGAGTCTCCTTTGGCATTGCTGATTCTTTCAGTGCTTGGAGGCTTAATTTTAAAACAATCAGCTCAACAAAAACAATTTACTTAGAACTGTCCAAACTACTCAATGTTAGCTGGGAAGCTAATTTGCTACTTGGTGCTGCAGTTGGATAAATGCTACAACTAAGGGCAAGTGGAGGTTTCCAAGTACTAAATCAGTTCACAACTTGATGTGCCTATTGCTGTAGAACTGCAAAGGTTTTGGACAGTAAAAGCAAGTAAAACCCATTCAAACCTACACATGAGGTGAAGATACCTGTAAGGTGGGTGTGTAAACCTTCATAAGGCAAAACATAAAAAAAATTCTTAAACTTTCAGGAGAAACTTTTTCACTCTGCAACTAATACCCATTATAAGACTTGAACCCTTTCAAAAGTTTATATTTTTAGAGATTCACTTTCCCCCTAAAAGAAAGCTCAGATTGGCTTTAAATGTTCAATGATCAGTATAGTACACAACAAACTCAAGATCAGTAACCTGTATTAAGGTACCCTAATTAAGCAAGATATCAGGCTTATTCTCAGTCTTTTTTTGCAGCCTGCACAATTGGACATATTTTACTTGCTGTACCAGCAGAGATATCAGCAAGAGACTGGCACCAAGAGAAAGGACAGGTCCTCCCAGCAAGCAAGAACAGATTGCTTCTGGTTTTCATTTAGCCTTTTCAACAGAAGGAAAATAATGCCCAGCAACTTGCCATCAGCAGTGCAGTAAAAAAATCATCTTAGGATTATATGAAATTCAGCAATTTTTTCTGTCATTGGATATTTTGGATCATCTCTCAGTCTAGCTTTGGAAATCAAGTGAGGTGTCTTGTTTAGGGTCTGCAGATGACAGAAATGATGAAGTATCTTACAAAAACCTTTATTTAAGCAGATGCAAATAATGCTATGACCACAGGGAGTTCCCAAGTTAAAACACTTCTCATGAATTCTACCCAGAGGTGTATAAGCACAGAAAACTCCTACATGCAAAACGAGCTTCCCAAAGGAAGACAGATTAATCTGGTACCTTGTTCTCATAAATGCCTTTTATAAAAGCAAGGAAAATGGGGTAGATATTAATCTATCACGACATTACAAAAGTAGCTGTTACAATGACATTTGTAATTGTTAGTCTGAGCAGAAGACATGGAGATAAATAGAATTGTTAAGACAGGAAAGGAACTGACTAAAGAGGATATAATACTATGTTGTGCTATAAGGATAATTACAGGCTTGGAGTGAGATTACCCATCTTGAAAGATCTGTTAGGAGGAATGATCTTATTAAATATTTGCATTAATAATATGCACCCAAAAGTTTGTGTTTGCTAATGAAATTTGGAGATTATGAAGTCGGCAGGCAACATTTAATCAGTGAAGAATGGGACTCACATGGAATAAAAGGAAACCTAGCATGACAGAAATGGGAGGGAAGCAAACAGAATAGAATTATAAACCTGGTCTCTAAGAATTAACGAGGTGACAGAACAGAATGACTTGGGTGTTTATAACCTGTCTGTGGACAAATATTTAGTACAGGTGTGAAAAAGGCAACTGAGATCCCCTTCTCAGTAAAGTCTTGACTGGTAGTCCTGTGAATAATTACTGTTTCACTAAAGGTTGGTAAGACTTCATCTAAAATCTGGGCCATTATTGCTCAAGAAAAGTTTATTCCAACCAGAAAGGAGAAAGCTTACACAGACAAATGACCTGGTGAACCCAGAAGAAAGACTACAGCTGACACAAGTGTACTGGTTCTCCTACTGTTCAAAGCAGAGAGGAGGTCCTTGCTCCCTTTTGGACCTTTTGGACCCTTGCACCCCTTGGACCCTGCACCCACTTCTCTCTTGCACAAGATGAAGGGACGAGGATGGAGTGCACGTCATGCACAGTCAGACTGAAATTGGGAGTGCTCCTAGTTCCACCCCACTTACATGCAGCTTTGCAAATTGCTCTCAAACAACTATCTCTGAGATAGAATAAGCCTGATGCTAAAGCAGCAGCAGAAGCTAGTGATCCAAAACAGGTAGCAAGAAAAAATACATTGAACCTGAAACTTAACTACGGTGTGAAATGTTCCAAAGGAGATTTAAATCTTTCAAAGACACTAAGTGCTAGTAAACTGGAAAGAGGCCAAAGGGAGGTGAAGAGGGCATGCCTACAGAGAAGGGGCAGTGGTGAAATTGTGAGGGATAAAACTCCTAGACTTCAACATCATCCTCTCTACACACACATAATCTATACATTATAAAATGATAAAGATTCCATGGGATAGCTTGCTTGGATGACACTGATGGTTCTCATGAAGAAGGTCATCTGATGCCAGAGGTAGCAGATCCCACGTAAAATGAGCTTTGAAGGTGTGTATTTATGACAATCTCAAGCAATTTGATAAGTTACAAAAGCTGCTATCATGGGAAACAGGGAGAGGCCTTGTCTTCCCCTGGAACTTGGCATTCTTGCATAAACAGAATACCAAACTGTGAAGTGTTTCTGTAATATTTATTTTCAGTCTGAAGACAGTTTATAACATGACAGACACTGTCAAAATGCAGTGTTGGACCAACCCAAACAGGCCCTTTTCAGTGAAAGAGATGCATTTCTTTAGCTCTAGGGAAGAGATACTATGACAACAGCCTGCTAACAATACAACCCAGAGCTTTTAAATAGTAAATAAACACTACATTTGGAATGGCACTGTGATTTTAGAGACACTATGAAGCAAACCTGCCCAGCCCACTCGTAAAAGTCTGAGGAGCTGGGGCTGATATATCTACAGTCATTAAAAGATGTCTGATATAGTCTGTAGCACGGCATCCTTTACCTGCTAACCTAGAAAGATGGGCACCCCTGCCAAAGCCATGTTCCTATCACTG
Organism: Origma solitaria; assembly: GCA_013397895.1. Taxonomy (NCBI): domain Eukaryota; kingdom Metazoa; phylum Chordata; class Aves; order Passeriformes; family Acanthizidae; genus Origma; species Origma solitaria. The sequence continues at coordinate 4,633,329 of VZRL01000950.1, forward strand.
TGAAATCCTTTTAACATTGATTTAGTCAGAAGGCTTTGTTCCCAGTTCCCGCAGCAACTGGCTATTCCCCAAGTTTCTTCTGTCACAGAATAACCAAACCTAACTTCATTCAACTTACGCACTTTGTTTGAAAAATGTTTAGCCTTTCAGTGCTGGTGAGCCTCAAGGCTAGAATGAGTTTCTGTGGATGTCCCAGGACAAGAAATTAAATACCTGGTGTATATATCCATTGCCCCTTTTACTCTTTTCATTGTGTCTTGGATTCTACTAAGAAACAGATGTTCTAAGTCTTCAAGTCTGAAGCAACTTTGTCATACAAGCCTATTCATAAAAAAAATCCTAAACCCCAGGTCTTTAGTTCCACTGCATTCACTGCTTTGATAGTTAGAACTTTTCATTTTACCACTAAATTTATCATGGTTCCTTTGGTTTAAATGGTGGCATTTTGGTTTTTTTTCCTCAGTGACATTATCCTCAAATTACTTATAAAGCAATCATATCCCTCTCAGTTACTGTTTTGTTTGGCTCAACTGCCAAGATCTTGCACCAAGTGTATCAGACACTTCATGAAGCAAGACTCTTTCACATGCACCCATGGTAAAGCTCAAGTCCCATCATATCTGAACACTGTTTGATATCACCCTTCCCAGAAGATGTCCACAGGTTCATAGGAAGGACAGTAGGCAGCTTCTGTAGTTCTGTAGTATCAGTGGCAGAGGGCTGTACTACCAGCACTGGAGAATTCAAACCCTGCTAACAAGCACAGTGAGCCTTCACACCACCAGCAACTGGAGCTCTGAAAGCACACACAAAATTGTTGTTCATTGTGGTTTTTTTCTTCTTAGACACTAATGTGTGAGTGACAGCCTTGGTTTACTGTTACAGCGCACAGTATATTCTCCTATACATTGCAAAGAATGACAGAATTTGAATAATTGATGACTAACCTAGCAATACCTGACTATTTTCTGAAGTAAATTACAGCCTATTTCCCAGCCAACAGTGGAATATCACTAGCACCCTGCCATATTGCCTGACCCACTGAGATTTTTAAATACAATATTCCCTTCCCTGACTTCAACTCTATCCACTGTCAAGCTCCATTAGGCATAAAAAGATCCAGACAGATTCAAGATTAAGCAACTTTTTTATAAAATCCAATTGAGGACTTTCTTACCTTGAGGGTGCAGCAGATATTACATTAACCAGACGGTGCACACTTTTCCATGCAAGAACTAAAGGCATATATATATATGCAGAGTGACTTAATTCTCTTAGGAAATAAGCGGGGGCTTTCAAGATTCCTCCCACCATAGACATCATGATCAAGCTCAGCTAATTGAGACCTTGTGGGGAAAAGGGTGTTCCTTAGCAAGGCCTTCTTTTTCCAGAAGCAATACGGGAGTGCCTCTGTCTAGCGTAGGACGTCTGTGCAGATCATTAAGGCAGTAATAGTCACGTGGAGAGAGGGGAACCAGGTTTAAAAAGCTCCTTACTGGCTAGGCTACATCTTCGGCTCCCAGAGAGACTGCAGCCCCTGAGTGGTGGAACCAAGAAGGAGCAATCCCCCTTCAGTCATCTTCCCCCTCCCCATAGGTACCAGGGAATGGGACAGAGACACCCCCAGTGCTATCTGGTGAGTTTGTCAACAAGATGCCTTCAGGGCTGTGCAGCTGAGAGCAGAGGCTGCCTTTATGTCTGAAACGGAGCGTGTCCTTTATTTGCTGTGGGAAAATGGAGGTGCAGACTCACAGAAACACAGGAGCGCCGGGCATATTTGGGGGGGCATTGCATGGAACACGGTTGGTATTTGGTGCATTTGTTGCATGTGGTGGAGTAACTGAAGGGTGGGACGAGGAGGAGGCAGCAGCGCAGCTGCGCACCAGCACAATCCCGTGGGCTGCACTGCACGGGAAAACAGCAACTGCTCATAGGGCACTGTGGTATGACTACAGACTTACAGCAAACATGGCATGGAGTGTCAAAAAGAAGAGAAAAAGGTTTATTGTGTGTGTTTGAAAGAGATGAGGACAGAAAATCACACAGTAACTAAAAGAGAACGTATGAGCTGCATGGTCTAAGCACCCAAGTGCTCTGGAACAGTCCACTGCTCAAATACTTCACCCAGATGAGGGCTTTAGGATCCAAGTCACAGCTTGGATGTTGGAGCTAGAACCAAGAGTTTTTGTGAAGGCATAAAATCTGTAAATTGTCATTAGCTGTCTTACTAGCATCTTTTTAGTCTGTGGCCGAAAGAGAGGAGCGGAGGATGACGATATGTGAACTTTAACTCTGAGGTGGTATTCTTTTTCACATTCCAAGTTTGCAGAGAAATCCAGAATTGTTTATGAATTTTGGCTAGCACCTCTTTAGGTATTACAATGTATCTAATACTGTTTTATCAGCCCTAGCAGAGTGAACAAGAAATGTAACACCTTCAAGAATCCTCTGTGATTTGCCCTGCTCTCACCGATGCCAGGCAGGATGGAAGCTATCTGATGTTGGGGAGGGAGAGCTGGTTTCTGCCTTTTTGGTCAAATTTTATTCCCTTAACTGACACTGAATGTAGAGTTACAGTTCACAGCTGTAACAAGAAGAATCCCTGAAAACCCCATTCTGCAGCTGTATTTAGCCAACTTCTGGCACTAGTCACAGCTCTGCCAGATAATTCTTTGCCCATTTTACACGTAAAAGACTCAGATTCCGTTTGGAATACCAGCAAATAGTTAATGTCCCAAGAACATCTTAACCTGACAACTGAATTCTACCAGCCTCACTCTTGCCATGAAAGAGAAAGCTGGCATCCATCGGTCCTGGTGTAGGAGCATTAGCAGCGTGCAGCTCTGTCTGCCATCCAGCCTGCACCCCACCGGGTTCTGATGTCAAAAGCCAAATTCTGCTGTTTAACTAAAGCCACACTAGCGGACAGGGGAGGTCAAGCGAGAAACAAGGGAAGTGGGCAATCCAAGCAGGCTCTACCTGTTGCCTGCTAACGGCACTTTCAGCTGGCCGGACCGGGGATGGGCACTCTGCCTGACGTGAAGGAGCCGCTCCGAGCGCGCCGTAGTCGGCGGCAGGACGAAGGCGACCTGTGCAACTCGGCGGGGAGCCGGGGCAGTGCAGGGCTCGGGGCTGTGCGGTCCCCCGACAGTGCGGGGCTCCCGGCGGTGCGGGGCGCGGGTCGGAGCTGGCGGGGCCGGGGTGGCGGCCCCAGGTGCGGCCGCTCCCCGCGGAGGAAGGCGCGGGCAGCCCCGCTCCCCGGGGGCGCCCCGGCGGGCGCGGGCGCCGCGGTCCCCCCTCTCCCGCCTCATTTGCATGGCTCTTATTACGGCCGTGCCTCGCTCCCGCCGCGCTGACACCGCCGGGCTGAGCGCGGAGTCGCCTCCAGCGGGAAGCGCACTTCCGTTATCTGTGCGTCCGCGCCCCCTCCTCAGCTCGCTCTCTCTGGATGTTTAAGGCGAGGATGAACAAACAGATCCAGCCCGAGCGCAAAGTGTCGGTGGTGGCCCCCTTGCCGGACCGCGCGGGGCCGCCGCCGCCGCCGAAGAAGGACGTGGAGCTGATCCTGGTGAAGGAGCACAACGGGGTGCAGTACACCAGCAGCAGCCTCCTGCCCGCCGCCCCCGCGCCGCGCTACGGCACCCAGGACAGGGAGACCTGGGGAAAGAAGATCGACTTCCTCCTCTCCGTCATCGGCTTCGCCGTGGACCTGGCCAACGTCTGGCGATTTCCATACCTCTGCTACAAAAATGGAGGGGGTAAGAGCACCGCTTGCGAGGTCTTTTTCCCCGGCCCCACACGCCTAAGCCCCACCGCCGCGAAGGCGGCATCCCCCTGTTCTTCGCGGAGTTTCTGGGAGAAAGCCGAGAGCCGGGGCTCACCCCGCGGTGCCCGGGCGCGGTGCCGGAGGGCGAAGGGAGAAGCGGCGGCACCGCCGCGCTGCCCCAGCGCTCCCCGCTCCTCCCTTCGACCCCCGGGCAGCGGGGACCCGCCGCGGCCCCCACGGCACCCGGGGCACCGCTCAGCCCCTTCCCGCGAACGACTGCTCGCACACCTCTCGAAGTTTAACTTAGTTTTTGAGTACAGGCGTATCTGCCTTGTGCTGCCACTCCAGGCTGATTAGCACTTTTTTCGTTCGCACAAAATAGCACCAAGGGCGNCGGGAAGCCCAAACCAAAAACACTCGAGCAGAAAGCAGCATCTAGAAGAGCTAGCGCCAGACCACTGAAAGGTTTCGTAGGGGCAGGGCAGCTTTAATGTGGGATCGGGATTTCTGCCCTCTGTTCTGCAGTGTGGGGGTTCTCCCCTCCTCCAAAGTAGGTAGGAGACTTGTTACAAACAAAACCTCACCTCCTGCACAGTTTGGCAATGACAGCAACAAAAAATTACACACAGTAACTATAGTTGGCTCAGATTGTCTGGCATGTCTTCAGTAAGACCTTAACTCCATCGTCTTTCATCTCCCTGAAGTACACTGCGTTGTCAGTGATGACTCCAGACTGTGATGGAGTAACACCATCTGCAAGCCGGGCAGGTGCCTGGGGTGCTTTCAAATCACACATAGAAAGAACAGACCCTGCCTGGCAGATGGAGAACTGTGTGTGAACAGTGAACCACACAGACAGAACTGATAGATAGAAAGCACATTCTGTAAGATATGTATGTATATAGTAATGGTGTGGTTGCCTGGTGATAAAGGCTAATGGTTCACAGTTGTAGCATAAAATAATTGCTTCCTGTGAAAACAGGAATGCAGGATGGATGGGAAAATCCCTGTCAAATAACATGGAGTCACACCTGTCCTTGGAACTTAGTAGGATACTGGTGCTAATGAAACACTCGTCAAGTTCGGTACCTACAGAACTTCTGAGAGGAGTCAGAAAACCTCTCTGCTCACCACCCAGACAGGCTGAAGAAAGTAGTTAGTACTGAAAAATAACCTCCATCCTTATTTCGTTATGTCCAAAAATAGTTCTAGCCACTCACACTACAGCAACACAATGCATCATGAACCCAGCAGGCTCCCACTGTGTCAGGTGCAGATGTGGCAGCAGCATCATTCATACCACTCAGGACATATGCACCATGGCCACATCTCCAGCTCATCTGGCAATTTTTAGGAAAAGAGATATATTCCCCTATCTCACATTGCACAAGGTGACACCCAGAGTGCCTGAACTCTTCTCTTTTGTAATTTGGGTCACTTCATTTCCTAACCTGCTTCCTTTATAATTTACTGCCAGCTCAGGCACAGAGGTGTCTGCAACTCTCTTGCATTTTGTTTAGCCTCCATGTATTACCTCAGTGTTAGTTCAGCTAGAGAAACCTGGGTCTTCATTAGCATCTTCTGATTCAAATACTTCCAAATGGCAGTGAGGAGAAAGCCAACACAGCTACAAGAGGCACCTTTCAGTGAAAAGTTTGCAGTAATTCTTCAATATCATCAAAGTAAAATGAGACCTTTACAAGCAAAAGTAGAGACACCTGTGATACCAAAGACTATAGAATGACTGAGAACTGTTTACTGATACAGAGATCAAACACTCTGGTATCTTAAAAAATTTCTGTCCATTGCCTCTCATGTTGGACATACATACCAGTTTTAGTCAGTAGAAACTCTTGTAAGAGATTCAGGCTCTAAAAGTACTGAGTTTCAAACCAACTCAGTCCCTTCTTTCTTTCAAACTGTGTTTGGGAGTTTGTTTGCTTTATGAGTAAATTTTCCTACAAGATGAATAAACATAAGGAATGGGCAGAGCTGTGGGATATCATTGGATTTTATTGACATCTTTCCAGTCATAAATCACAGATATTCTTAAATATATTTCCCCCCCACACTGCTATTGCATGAGGGAACCTTTCTAGCACTAATTTAACTTTTGCTGCCTCAAAAGGAGAATACAGTGGGTTTCATATAATTGCTATATATACCCATGCAGAAGTTGGTACATGGATATTGACATGGGAAAAATTTAATTTCACTATCTTAGTAATTTTTCTGGACTGCTGAGCAAATTAAAGGGCTGAAATCAGAAGCTGTCTTTATACTTGTATAGCATGCTCAGACTTACCCTATTAAAAAAAAAATACAGGATGCTCATAATAGGATTACAGTTTTGCTTTTTGATATTTATAAGGAACTACTAGGTAAAGGAAAAAACAATACAACAGATTAAACTTGAATTGGATGGTATCTATAAGGTAAAGCAGTGGAAGGTGAAATGTTTCCTTACCTCTTCCTCCTGCAGTTTTTCTTTATTCTGAAAGCCTCAGCAATTACTCAGCCTCAGTGACTTAACTACAGCTGACTTTAGATAGTCAAACGTGTGGGTTATGAACATGTATTTCTTCAACAGATTGATACAAAATACTTGGTGAAATGGAAGCTCATTGCAATGCCCTAAGTCCTGGGTCAGCATAGCTTGTGCTACCTAACAAAAAGAAATTCTGCTATCCTATCGAAACCTACACACACAAAGGTTCCACAAACATTCTTAGAAGTTGAACAATGCCAAGGACATGGAAGTGGTAGAAAATGGCATCTCCCTTTACAGGAAAAAAGTTAGGTGGTTGACATATGGACTATGTCCTAAAGCTAACTATGATTAATTCAAGATGCCTGCAGACACACGAAGGGCCTTTCCATGTCTGTAAAAGTACATGGCTCTGAAGAAAGCATGGACATTTACAAGAACTCAGAAGGGAAGTATAAATACACACTGTATTCCCCCATTCAAAGTTGAATTTTACACTGGCATGGATGTATACAACCCCCCTTCTTTTTACTAGCTAAGTTCCTTGAGTTTCTTTCTTTGATAAACTCTAGAGAAGTCTTCTAGAAAAAACAGACATAGAGGATTTTGGGTTAGATCTGGAAGTTCTACTTACACAAAATGTAGTAAGATAGCTTACTTTAGTGAGTTTTACTTACACAAGGCATACACCACCCAGTGGCAGCTATACAGACTTTTTTTGTTAGGTTACTTCGGAGACAGCACTGGTGGTGGTAACAAAAAGAAACATTTCTATTTTAACAAGCTTCCAGTAACAAAAAGCTGGAGAGTAGGAAGCATCCAGCATAACTAAAACACTGAATGAATAGCCAGAAACATCTGTGTTTTGGGAGTAGCCTGCTGAGAGACCCCAATGGGACTTCTGCACAAAGATAGATGGCAGAATGTAACCCTTTTGTAAACAACTGTAATTTTTGGAATCATTCTCCTGCTATTAAAAAAATCCCCAGTCTTTAGTAGGATCTAAAAATCCAAAGCATTTATTTTTCTATATCAGTTACCTATTTTCATAGGACTTGCCTGCCTTACAAGGGCAGAGACAGATCCAGTGGCTGTATTGTAGTATGAAACAGGCCACAGAAAGCTTACAGGACAGTTTAGTACGAACTGACTGGATAAGTTCTTGCCCTCACCAACTTCTTGGAAGCAGGATATGTCCACCGAGTGCTCTAAAGTATTTATCAGGTGATAGGGTAGGGTCTGTACAGATGGGAAAAATCTGCAAGCTCCCATTAAACAGATAAGGCAACACTCCAAAAGGGGGAATTCTCAAACATCACATTGTCAGTCTGGCTGATCAAAAAAGACCACAACTTACAAGTATTTGACTGCTGCTCACAGCACAAAGAAAAAGCACTGTTTGCAGCAAATGGAATACTTCTTGTGCAGTGCATTTGTGACAGTTGCAAGGAGCAGGGCTTGTCACTGGAGAAATCATCAACTGCAGTCATTTCTGCTGGCTAATCTTACAGGAGCTATATCCTCATTGTAAGTTACTTCTGGCAAGAGCTTTTTTTTTCTTTTTTTTTCCCTCTTATTTATCTATTAAAAAAAATATATTCCCTAGCTGTATAACTCTCTCTGTAAGTGGACAACATCAATGTACTCCAAAGAATTCTTTATAACACAGCTAACTTTCTAATTGCTCCCCAGCTCTACAAAAGGCTATGGTGAATTAAAGAAGAAGACTACTACTATTAAAATTATACACTCATCAACTTAGGGAAAGATTGACCCTGGTATTTGGATTACATCTGAAATTTTACTGATACCAAATGAAGTTGAGTAATGCCTACTATGATTAACTGATGTGCTCACAGTGGGGGAGGATGATGCTCAGTCTTAGGCTATTGTAGTTTTTTTACAAAACGCTTTTAGTATTAATGTTCATTTTTGTTTCCTGTTCCTGCCTAGTCATAGGCAGAATTAATATTTCCCCCTGAAATTTGGGGGAAAAGAATCTACCAGCATAAAGTACTTTTTTTGTGAGCCAACGTATTTGCAAGGTCAGTCATGTTCAGACTACTCATTAGGAAGCATATAATTGTCAGATTAGTCACTGGAGACTTACTGTATCATAAGAATTAGATTGAGTTTTTAATGAATTTAAGAACAGTGGCAGATAAATATTTTAACAGTACTCTATCTATCATAATACACACTTTTAATCTCCCCTGCAGCATTATTTTTAAGTGTTTTTACAGCACAGTATTTCCCAAAGAAATTGTTTGCTTCAACAAACAGATTGCCAGCAATCAATACACTTCAGAAATATCTTACAATTTATCCTAATGCTCCCTGTCCTGTTCATACTTCCATAAGCTGTAATGCACGACTGAGCAATCCACAGCACAGGTACCAAAGACAGCATAAACCAAATATCCCTGAACAGGCCCAGCACAAAATCTGAAGCCAAGAGCTGTCACGCATCGCAAATGACACCATGGAGCTGTCACCTCCCACAGAGCTGGGAGCCTGGCCACTGCACCACTTCACTGAGAGCAAACCGTGGTGCTGACAGCACCACCTCGACTTTCTTCTACACTCTGCCTCCTCAGTTTTGCAAAGTGTCTGCCACCAAATTCAATCACTATTTTGGGGAAGAATATAACCTGGCACTATACAGTTCAAAGGTGGATGACCTTTGCTCTACAATATCAGAGTTTATATTTCAAAATAGCGTAGATCATGATAATAATAAATCAACTTTGAAGCAATCTCACTGCAAAGCCTACGCCAAGAGTTTGACTCATCAGTCAATCAAAGCTCAGATGCGAATCTAGTGATTTTGGTTTCCTAAAAAGGGGTTTTCAATTCCCATTAGCACATCAAACCACTGACCTCAAATAGATTAACCTGTTAAGATGATCTCCTTGCTATGGCCATGAGCTCTGGGTTCTCAGTCATAGTGTGACATTTGGGACAATGTTCAGTCGTGTGGTGTGGCAGCACCTCCTTTCCCAGAGCCAGAGCCAGTATCCAGTTCGCAGTTGCTCTTGTCCCTTTCCCACTTCATCTATTTTCTTTCCCTTCCTTGATCAGCCACTAATCACCAGGTGCATGCAGGGCATAGGGTCACACAGGCTCTCCAGCACTGGAGCTCACATGCCAGCTGCTTCTCTGAAATTCCCTGTTCTGCTCTACATGTCCTGTTGGCTCCACAAAATAAATATTCAGAGCAGGAATGTCTGCAAGGTTGTAAGCTATTGCATCATACACCTACTACCTATGAAGCAGTAATAGCTGAGAGGGAAGAACTGAATCTCTCACCCAAATCTTTCATCAATTCTAAAGTTCTTGTTTCTGACTCTGAGGCATGGTTCCATGAAAAAGTGTTTAAGTGGCACACTATATAGCCTGTCAGCTAAATACCTGCCTGTGCAGAGAAGTTATTTGTCTCTGAACAATTCTAGCATCTTAGCTTCACAATTTTACACAGGTCTAGAGATACACCAGCATAGAAAGGTTCTAGACAAGATCCATAGTATTTAGCTTGATGTTACACTTTAAGAGGACCATCCTGTGACTGATGCAGGGCATGTATTCAGAACTGATCTAAAGGGTGCTCCAATCAATCACCAAAACTGATTTTCCAGCTTTACTGGCAATAAAAGACCTGGTGTGAACGGGCTGACAAAAGCAATGACACCTCTTTCTAAGTACAGTGGATGCATATTTTGATTACCACTTGAAGCACTTTCTAAACTAAGAGGCAGGAAAGACATCAAGTACTAAACTTAGTTCTGCTTTTGGGAATTTAAAATCTCCTCTTAAGGTCTTCCCATCCCCTACCTCGTCCCCCAACCCCTCTTCATTCCCGTACACCCTTCTCGATTCTGCCAAGGAATGGAAGTACTGAAATATCCCTAGAAAGCCATTCCTGCACACGTAAATTCTGCAAGTCACATTAGGGAGCCTTCAAAGCTCATATTAACTCCTATTAAAACAAATACAGGACTTTCTTACAGTTTGACATGGGGTCCTGGGTTTGAATATTCATTCAAGCTGAAATAGCAGGCACATGAGCTTCATGTGTCTTCTTTCTCTCTCACGTCATCTTAAGCTCTTGGAGAAATGGAAAATAGAAAGGCCACGTTAGGAATGTAGCAGCCCTTTGTTACTGAAGAAACCAAAATATCTCTAAAGAGACTAAGACATGGTCTGCATGGTTTGGGGGCAGAATTTCCCTTCCATCTTTAGGCAAAATAGCACAAGCCTGTCTGTTTAGTGAATATGTGAGTACAGCTCCAGCAGTCTCAAGGTGTTATTTCCAGACAGATACTTCCTCCCCATGCTTAGACCGATATGAAACAGAATGTTAATACAACTACTTACACGTAAAATCAGGGGGAACATACAGCTTTAGTGAGAGTTTAGATATGATGTGAGGGGAATGATGGAGTAAAATCAGTCCATAAATTACTGAACTTCTTGCTGTGCATTAAAATGGAAATGAATGGTTTAAAAAAAATTGAGCAGTTCTGAGAAGCAACATCAAATAGCCCATGTATTCATTTTTGCTATGTCTAATGGTAGCACATCAGCAACTCCCAGTTGCAGAGGCTTTGTCCCAGTTTAACTAATTGATCAAATATTGAAGAACTGTAGTATGGTTCTCTTACATCAGTCTGCACTCTAAACTCCACAGCGTTTACATACATTGCAGTTCTTACACGTAGTTATTAGATGATGTTGTACCTAACTGCTCTCAACATTATTATAAAATAGACAACTGTAACCAACATATAGTTATACTAATATATTGGAGATACACTAAAATACTGTAATTCAGAAGTCAAGAGACAAATTTAAATTATGTGTCTTTGTAAAACAATTCTGGGTCTTTCACTACTACCTCACTCAGTACTTTCCATTTTCTCTGTACATATAGAATCACAGAATTATTTGGGTTGGAAGGGACCTTAAGGATTGTCCAAGCCCCCTGGAATCTTGCAACTGACTCTCAATTTCTTAACTTGAAATGCGATAACAAAAAAAAATTATTGTTGTTGTTACTATTATTACCATCATCATTATTAAAATTGAAATAAATTGTATCCAGGACAAATCCACTGTCCCAATCCATTTTCAATGAAGAGGATGTAAGGAATCCAGGAATATCCCACTGGTTATAAACCTTGGGTTTTCCTTCCTCAAGGTTTTTGGAGGCAAAGCATTCATGTTAGCAGCCCATTATCCATGTCTTGATGACCTGTAATTGCCTCCTCCAACTACAGCTCCTTAATCTTCTGCTTTCCTTCTCCCTACCTTCCTGTGAACCTTTGATGGAAAGATTTCATCCCAGTTGTGCAGTTCTTATATACTGGTGCCAAGTCAGAATAGTTTCAAATGAAAGGCTTTATCGGCATTCAAAATTTGACTTCCTTAAGATGGATATCTGAGTCCTTCAGGAAAGCAGCACCAAAAGTGCCTAGATTCCCAGTACTGCTGAATAATTTCTGTTCTCATGGAAATTCTGGATAACTGTAGTATAATTCAGCTTCTTAACTTCCATATAGATTCAACATACTTAATTTTAGGCACAGAGGTTTGGAAACCTTTAATCCATAAAGAAGAAGAAGGGAGATGGAAGAAGTGGAAGGAAAACAGTTAATTTCCTTGCCTTGTGACATATTCTTCAAGAAAAGCATAAGAAAGAACCTCTAAACTACTTATCACAACTATCCTTTGTTTTATTTTCACTCTTCTTTCTCCTTTCCCCTATTCTCCATTCAAACAAGTTTTGCAATCTTTCCTGAAGCATGACAAAGGTGACAGCACAGAACAGCACTTTGGGAACCAGGGTCTACCATTCAGAAGCAGAAACTGCCAGCAGGGAGGTCTGGCTGTGTAAACCACGTACTTCTTTACACTCATATTCATCCAAAACACACTACCAACTTTCCAGTGAAGAGAATTCTGTGCTAACACAGAATTACTAGGCAAAACCCAGGCAGGATTGGGCAGGCGGTTGTCTGTTGCCAGTCCATAAATGTTTTTTACGACGAGCGTTCTGACTGCTGGTGTGTAGTAAGACAAGCTGCCCTTGTTATACAATAAGTCTTTTTATAGAAGATGGTAATTTTTCCAGTGCTCCTACTCCTTAAGGCTTTATGAACACAACCACTCATTTCCAAAAGCACAAGTGATTGCAGAAGCTGTGCTCTTAATGTAGATATTAACTGGTTGCTATAGTTTGGCTATTATAATTGCCTAAGATTATATGCTAAGTGTCCAAAATAAGGTCCAACACTCCCAGACTGGTGGTGCTAGACTACAAAAACAGAAAGACTTTCTTGGAATGCTTTGTTATAAACTGCTTTCTTAGAGCAAACCCAGCATCAGAAGAACAGTACTGGTTTGATACCACCCCACTGAGGTACACAGGAATTGTGATTTGAACAGCAGAAGAATATTACTCCTTTACAGTCATTATTTTAGAGCTGGAGAAAGTTACTGCATGATTTCCAAGCACTGGGTGTCCTGTCTTGCTACAACATTCTTGCTAGTTTGAGAAACAGCTTTTGTGGCACTGATGTAGAGGAAGGATTGTGGCTGGGCAATTGCACAGCATGCATCTTTACTGAGGACTGCAGGACTGTGGGAATGAGCTGATTTTCTGGCCCATCAGCAGCATGGAAGAATGCACCCTCTGCAATTGCCTCACTGACCATCCAAATGAGTGTTTCCTTGAGCCCAGTGCATGTACTGAAAAAAGTGGCTGAGTATTGTGCATCTTGTTTCTTTGCTAGCTATTTTTAATTGATTCTGCACCTCCTGAACTATGTGGGTATGTGTGTACAGCAGCCTTCACTTATCTTTTGATTTCTATTTTTCTCTTCTGTAATGAAAGACCTCTTTCAATGTCTATCCTGAAGCAAACCAAAGGTGACAGCACGTTACTTGCCCTTAAGATCCATATCTCAAGGGAAAGTATGATACTGATTCCAGTCAAATTCCAGTGAAATAAAAAAGGGGGGAGAGGCTGGACTTCTTTCTGTCACAGCACTCTACAGAATAGAATAACGGGAAGCGTTTTTCAGACCACAAGGTGGAGCAGTAGATCCTCACAGGTCTTGGGAGATCCCAACCTGATAATTAATGTCGCAACATTTATGGGAAAGAAGAATTTCAGGGTGGCTCATTACTTTTAAATACAGAGCTGCCCAGCACTAACAAAGATTGTTCCCAAGCAGACTTGGGTTTCCCAATTTATTTTATTTATTAGGATATAATAGGAGTGGCAGCTTTTAGTAGTGCCTAATTCATGTGTAGGACCTCACTTGTCAGCATGGCCACAGTGATAGCAAGGAGACAATCCATTGATAACAAGAGGTTACCCCTGAATGCACCTTTTTTAAAGAGAATAAAACATTAAAATGGAGAAGGATTAAAAATCAATCCTTCCCCCCAAGGACTGATACAGGAGGAAATAATTTATCAAATCCTAAATTTAGATGGTTGTGCTCCAAATACCCTCAAAAGATTTGCCTTTGGAAAAAAAAAACCAAGCTCCACACAGACTCTCATGGTTACACTCTACAACTGAAATATTTCTTTTTTCTTCTTCGATGTTAATGTAACCCACGTTTCAGGAGGTCTCAGCACCTTTCCTTCTTGGCAGAAGGATCATTATTTCACAACACAGTAATTTCACAATTAAGTGTATTGGACTTACTATGATATTAGAAAGTTCAAGGTCAAATGTTACCAAAACACTAAGTTCACAGCTTAGACACCACTCTCAAGAATATGTTTGCCACATGACTCCGTCAGCGTCAGGGCTGCATCTGCCTACGGATGTGCAGCAATACTGATGCTTGAAGAAATCTCACAAGCTCATGCCCTCAAACTCAAGGGGCCATTAGAGCTACCTGAGTTCTACAGTTTAGCACAAAAGTAAGGAATAGTTCATGCTGTGCAGTCCTTTGTCTTCTTCCTGAAGAGAAGTTCAGATGTGTAAATGAGATTATGAGACAGGTGGTGGTGAGATCAAAGACAGTCCAGGACTTGGTTTTGGGGAAGAGTTTGATCATTTGCTCCTTTTCTGCAGTTTGTTTCTCATGTTTGTATGGCTGTACAGCCTTAGCTAAAATCAATAGATTCGTAAACCACATGGGAGAAATCCTGACCCAGCTGAAGTCAATGGGTGATTTTTTTCCATTGACGTCACCAGAGCCAGGATTTAAACCCAAATAACAGACATCACTCTCTTAAGGACTCCTAAGTAGACAGAATTTCCAAACTAAGAATTATGTGAGAAGAGAAACAGAGTAAAGCAATAAAAAACTGTTCAGACTAAATTGATATAGAAGACTTCCACAGAGTAGTAACTGATCTTCACTCAGTGCAATAGCTCAGTATTTTACCTAATAAGCAAACTGTCAGGATTACATAGATGACAGTCATTATTGCACAAAATGGATTTACTCTGTGAGAGTTAGACTATGAGCTCAGCATTCTCCTATGTCAGGCTCAAGCAGTAAAAGAAGTACTATTTTAAGAAGTGCCTCTTACTCTCACAGTTTCATAGGGACAAATGATTAGGCAAAAGAATCTCTTTCTAGCTTTCAAGGCTAAAGAGAAGCACTGGGAAAGCACAACATAAATTCAAAACGAAAAGCCAGCAGGCAAATGAAAGGATTGTAGTAGAAGATCATATATTTAAAAGTATTCTGGGGGCTATTCCATGGTTTTTGAACTTTTGAAATTGGTGGTTATAAGAATACAGCTGGCATCAGTTAGTCTCTTGACTCTACCCTAAAAGAAAGAGACAGAAAACAGTTACCATGCTCTTCCTAAACAGCCAGTTAATCCTCCATTGACTCATACAGAAGCTGATGACAAAATCACTGTCTCTAACCCTAAATTAAGAGATTTTGCAATCAAGATCACCTACATTTTTCTTTCTGAACACTGTTTTACAGTCATGATGTATTACATGTTTAAAACTCTTTAGAAATACCAAAAAAAAAAAAAAAGAAAACCTGCTGTGTGACAAGGTGAAAACACCAAACTCAGCCACACTGATTTATCATAAGCTCTGAGTAATCAGTGACCAAAACTGCCCCGCATTCTGCCCAAGCAAAAGTTTGCACTGTGATGAAACAAGAAGGATTTTGCTTCAAACTGTTAATAGGCCTCTACTTCATCTTGGCAGGGAGCTATGATGGGCCCTTGGGTAATTTTCACATTCTTCCATGGCATTTCAAGTTAGGAGGCCCTGTGCAGAATGGCAGTGACAAAGCATGTACTGGACAGCTTGGACTGAGGGGAAGATTACATTGCTTGAAGCCTATTAGGCAAACAATTCACTAAGAACAAACATAAGGCTCAAGTTGCAGACTTAAATAAAAACTTCTGTCTTATTAATCCCCACAGAAGAAGCCGAGTAGTTGGAGGACAGAAAATGAAAGAAGGGTGTTGATAGCTAGTACAGTTAGATTTGTGCAGTACTGTTGTGATTTCACACTGGTCTAAATGAGACTCAGTTTACCCTTTCATGCAAAATTATGTCAAGAGAAGTAGTTCTTACACTCCTCCTGCTGCAGGACGGATGATACTGAGAAGTTTCACTTTGTGCTCACAATGCCCAAATCCTCAGAGACCCCACATAATGGCTGGCACACAAAATATTACTACCACCTACCCTAGGGCAAATACATTTTTTTCCAAAAGGAAATGTTTTCCATGAAGAACGCTGTGACAGTTTTTGTTAAATTCTTGTCCTCAGTACTAACAGAAAGGTACGAGGTGAAGAAGCCATACCCATTTGGGAACTACCCTTGCCCAGACCTTCCAAAATATTAGCAAAATCTAATAGTAACTATAATCTTTGATAAGTGTACAGGATTTTCAATTTTTCTAGGCAATCATGCAAGTAGTAGCCATAACCGTAAAGGTAAATTTGCCAATATCATTGTTAATAGCACCACACACAGCCATTAAAGTTTACAAATAAATTAAATTGATGCAACACTTGTCTTCAGTATACAAAAATATTCTTTTTTGCTAGATAGCATCCTATTCATTTAAAATATGTGTGAAATCTGTACTTTGTCGTTTATAAAGCATGTCTAAGAAACACCAGAAAAGTGGGCATAAATAGTACTTCCCCGTAGAATTGACAGAAAACACAGTGGGTTTTTAATCAAACATGGAGAATGGCTTTCTAGGGTGTGTAACTTTTTGCCTTCTGCTTTAAAGCCCTGTTCAAGCCTGCGTTATATGTAGTTTACAGTACAGTTACTCTGCTTCCTTTAGTGGCATCAGAAAGAACATCCATCCTGACGGCTTCCTTTGTAATGACTGAGAGTAAAGGTTAGATGTACTAGAATTCTTACAGATAGGACTGTTGACTATCTTACACTTCTGTCACCCTTTATTGACAGGAAGAATTTAGGAAGTCTGTTGGACAAGAGTTTGTGAAGACTAAGACAGTACAGAAAGTATTACACTATTAAAAATAAATCTCTAATAAAGACTGGAAAGAAAAGGAATGTTTTGCTTTAGTCATTGAGTCCAAAAATTGAAGTTACAAGTTAGAATTGGATTAATCACTTAATGGCAAGGCAAGTTTTAAGAGCACCCCAGAATGTTGCACTTGTTTCTTCTCTAGCAGAATTTCAAGGCATTTACCTCCTATTGGTTTGGACATTAATCCTCTTGAAAGCTGTTTGGCACTTGTCTGGAGCTGATTTAAGATGTCTTGGGCACTTTGTTTTACCCTGGCACAGTTATGAATCTCATGCTGCCTAAAATGGGTACTGCGTCCTCCCCAGAGGGTGCTTAACTTGGAGGCTGGAGGCTGGTTTTTATTTTGACAGCGTGCAAAAGAAAAGCAGTTTTTAAGAGAAACACCCTCCATCCAAGGTTGTTGAGAACCAGGAATTGCCTGATTACGTATGCAGAACAAAGTAGAAAGAGTAGAAAGCAAGGACTAATACTGCCTAAATGAGGGGCTGAACTCCAGAGGACTCACCCCAGTCTCTTTTTATTAATGTGGAAAAATGTTTCAGGGATATAAACTTGGCATTCCTGACTCATCAAATGCGCAGCTCAGAAAGTGGGTACCATAACTTAATGTAGGTACCAAAAGGGTCTACACAGCTCTTCAATCTGCCAATGTATGAACAATGCTACACCAAGAAATACTCGTAGGATGGCACTTTCAGACAGAAAAGCAGGTCTCACTATTGCACTGTAATTAATTAGTTTAGTTCACTCAGTCTCTACAGATTATAAAAAGAAGGCTGAAATGCTTGATTCAAGAACAAAACACAAAAAAGCCAAACAAAACAACAAGAAAAACCACAAAACAAAACCAACCAAAATGCAAAGTATCTGTTATCTTCTGATTAGGTTTGTAGGTTTTTCTCTCTGGAACTCTGGTTTATGTTAGACACCAAGTTAGATCAAAGTATCTAACAAGCCATTGTGGCATCAAATTCAGATTAATCCATGAATTTTTAAAACATTCATTTTAGTTTACAGCTGACTGAGGAAAAAAAAACCCAACACAAATGAACATACAAGTTCTCTGAGAAGATGAGAAAACTATAACTAACAGCCTGTATCTGAACCAAAGTAAAACTGTAGTTGCCAAAATCTACCTGGCACCAAGTCTCCCTACATTTAAGAGACAGTTAAGCTGATAAAGTAGTATTCCCTTTTGTGTACATGATGATATTCTGTATATCACAAAAGTATCTTTTCAGTACTTAACAGTTCAAGGAAAACTTATCACATGAGGTCATGCTATTATGGATCTAGTGCTGGAATCTAGGAGAACTTGCTTATCTTTATCCACAAGCTCACAGAAAATACCTTCTGATGTCTTCATTCAAAAATATTTTTAGCCATGGATGTTCTGCCACCAATAAATCAGGGTACATTTTGACAGGCACCTTGCTCTTGTACATCTGAAGTACAGCCTACACCTTACATGGGTGGTTTTGTTGATATGCAATTGCAGGTGAATATATCCTTGTGTCACCCCTAATAATTGCAAGGTTGGGGAAAAAAAAAACACGAATAGAACATTCATGTTAATAAAATGCTAGAATAGTATTTTTCTCTCTTAATTTAATATCTCTTAAGCTTCCAGTCATGTCTGTTGTGAAGCAACAGTGTTCTCCAGGGAGGTATCTTCATGCTGACCCAGCAGTCCAGTACTACACATCTCCCCTGACTAGAACCTTCTGAAGAGTTTGTGAACTAGAAAGTTTGCTGGTTTGTTCCCAATAGTGTTACCTGTCCAGGAAAGGATACTACCACTCCTACAAACCCTATCCTATTGAACATTAGCAATAGGAATGTTGTAAATAACAGAAAAATCTACGAACTGGCTCCACAGTCCAGCTTGCTTACTCTCTCATTTCTTGTTTAAACCAGCCAGGTAGTTAAAAAAGAAAAAGGCATAAAATCAAGATAGTGGATTTG
Organism: Origma solitaria; assembly: GCA_013397895.1. NCBI lineage: Eukaryota > Metazoa > Chordata > Aves > Passeriformes > Acanthizidae > Origma > Origma solitaria. Next base: position 4,652,063 of record VZRL01000950.1, read on the forward strand.
GGCAGGAATGTTAGTAGCTAGGCTTTCATATTGTTACAAATACCAAGTATTTACTTACCAAACTACAGGTAAAACTCACCTTGTTGCATTGATTTAGAAAGAAAAGATCCAACTCCAATAGTACCTCTGCTATAGAGGCACAATGTTAAAAGCTATCACTGCAACCTGGGCAGATCTTTGGGCTTTCTATGGTCACACTCATGGCAAATGATGGGAATTGTTCTTTTCCTAAGCCAGCCACAGTGAGAGTTGCAAAGGTCAGCAGCAGCAAGCCCCGCAAAACTCCAGAGCTCCCACTGCCACACTGTCCATCTTGGATCAGTCTGATTTATATTTGCTCAAACCCACCATGTTTCTTCATTTATTCTTTAATTTCCTATCAAACAACACAGGTCAGAGTCCTGCTCTTGTATGTGCCTGCAATTATCTTTAAACTACACATTGTTGTAAATGTGATCGTTCCATTAATTTATGTAAATAGGACCTTGGCCAATGACTTGGCTGTTATTTATGAATGAATCATGCTGCTCTCAGTGGCTGGATATATTTAACTCTCATTAATTTGTTCAAAATAGCTACTAATGGGTTTCTTTAGCTCATGACTGTTGTAACAAAAGGCAAAAGGATGATTGGATTTGCATGGGGAGGGCTTAGGTAACCCTTTCTGTTACTATCCAGTGACCAGCTTTTAAATACACTGCACTTCAAGTTACTTCAAGTGATTTTAAGGCAGTAGCAGGTTAACAGCTCAAGACAAAAAATGCAGGCTTCAGCTGGCCTCAGCCAACAGCACTGAACCATTTCTGGAAACTATTTGTTTTCACTTTCTTTTGAGTGAAAGGAATGCTGTTAAAATTGCAATTCTGAAAAAACTGAAGGCTCTGAGCCCAAATTGAGAGCAGTAATATAAATAGGTTCAAATCTAGCAACAGTTTGTTAGAGGGAGTAGCTAAATATAAAGGCTTCAAGAGAAACATGCCACTCACCATGGTATAGATCCACTGGTTTTATGATTCAGAAATATTTTCCATGGAAAAAGGTTACATACTTGGAAGATTTTATTGTATACTTGGAGAATTTTATATGTGTAAAGTGCTGCTGAAGTTTTTATAGTATGTCGTGATCTGTTTTGCTGAAAAATGTTATTTTTGACAACTGTAACCTCTTGCTAGCTGGCTCAACATCATCATGCAGCTGCTGTTAACACCATCATCTTGTCTTTGACCTGAGCTTACATCATGCTCCCTTGTCTCTCTGACTTCTCTTTGCTGTACCACACAGACCTTTATTGCTTTTAATCTCAGGTCAGTGAGGTCTTAGTGTTTCACCCCTTCTTCCCAGGCATCAGCAGCAGGCTCCAGCTCCCCTCCTTCAGAGGTGCCCTTGGTGGTCGTGCAAGCTTGGCGGCCTTTCTGCTGAAGAGCCAGATAACATCAATGTACTAGAAACATCTGCCTTTCCAATTACCTAGTTTTCTACCCAAGGTGGTCTTGTACAATCTAGATTTCAAGATCTCTGCATCAGTGACTTCATTTTTCATTCACCAGAGTCTGCACAGATTAGATTTTTCACCCATCTTCCTAGTTGTCCAAGCAAATGTACTACATCCTACCACCTGTTTGTTGATATTGTTTGGAGTACTATTTATTGTGTATGAAAAAAAAGGCAGTGTTGATAGAGATATTTATTAGCTTGTATTTCAATTCGCCAATTGGGAGATCTCTGCTTTAAACTTTTCCTGAAAAAATACTGGAAATACTCTTACTGGAAAATATACTGCGATATTTGCTCAAAGTTTGTTGTTTTAGCAGACACCCCTGCCAATATAACATTTTGACTAGAAATAACCATGGTAACAAATGCAGAAGGCTAACAAGCACAAAGAGGTCAAAATTGTTTCATCTAGCTCTGTTCTGGCCTACTTCTTGTATGTGCATCAAAAATCCTTTTAGGATAACCACAGTTGTTTAAATTATATTTCTTCAGCCATTAGTAAATTAATACTTCTTTCTTTCTGGGATTTAAAAGTGAGATGGGTCCTCCTGATAGGACTGTTAGAGCTTTTGCTTCCCACCCCTTAGGATGCTGGGAATGCTGACAAAGAGAGGAAACACTCCATGTGGATTCTGATATACCAAAATTAAGAAGTTGTTTTGGCACTGAACACAGGAATGTGAAGTGTGTCTTGTATTTTGTCCTTCATTAATTAAATGTAGTAGTTAAAAAAAAAAAATCTGTGTAAGTTTCCCACTTGAAGTTTCACACAGATGGTTCTTGTACAAGCTGAGGGTTTGACCTAACCTAGTTTGCATAAGACATAAGTCTGTCTTAACCCCATGAGTGCACTAGTACCTTAAAGAGACATGAATGGATCTTGGGAAATCTGTCAGGAGAGAGATGTAGCAGTTCACAACAGTCTAAGGCCAAGCTGTGGCTTTTGACTCCGCAGAGAGTCAAGTATGGCTCTTGTGCCAGAGCTGTATTACAGATGTTAATTACTTCAGATTTTTTAGCTGTAGAGGGAAATTAGGAACCATTAGGGATTGCTGAAGCTAGTGTTGCCTTGTGGGATGCAGCTGTGTGCTCACACCGAGGGGGAGTGGAATCCCCCCGAGTGCTATCAGCACATTACTGCCAAAGCAGCGATCGCGCAGATTGCGTTCCCTCGGCTCGCTGAGGTAGGTAGATCTTGGCAAGCTCGTCCGGAGCGTTCGCCAAGCTCTGCTTCCCAAGAGTTCAGCTGCCTGGCCTATAGGAATCTGACACTGGATTCATGCAGTTAAAGCACTGCAGTTTCTGTGGCCAGTGGCACAGGCAGGAGTGACCCAGCTGACATCGTGCCACCCTTCCTAGCACACTCCGACTGCCTAGACAGGGTAGGAACAGCCAGTCTGTGCTCCTACACAGAAGTCTGGTCAGATGCTCCAATTCCCACCAGTGGATCTAAAGCAAGAGGCCAACCAGGACTGCTTTGCCACTTCCCTGGCTCACAGGATGTTCACACATACAAGACTGTAAGAAGCCTTCCAAACAACACCTCTTGCTCTCGTAGGACGCTGTTTCAAAACAGCCCTTAATGGAGCCCCTGTGCCATCCCAGAGTGGCACTGCTCAGCTCTCACACACGGGCTGTTTACAAGCATTTGCAGACCATTCTATTCTGTATCTATTTCTTATGGAAATTTCAATGATACTTTGACCATCATTTATTGTTCTTTGAGGGGGCCTTGATCCCAGAAAGGGTTGAGTGAACACCATGAAAATTGATTCTGGATATTGGTGAGGAAAATAAGAGCAAATATAAAGATACTTACAAAAATATCTGACTTTTTGTTATTTTTTACCTAATCAGAAGCTGCTAAACAAGAAGTTTCCAGAAGACTCCAAAACATTAAGTCAAACTAATATGACTAAGCACCCTTACTTTGGTATTTATCTCAATTTCAAAATACTTCAATCATTTAGCACCTGAAAAGTAACCCAGCTATGAAACCCTGCCATACTGTGTAACTGCTCTTTGATGAAAATTACACCACACCTTATTAATCCCTTGCGGGGGCAGGGCGGGGGAAGAAAAAAAAGAAAGAAACCTCCTTTAACTAAAGCCTGGAATGACTCGCAGCCAAATAGATGACACTTAAGCAAGTATGCCTAAGTACAGTACACTTCACAGTTCATCTTGATATTAGTCATACATAAAAACTGCGTATTTTAAACTAGCATTTAATACGTATGTCCACTACACATCTCCAGGATTAATCTTCTCAAATACAAATTTCCCTGAATAGGCATCATGTTTTCCACAGTCTCACGACATTAATCAAACATCACTCCGTGCAAGCTCCTTACCTCCCAAATGCAAGCCAGGTTTGTGAGTCAGCTCCACACACTCTAATACTATCAAAGGAAGACAAGTATGGCACTTCAAAAGCTCACTTGCAGGAAATCTGACAGTGAAACCACCTAAAATATATTTTGCAGATACTAGATATAGTGAAAGCAATATGTAGTATCCCAGACTGACTTTGCTGAGTATGTTTCAACATTGAACAGAGCTCAGAACTGCAGGGTATCAAGTATCTGTTGAAGACAAATATTTTTTTCTGTGAAGTATTCAAACATAAAAGAGTTCAACATGATAATCATCGAAAACAGATTACAAACAACACTAAAATATTACCAAAATGTGTAACACTGATACTGTAGTAGCTTATCCAAACGCAGGTTGCATTTACATTACACTCTGTCATGAAGAAGATTCTTGCCCCCATACTGATACAACAAATATATTTCAATTTTTAGTATGCATTCTCAAAGGTTCTTTCTTTCTGTTGATATACCTTGTCTCTGTTTCATTGCAAGGTTTCAACTTTCAAATGACTAAACTTATGACTGAATGCTGAATACATTGTCCTTACCATTATGTTACAGCACGTTACTTTGAGAAGTAGATTGGTGGTATGACTAAGAGAGCAGAGTTTGTTTTTCCATTCTCATTCTCCAGTATAGAGTCAAAATTTCCTTTCTGAGCAGTCATGTTAGGCAGCTTACATCAGTAATATCTGTGAAAAGCAAACACAAAAGGTAAAGGAACAACTATACAGACTTTTAAAAGCACAACAGTAGTTTCAAACATACTTTCTAAATATGCAATTCAGTCTGCTTACTGGCATGTTTTAGAAAGCTACAGTCATGCTTTCAGCATTTTACCTTCTGTAAGTTTATAAGTTTAGAAGCAATGCAAACTTACTTCCTTTTGCAAAGGAAGTTTTTAAATTACCAAACTAGCACAACGGATTTTTAAGGTTTGCAAAAGTTCGTACTATTTGCTATTGGGAGAAATAGAAGCTGCTGTTGTTTTTCCTTTTGCTGAAAAATTGAACCATAATATTCACAATCTAGTTTCCTTTTCATACCTAACTCCTAAGGACGTTAGTCAGTTATTCAGGTTATGTAATTACTCTGTCAGCTCTCTAGTTATTAGAGCAATCTAATAATGTTTTTAACACAGGCAAGTTTCATATTAATTGAATTGTTCTTGACCAAGCAAACCATGCAGTATAATAAAAGTTACCTTTCGCATGTACCACAAAGCAGAGAACTGACAGAGCACAGACTTATTAAACATGACACCAGCTAGAACTGCTTTATAGTATCACATGTAGCCATGCACTGGGGGAATCTTCTTTCTGTGATCTGGGTCATATAAAATAGCTACAAAATTTTCAGATAATTTCTACGTTAGATGATCATTTTGTATTTCAGTTGGCAGTACTTTTTTTGCTATAGTAGCTGTCACACCAGGATTTTTCCCTAGGAAAATGGTTTCTCAGTAACAGTCCACATTCACAGGAGAATCCTCAGCCTTGCGAAGTGTTCCAGAAGGTGCCAGCACTGTTCTGCTGCCATATCAAGATGCTGTACTCAGGCCTGCAGGGCCCCCACATCCTCCACAGTAATGACCAGGCTGGAAAGGGGTGCATTGTCTAACCTATTCCATAAGATTAAGGACATTTATTATAGCAAACCCCAAAATATGTCATGGAAGACCAAATTCTGTATAATTAACCGGTAGTAATTAGTTTTCAAGCCAGAGGTTCCTGCAGACAGTTCACACAATATGGTTTAAGCTGCACTAATAGGATCTCACACTTTTCTCCTCTGTTGCTGGCTCAGTGCTCCCTTCTGAATATACTACACTAAAAAACTTAACAAAATTTTTCATAGTCTCTTTCCCTTTCAGCTGTGCAAGTATGTTCACCATCTTTTCTTCTTCAGTTAGGAATTAATTTTCAGGGACACATTTTTTTCCCTTTAAAGTCAGAAAGAAGAGGGGAGGCATTAGAGGGAAATAGGAGTTACGGCCTACAACTTTTTTCAGGGATTCTGTCTCTGAGACCTTTTAAAAACAGGAAAGGGATGAGCAAACATGGGCTCTTCCTTCCTGATGTTTCCTTTTTACTTCCCAAAAGCAGTGGTTTTGTGTTTAGCCAGTAAAAGTAAGCGACAGAGAAAGAAAAAAGCAACCAATACAAAGACTACAATGTCTACTTACTGTCTTTCCAGGTGCTTTTCTAATTCCCTACATCCTCTTCTTAATCATTGCTGGAATGCCCCTATTCTATATGGAATTAGCACTGGGGCAATATAACCGAGAAGGGGCTGCCACTGTGTGGAAAATCTGTCCAGTTTTCAAAGGTAAGTGTCCCTCTGCTCCCTTGAGCAGCACCTGAGGGTGCCGCACACGTTGCGATCACAAACAACATAAAGATCTCTCATCTTTCACAAACAATATGGTATTTGGTGACCTCTCCCCAACCCTTGAAGTCACAAGGCTTTTTATGACCACAGGTGAAGCACAAAATGGGAAAAGCCACAGAAATCTTCTTCAGAGTGACTGCAGGCTGAGTGTAACAGAGGGGAATGAGCAGGAGCAGCTCAGCCCTGCCCTCCATTTCCCCTGCCTACAGGGGAGTGGGAGAATCTGAGTATCTCTTGGGGGAGGGAGGAGTTTGCCAATCCAGTCATTGGAAACCAAATCCCATCCAGGTCAGTTCAGCCCTGTCTTCCTCACTGACTAAAATAACCACTGCTCCATTCAGGGCATGGAGCCTTCTCTGCAGAAGTCAGCATATCACAGTGGCTACAACACTAAAATGGATTTGTAAAGACTGTAGGTTCAGCCACTAGACTTGTAACATCACAAGGGTTTGCTGTGGTATCTCTGTACCTTAGTTTTCCTGCCTATGAAGTGGGAGCAATGATTCTGATAGTCTTTATAAAGTGGTTTTCAGATTTAGCAATGAAAAACACTTATTAAAATCTGAACATTATTACTATTGAGTGTTTTCCACTAGGATTAACTCTACAGCAGCATTGAATAAAAGGCTGTGGAGTGTTGTTTGTGCACTGAGCTACAATCATTCTGCAAGGAAAAAATAGGTTAGGTGTTTCAGGGTGTTTGGCTTTGATCAGAAGTGATCAATGTGTGAAAGACGCCATATGTGTTCTGTACATGAAACAAGTATTGGTTAAGGAACCTCAAGAATCTTTTTAAGCATTTCTTGCCAGCAAAATATGTAAGTTCCTTTGTGTCTATACCAGATTGTATCTAAAATCTTATGCAAAAGCCTTTTCAACCCAGAGATATCTAAAATTAAACCAGGCAAGCTCAGCTGACCTTAGAACCTTAAAATTCAGATCATGTTCATCCTGGGACTGACAAAAGCTGAGGAGCTTAACAATAGCAATCCAAACTTGATGGATCCGCTGCTTGGATATAGGTTACACTGAGTAAATGTTAGTCTTCTTTCTCAAAATACAGCTTTCCTCTTCAAGCAGTCTAGTGCCACACAATAAGAAAAGTGAAAGGGGTTTTGTCTACCAGTCAAACCCAAAATTCTCATCAAAATCAGAGATATTCAAAAAATAAATAAGCCAGCTAATAAAATAATGTGCCTCAAAATTTTAAAATAAATATGTATTGATTTACCTAGCCCTTCTATAATCCTGTCATGAGAGACAAAATTCACCCCAGCACCCAGGAACCTGAATACTCTTGCTCAATAAAAATTCCTGTTGGTATTATTTATATACCTTTGTATGACAATGAGGATTTTGAAAACCTAAATGCAAAAATTAGACCTTCAGGATCTCAAAGCATTTGAGCCAAATACCACTGTGCTCACAGGTACTCTGTGTTGACTTCAGGATTGAAAAGATTATGAGAAAGAAAAATAGAACTTATTTCATGTATATTCTTGTTGACATTACAGCTGTGTTTTTAAGCTGACATTTTCAAGGTGGACTAAACATACATTACTGTTGATTTTTAAGGTTTCTTATTACAGGGATATAGAATAGCATAAGTTATTTGATTCTCAAAAAGTAATAAGCATTGAGATGCATTTGCACCTCAGTATAAATGCAGTACTTTTAAAGGTTTGACTAAAACTTCTGATAACATGCAAAGACATTTTACTGCTAATGCTTTGGAGTTGTTTCTGGGACCACTCAAATCTCTCCCTCAGAGGAAAAGTACACAGTCTACACAAATTTATAACAGCTTCTCTAAATGAACAGCACTATAGTACTAATTTTAGCTATGAATATTATTGCTATGAACTCTAAGCACTCTACTTCTAATGAGATGCTATCATAACACATGCAATTACAAATATACCCTGTAACCTTTGTAACACAGTCTGTTTTCATCTCTGCATTTTTTTCCAGAGTCTATTTTAGACTGTGGGTGGTGCAGCATTACTTTTAAGAAAACCTAGAAACATAAAAGCAAATTCACTCCTGAATATTCTTAAAATTTCAGAGAGAGACATTTAAAACACATTTGATCCAGGGTTTTTTTGATCTTGATATTAAACATCTCTCCTTGTCCTCCTAAATTGGAGGAATTTCAGGAAGGGTTTTTTTAGCAGCAATCATCTAATTTTGGCACTACATATATTATCCATACTTAGTATTTTAACATTCACCTTAATACTTAAGAATTATCCCTTTGGGGGATTCCTCCCACCACTCCATTCTATTGATCATAGTGTATCACTAGGGTTTGAGTGTTCAGGTACTAGATTCATTTAAGTATCAAGGATTTGAAAATACAGTTTCATCTTTACTTTCACAATAATTTCCCCTTTGTTAGGGATGAGCAGACTGGTCTACAGATTAAAAGCCTCCTGCAGAGCAAAGAGTAACTTTTGTACATGCAGCAGTCTTTGAACTGCCAACTCCTTCAGGGTCAGCATCTGTTCCTTATGCAAATTTTAAACCAAGGATTAATACTCACAGTGTTTGCTACTTCCTTTCTTTATAAAGAAATAAGAAAGCCTAATAATCTCCAACTGCTAGGCCTCTAATGAAAACAATTAAACTGAAGAAAATTAGAAATAAATGTTTGCTCTTAGGTGCTGTGACAGTACAGAGATGACATTCATAAAATAGCTGTAGTCTCTACCTATTATATGCAGTACATACAACTTTGAGGGAGGACTCAGAGAACAAAGCTGCGCACACACTAAAGGGAGAATGACTGAAGTCAAGGCAAAGCAAACTTCCTGAACAATTCTGCCAGCCAACTTTTGTTGGGCTCCAACATTAGTACCAAAGCTTTCTCCCAAGCCATTGGAAAATGTGCATTTTCATGAGGAGAACATGCACTTTCTGGGGCACTCTTGCTAAAGGGACCCTCCAACCACACTTCACAATATGCAAAAATGCAAAGAAAATGTTCAAAGTAAAAAAAGAATGCTTACATTGGGAATTCTGTAATCATGGAGAGATAATAAAAAGAGTTGAATGTTGCACACAGTTTAGCCCCAACCTGATATTCACCAAGATTTACTGGCATGCCCAAAAACCACCTGGAAACCCCCAGTGGAACAGCACAGACTGTTTCATGCATGCTTTGGACCCAGTTACACACTGATGAAAGCCAATCTAGGGAGTAGTGATGGGAAAGAAACAAGAGAGGGATCAGCGCCTGTTCCAGATTAGTTCAGGGTGGGAACGTGAGGCATAGGGAAACTTCATTTAAGTGTCGAGCTTTACTTTTCCAAGCGAAGTTGCCAAGGTCTCTGACGTCATGAAGATGAAGTGAGTTTCGCTCCTAACATGGGCTTGCAATCTTCTGCATTGGAAGCAAATCAGCAAAGGAATTGTACAAGGACAAATTTTGACATTGCACTGCTTAATTTCTTTTTCTGACAAACAACTGGATTTGATAAAAGCCAGTCATTTTCCAAAACCATTTCTGTAATTTTTTTGTTTAGAGGTCAGGGACATTGTGTCCGAATATGTGCATGAAAATGTTAAAAATTCCTTTTATTGGTGTGAAGACCTAAAATGAATTTGCAATCATGTATGGCTGAGTTTAACTGCAGTGTTTGTGTATACTGTTGCAAGTCCAATGCAATGTATAATCTAGTTTTCCTTTGTCTTTAGGTGTAGGCTATGCAGTGATACTCATAGCTCTTTACGTGGGTTTCTACTACAACGTTATCATAGCTTGGTCTCTGTATTATCTATTTTCATCATTTACATTTGAGCTCCCCTGGACAAACTGTCACAACAGCTGGAACAGCCCAAACTGTACAGATCCCAAACTCTTCAATGCATCAGTGCTTGGCAATGGTACTAAATACTCGAAGTACAAGCTCACTCCTGCAGCTGAATTTTATGAGTAAGTGTTGACTTGACTTTGCTATTTATTCAAAATTCTGTGTCTAAGCGAGCTTCCTCTTGAAGGTAAAATAGTTTGTATCCAGCCTCTAGAATGAGCATCAGGAGACTAAGCTTAAAATGGAGTTATAATGTTGGTCTGTATTCCAGTGACAGACTTTTGCCTCTGTGAGCTTTGGTTTCCCCTGTACCTAATGCAGTACTTGCTACTGAGCAGAATGGAATTGGACAAGACATAAATCTTCTCTTATGTGCCACTTTTGTTTGCACCAGCTTTGCCAGGGCACGGAAACACAGCAATATTCTGTCAGAGATGACTGCATGCCAAACTGAGCTGAGTTTAAGGCTTTAAAATAACCATTTGTTCAACAGATTTGGACTGTTTCTCTACTTGCAAAATATTTCAGAGCAGGCAGCAGAGCTCTGCTTGCTCCACTGCTTCCATAGTTCAATGAAGTGAGATGAAACACTGAGCAGGAGCAGAGCCAGGTTATAGAAAGGCAGGCTTTTACCAATTCCTAAGCAAAAGTGTTCTACAACAAGGGCCAAGACAGACAAAGACACACCCAAATCAAACAGCTGGAATCAAACCCAAAAAGGTATATAAATTAACAACTGAATTATAAAACAAAGATATCAATCTCTGTATAAATATTTTCATTATGGACTTACAGGGGAATATGGGATCTGATTAGGAGAAAGAAAGGGAGATGATCATCAGACTATTGAATCAGCTATTGAATTAATCCAAATAATCGATTTATTAATATTTCTGTGTTGGGAATAGAAGGATATCAGGGCACACACCTGCTGAGCAGTTGTAGAAACAAAGGGAAAACACTGTTACCATAAATAACCTAGTGTGTGTTACACCATGCCTCGCTGCAGTAGGGATCTTGGGGTCTCTGTTTATAGCTCTTTAACATTTGTGGCCGCTGTGATTTCTTAGGAGACAGCACAGTGAAAGATCAGTAGAGATACACAAACTGCTAGCAGGGGTTTGGGTAAACTAAACTCAGTGCTTTGAAAACAAGAGGGGGGTTGAGCTCAAAGGAGCTCACTAAAATGGCATATAATGACAGCTGTGAAATCTACTGCCCTTACAACATATTGTATGTTCACAACACAAATGTAAAGACAGATTATTCATAGCAAAAGGTTATATATGCATTTAGTCAAAGAACCTGATTTTGAAGTGAACTAGAAGAAATTATTCATTCAGCATCTTAAGACAAAGAACTGCATTTTTACAGAACATTTATTTGAACAGCATTTTTTAAAAGGGTTTATTTAATTTTCTTGTGCTTAAGCCTTAGTAAAGTAAAATGCAATTCCTATATTCTTGCTTTGCCTTTTTATGGTTTAAAATGGTTCTGTACAACTTTTGCTGTCACATCATGACTGGGGAATGATTTCGACTTTTTGGTGGGTGAGGTTGTGGTAGAATCAATTCATGCTGTTTTGATTTAGTTCCACTGACCTGGGGAACAGCTCAATTGTACACTGAAACTTGAAATGTTATGGTTCTTTCCTCATCATGAAGTAGATTCAAGGTGCAGTGTTCAGAAGGTAAGAATAAAAAGGGAATTTTACATGTCATTATGCTTTGATCCCTGAATTTTGGGGCTGTAATTAAGTCACTAGGCCCTGTACTTATTAGGGACTAGATTACATTGTAAAAATGAGAAAAGTAACCATTTAAGTAAAACACTCTACAACATCTGTTTTCCCAGCTGTAAAAACAGGGAATCACAAGAGGCATTATGTTCACTTATCCAGTGTTTGGATGAGCTCACCAGGCCCAGCTGTACAGCTCAGGTGTGAACCCAAACTTGTACAAAGTCTTTGTGTATTCAGATCCAACCTAACAAACCAAATCAGAAAACAGTTTCTTTTCTTTTATCAAATTACCTAGTTCATGCCCATGGTCTTCTTACAACAGGGAGAGTTTAATCTTCTGATTAAAGTTTCATATTTTGTGCCATAGTCAGGAAATGGGAAGGGATACAGCTTCAACTTGGTTCTCTAGGTTGTGTAGTTACATCAGAACACTCACACACAAACTTTTGGCCTCTGGTGGGCAGGCTGAGGGGGAAGCAGGGAGAAGCAGTGAGACCAGGAACACCAAACATTTATTTTGCAGCTGGAGAGTGACTGAAAAGAGGTACTTCCAAGACAGGCCTCAAGCAGAGAGCTGGTGTGATTATCCTGAAAAGAAACAGGCGCTTCTCTTTGACACGTGATTCCTTCACACTGAGCTGGCCTGACCATGAATTTAGTGTTGATTATTCCCTAAGCCCTGTAGCTGCCAGAGCTGACTGCCTCTGTCTCCACCAGCACAGGAATAAACTGTAGGAGGAAGTGGGAGTACTGTGATGTGACACTTCATCAAATACTACAAGAAAGGCACCTCAAATTCAGCAGAAATATGCTGGTTGTCACTACTTACACTGAGTGAGAAAAGGGAAAACTTGCAGTCTAGGCCAAAGCTATCAGCTGTCCAGTGCCTGACCCGGAGGAAAAGCAGAGAGAAACCTCTAAGCCTCAGACTTGGAATAAATCATTTCAAGTTACAAATTCCATGCCAAGGCAATGACAGGAGAACTTTGGAAAACGTATTTGGCTTTTATTTTCAAACCTCAAGAACCGGGCAGAACTTATGGTTGAAGTTCTTCTACACTGAGGCCTTCTAGAGGGTTTCATTTTACTAAGTCTGGTTTCAGTTGTTGAGGCTTAATTCAGGCCAAGGTGCCACTGATGTCATGGGGACAGCTTCTTAAACAGGAAGGAATGTGACCTCTACAATACTTTATTAGAGATGGTTAAAATCAACCATAAAGTATTTGTACACTGTAAACTTAGAAAACAAAGCTAAAATCTAATAACAACTGGTGCCTTTCTGTTAGCAATAGCAAGACATAAGAGAAATCTAGTTAGGAATAAAATGTCAATTCCACTTTTTTTTTTTAAGACACACGTTACTCTAATTCCTTCCTTCAGTGGTTTGGAATTAAACATACAAAATGCAAAGAATATCTTCTTTCCACACATGTAAAATAATTCAACAGAAACCTTTTTTGGAAGACCAGAAGTACATCACTGCAAATAAAGTTCCCCTATATATGCCATACTGCTCCTATTTAAATACTTTATCTGAACACAGGCATGCTTTATATTTGTTCTCTCCATTCTTGTGTCTAGGAAAAGTCTGTTACCATCTTGTTTTCATTTATGCTGACAGTGAAAAAATACCAGTTTGGAGGAACAAAAGCACTATTCTCACAAGGTACTTTCCTGCAAAAATTCACAATCTGTTGTAGGAACAAATCTTGGCAATTTTTTAGACAAAACAGTGAAATTGTCAACAAACATATTTGGCTACAGCTATTTCCCCCTGACAGTACTTTTTGCTCAGGGCTGTAATCCATTCTTTCTGCATGAGAAATTTTACAGGGAAATTTTCATGCCAAATTCAGTGAAGGAAATTCACAGAATTCACAAGTCTGCCCAGCTGTGAGCAATTGCATAAACCTACCTAAGAACAAGGAATATAACCAAGATTCCATCATGGTAGTCTACATTTGACATATATATGAACATCATATTTATGAGGAGTGTGTGAACCAAGAATGTCCTGAAAAAAACTCCTCACCCTCTACAACAAAAGTCACTTTATAGACCAATAGGTTGTGCTTTGGGCTCCAAGTCTTCACTGGAAGTGCACCCCCAGGAAAAGGGTCCACATAGTTCAGTATCACATCAAATGGAGTGATCAATGCTGTGTGCTCCAAAGATACAGGAACCTGTCCCCATTAAACAATTGAGAAGCAACTTCTCCCAAAAGAGAAAACACCAATTCAAAAGTCAGCATAAGCAATTCTGTCTGTAAATGCTTATAAAAATTGAATCAGGCAACAAGAACTAATGAGACTGGATAGCCCTATATTCTGCTAATCATATCTGGTCTTTCCATGCACCTCTTCTGAAAAAGTAAATTTTGGAGAGCTATGAATGTGCTCAAGTGAGCACAGCCTGGAGAGGAGGACACTGAGGGGAGAGCTCATTGCAGTTACAACTTCCTTGTGGGGGGAAGAAGGACAGACACTGATCATCTCTCTGTAATTACTCAAGAAGTGTTTGGACAATGCTCTCAGGCATGGCAGATGTGGACATGTCTTGGAGATGTCCTGTGCAGATGTAGCAGTTGGACTCAACAATTCTTCCAGCTCAGTAAATTCTGTGATTCTGTGATTAAGTACAAATAATAACTTCTTACATGCCAGTCACGGTGCCACTGGTTATGTGGTTCCCAAAATCTAGCTTGCAATCCATTACACAGCTCCATTCTCCAACACAAGAGGGAGCTGAAATATCTAGAGAAAAACTCAGACACCACTGCATCCCCCTGGCATACCCCTGGCATCCCCCTGGATTTTGCCCAGCGCTCCAGGGTGGGGGTGAGGCACACAGGGCACGTGCATTGCACCTCAGATCAGTTGTACATATCTCCATGGCATTGGGGAATGGGACAATCCTGCAACCAGTGTGGGAAACTTTGATTCAGGAATGGATGTCAGCCATGTTGCATTATTCTGCTCTAATATCAAAAGAAGGAAAAATCAGGTGTTTTGACCTCAGAGTCAAAAGTATTTTGACCTCAGATGCCCTGAACAGGGCATCTTGTAGTATCAATTACCTCACATTTTCCTCTTTGCAGCCAGTATAAGGGAAGCATCTGAGTAAAATCTAAAAGACCAGGTCAGGGATTTATCACTCAACCTGCCTTAGCATAGACAGGCTAAGACAGCCTCAGCTGTTCCTGAAATAAGCACTCCTTGATGTGCAGTAAGTGTAGCATCATTGATGTACACTGACTTGGACAAAGACAATGAATGCAAAGTTCTCTTCAAATTTTCCCTGCTCAGAAAAGATACTGTTTTTCAAAGAACATTACAGAGCTGTACTCTTTAAATCAAGAAAGCTTAATCTAATGCTTTGGCCACTGCTTCTTTCCTACAGATGTCAGCACACTTTAACCTAAATCACAGTCTAGCACTAGATCTTTGATACTTGATGGGGCTGCTGGAACAGAAATGTAGGTTCTAGCAGGTAAACATTCATGAACTATTTACCAGCAGCCCTCTAAAAGTACATCTTTTGGAAAGCTTTTATGACTTATCTTCAGATGTCACAAAGAAAAGCCATTAAAAAAAAAATTAAAAAGAAAAGGAAAGAAAACCTGCCAGAATTAGAGCTGCAAAACAGCAGCTGTCTATAAAGATTTCCTTGCTAGGCTGCCCTTTTACACAGATGTTTTGACTGGTTACAAAAGTATTTTTCTCTTCCTATTTTATGATCTCGTACCCTGATTAAGGGAGCCGAACTCTTGGAATGGAGATTCTTCTGAAAAGCCTGGGAATCCCACATTTGAAATGGTAGTTCTGGCAAGTGTTCCAAACAGTAAGACACATTGCTAGCTGCTTCTTGGAAAGCAAGCACTCAAGGAAGCAGCTTTTTTACAAATAAAAAAAAAATATTTGGGCAAGAAAAATAATGTGTCAAATGGGCACAAAGAATGCAAGTTCAGATTCTGGTTCTCTGAGTAGACACATAATGCTCCAAAGGACTTGGTTTAAACATCAAGCTTTGATGGCATTAGTGGTGTAACTGTGATAGCACAGATTGCCAAAACCCTCCCAAGATCCTGGCCAGATGTTCTGATCAGACACTTTTTCTGGCTGTGCTTATCACTGCCCAGGAGGGTAAGTTTAGGATGGAATCAGGCATCCCTGCCCAGGATACACTTACATGTGTTGTGGGTTCTCTATTAAATGATACTTTTTAGCAGAAATACAAGCAACTTTCATTCACACCCTAAGCAAAATTTGAGTGAAACTTATCTATTCTTTTACATTTAATTAAAGATAATAGATTTTTATATTAAATCTCAAGAAGTCTGCCTCTATGTTTTACTGCTTCCATGGGTAACAGCTATATTGTTAAATAGCTGTGTTGTTGTATAAGAGTTAAACTCTCCTCATACTTTCTAAATAGGAACATTCTTGAATATTTGCCACACACACATGGTCACTACCCTTTTAACACCTCACTTGCTATTAGCCTCACAAAGCAACAGAAACTGATCAGCTGCTTAATTTAGGAGGATGCTTTCTACAAATATCTTTTATCTAATGAGAAATTCATTACAGAAACAATTAAAAAATACAGCATTTCTTATTAAATATGAGAAACTACAGAAGCAGGAAGTCAGCTGTTTGCTGATCTAGAATTACAAAATAATATAGATTGAAAGGTATCTCTGAAGGTCATCTAATACAACACCTTAACCAAAATCAAGGCTATCTTAAAAAGTAAATCAGCCTGCTCGAGGCCTTTACTGGCCAAGTCTTAAGATCTCCAAGGACAGAGATTCTTCACTCTCTCTGGACATCAGTTCAGTGTTCAAGTAAGAATCAACCAATGGTACTTCCAAACTCCCCAGACACTTCAGGTGAAGGAGAGGGTGTTATCATGATGGCACTGTGATGTACACAGACAGCGATTGGGAGAAGCACAACACAAGGCTTCACCAAACACCTTCACTGCCTGCCAGGGATGCCACAGGGCAACTACTGCTGCCGTGCAGCAGCCACTCCTGCTGCCCCCAGCCTGAGAGGTGCCAAAGCCTTTTTCCTGCTGTGACTTTGCTTTGTTTCTGTGTGTCTGGTGTGTAGGCGAGGAGTTCTGCACCTGCATGAAAGCCGTGGGATCCATGACCTTGGCTTGCCTCGCTGGCAACTTTCCCTCTGCCTCTTGGTGGTGGTAATCATTCTTTTCTTTAGTCTCTGGAAAGGCGTGAAGACTTCAGGAAAGGTAGAGCTAATATTGTCCTCCTATCTCAACTATATTCTTTGCCTACTTTAAGAAGTCTCCTAATTTTAGAAAGCAAGAAGATAAATCACTGATTCTGGGGGATCCTCAGGGACCAAAATATGTGGAAGGTCTTCACATATGTACAATGGAAATACACAAGCCCAATTCAGCCTTTATTTTATTTACAAGTTTTGCTTGTGTGATATTCCAACTGGAAATTCAATGTCAGTGGTTTCATCCAGAAAATATTTTTAAATACTCAAAACTGACTTAAATGTGCATCTTATTCTTAGCGAAATGTACTAATGTTTCAATGGTATAAGAGGCTATGGGTTTTTTATATAAACTGCCATGTCAAGAGAAATATCTGATGATCAAATATAATTTGAAATTACTCTTTGATATCCCCCAGAAAATGCCTCAACAGAAATTCTAGAGGTGGATACATCTGAGGGCTTTTTGTACATTTTCATTAAAGTATCACTTAACATCAAGCAATGACTGCAATTTTTAGTAAACAACACAGGGATGAGGAGCTAATCAGCAGTCTAACACACACTGACAATGTCTACTGTTTGTCAAAACTGTCTCCTACTGACATCTGTAAACTTATATATTAAAAGATTCATGATACATAGCAGCATTTTCTCCCATGTCCTTAAAAGAGCTTCTCCATTACACTGAATGGACTAAACCAAAAAAATGCCAGCTGTACTTATTACATATTCTTAAATCTTCTGTAACAGCTGATTAACCTTTGGGATCTCTGTTGTCTGCAGGTTGTTTGGATTACAGCCACTTTGCCTTATGTTGTATTATTTGTCTTATTAATACATGGAATAACCCTGCCAGGTGCATACAATGGAATAAATGCATACCTGCACATAGATTTCAGAAGATTAAAAGAAGCCACAGTAAGTGTACTCTTCTGTTCTTGTTCCCTAATTATCAAACCTGTTGCCCTTGTTATTGAAACTGAAAATATTACATGTAGCTTCTGAAATTAAATATCCATGCTTTTCCTTCTGCCTAAGCACAAGTCCACTGTCTCTGACAGTGTAACTTTCCAATACTTTCCAAAACAGAACTATCTCACACTGAACCCAAACAATTCAGATCACAAAACACCTGTGTGAAGGCACTTACAGGTGTGGCAGACCCTTAAAAATGACCATGCTTTGTATGTGCATCCAGCAAACTGCATTTTCCTTTATACAGGAAAATGGAGTCATGCGAAAATTTAGTTCTCAAAGGCTAAGAATTCCCTCAAGAAGAAAATCTTGCCTTCTGAATTGCTGTCTTAAATATTAACCTAGTAAACAAAAATCCTAGCCTATGCAAACCTTGATAAATATATAAAGTCAAGACCACCTCACCTAATCAAACCATGGTCCTTCATACAAATAAAATTTTCAATAGTATGGTGTTCTTATCTTACTGTTGAAAGTAATTTACATTTCACTGTATCACTGAAAAACATTAACAACATTAAGTATATCCAAGCCAACCCAATTTGTGGAGTAACTTGGAACTAAGACTTATTTCATACATTGTAAAGCAAGTATAGTCACCAATACATTAAATTAGCAGCATTTCAGACCTACAATGAACAAAGAGTCCAGAGATATTTCACCCCTCTACTATTCTAAAAATAGCATAAATAATTTATAAGACACTAGTCTCTCAATGGATAGGTGACAAGGCCATTCAAATGGTTATAAATCTGAAAATAGACAACATCATTTTCCTAGAAGGAAATATATTATCTTGAAAAATTGCAGCTTTCCGAAATGTCTGCCATCTGTCCATAGTTGCACTGTACCTTTCCTATGAATCCTATCTTGGTTTTTTCCTGACTGATTAAAAAAGACCTCAAGTGTTAGAACGCAGACATATTTTTTATATTCTTAACCAAAAAATACTTTCCTGGCTTTTTAATGCTAAATTTGAAAAAGGGCATTTCTTTTATAAAAGAGACCCAGATTCCATGTCTATTTTGGATTAGTCAAATCAAACTTCAGATATGGGATTTTCATCCACCTTTGTCACAAGGCAGTATCCACCCCAGTAATTCACATTTATGCATACACATAAATACACAGATACAAAGATGAACAAAGCAGGTGCTTATATTTTTCTAACATATTTTAAGTGGAAGTAAACATCACAACTTCAACTAGATGTCTATGGAGTTGTTCCAGCTTGCAACAGCTCAGGATCCAGGCCTCCATAATCATATCTGCTTCTGGAAAGATATTCTGTGTGCTGCTCTTTCTTGGCTTAATATTTCTGCAGCTGCTATTTATGACCCTAAAGTTATTTGTTTCTAAGACTAAATTTTTCAGACAATAACAACAAAATATACTCTAGAATGATAAAAGACTAAAGATCACTTATGCAGAGAAGGGTCACTAACTGCTTTGTCATGTTAGCCTTTCCCCACTTGGAGACTGGGATCCCTGCTGCTGCAATAGCCTTGTGTGTTTAATCTTTGTCCTCGGGCTCCAAAGAATAAAACCCACTTCATTTCTGTCAGTGCACCCCTGGATGTGATTTACAGCTTTTTTATTCCTTCCAAATGAAGAATCTAACAAAGAAACATCCTAAGTCTCAAACAGTAATGACCCACAAAGAGCTCTGCCAATGCTCTTCTAGAAACCCTTAGAGGACCCTGACCACTGTCAAGGTGTGCCGCTTTTTGTGGAGCCACACACTGCACTGCACTGAATATGCACAAAAGTTAAAATGCCATAAACACTGAAGAAAGCTGGAAAGACTGGTGACTACCTACTGTAAAATGCTTCTATTTGTTTCATTTCTAATACATATAAAACCAACATCCAATCATAAAATATATTAGACTATGCATCAATCAGAAGCTGTGAAAGTGAGAAATGTGAGCATGAACTGCAAAATGAGCCCTGCTGTCTTACATCCTTCTTGGTTAGAACAAAGGCAGTGTTTTGCATTTAATCTTAGTTGTAAAGGAATTTCTGGTTTCTGCTCTTCTTTGCCTTCACCTTGATCTTCTCAATTTATTTCCTAATCAGATGCTAGGAGCCAAGGTTCTTACTCAACAGATACTTCAGCATGTGCTTAAATTCTTTGGGAGGCAGCAGGTGCTAATCTCTTACTTGAGACTTAAGCATATGCTTAAGGGTGCTTGAATAGTAAGAGAGGGTGCGTACAATTGCACTGGCAAGATCCAAAGGAGACACAGAACCACTAAAAACAAGTGTCTTATGGTGGCAGTATGCATATCTAGTTAGAGTTTAAACAAAATTGATGGTAAAAACCTTCAGGAATTTTGTTAACAAAAGGTATTTGAATTTTTTTAAAAAACAAGAAAAATATAAGAGGCTTTGCATCTCCCTGCATTCTTGTCTGCATAAATGCTTTTCAGAGAGTACAGCCCTATTTGATCTCAACTTTTGCGTGAAAATAGAATACTAAGATGTAACTGGTGTATATAAAGAATGAGCAAGGAATTAAGGTTACAGAATTGTTTTGCTATTCATTGAAAGAAATCCATGATACCTAAAAACACTGTATGAACTACAATTTGGGAAAATCATATCCTCCTATCCACTGGTTTGCAATAAACACTTCATAGATTGCTCTTCATATTATCTTTCAAGTAATCAACTCTCCACAGTTAATAAAATTAAGTTTTTTGACAAACCCAGAGTACCGTAACTGGTTCAGGGTCACCAGCAGGCAGCAGTTGAAAGCATCTATCATCTATGTTGAGAAAAAAAGTGATCACCAGCCTAAGTGCTTTCATATATCACGTCAGCAATGGATAAGACACTCCCTTTCTTTCTACTAGGCCAAATATGAAAGTTTAGTACTAAAATCCCAATGCAGAGAGCTCATAAGCTGCTTAGATCTGTTGGAAAGCTGCTGCTGAATATATATTAGATCTGATTTTGTAGAGATGGATGAATGATGAAAACTGGTGCTTTTCATAGTTCTTTCAGAGTTCTTGGCAGATTTAATCAAACATTGCAGATCTCATTTTGAGAAATGTTGAGTATCATTCACACCACTGACTTCACTACCTCTGTTGGAGATGCTTGTCTAAATATCTCTGTGTAACAACAGAAAAGGGGAAACCCTTACTAACCAAGGTAGACTATTTTCAGGTTTCTGGTTCAGGGAAGCAGGACTATGGCATTGCTCCTGATTAAAATGATCAAGCTGCATCTAAACTGACATTTAATTGCTATCACAGAAATAACTCTTTCTCCAGCTGAGAAAGCTGACAGATAATCTGCATGGTTCTGTTCACAGTACATCGGTCATGCTTCAGCTCCTGAATCAAGACAACATCATATAAAGTGCACTAACAGTCACACAAAAGAAGCTCTCTCATGGGAAAGAAAATGTCCTATAACTCTTGACCCATTAACTATTTTTAGTTTTCTTGTTGCACATTCCAAACTAACTTGAAACAAGAACTATTGGAAGTATATTTCTGTCACCGGGGAGAAAAACGCTGCTGTCCTTTCAGTACTGGGTAAAATCCCAGAAGAACATGCCCATCTGCACAGCCCAGCAGGGCAGCAGTGTGTGTGTGCACTGAGGGCTTGCTGCTGCTCCAGCCTCCCCAGCCCAGGTTAAGCCATTCCAAACCAGGGCCATGCTCCAGGTGACACTTAGACCCATTAGCATGAATGCCAGATGTTTTCCAAAAGCCAGTTGTCTAGCTTTTCTCATGATGTATCCTTGTGGACTGAACTGACACTGGCCATGTTGGTGTCATTCTGCAGGTCTGGATCGATGCAGCTACTCAGATATTTTACTCCTTAGGAGCTGGCTTTGGCGTTTTAATTGCATTTGCCAGTTACAATAAGTTTGATAACAACTGCTACAGGTAAGAGCCTATTCTTCCATTATTGCTGCCAAATTATGCTATTTTACTCTGACTGCAACTGAAATAAGTATTAAGCTATCTTTTTATCTTCAGCCATGTATTAATGATGGTGAGTTTTGTGTAGACATAGTAACCAACCCAAATCTTGAAACACTGTCTTCCTTACTGAAATTTTAGTAACAGGAACTTGCCAAGATATCTGCTGCACTGCAAAGCAGAACAGGATTAGGTTTGGACTTTAGACAGCTGTGTAAACTGTGCTGATGTTTGCCTTTCAAAAGTACCATTAAGCGCAACAGTGAACACTGGATGAAATCTCATTGGTCTAGGAACTAAAAGCAGAAAGATTCCAGCTTCCAGAAGGGTTTCTGTACTTGGGGATTATATTTCTGATATTTTACATTGTGCTCCAGTTTAGGAATGCACTTTAAATCAAGTCAGTTTGTCTGTGTTTTGCTGAATCACCACCATGGAAATTCAACCAGAATCACTCTGCACCTTCCGAGAAATTCCAACATTTAGATGTTTTGTTAACATTGCATTTTGGAATGAAAACAAGCATCATTTTTCCCCTTAAATATAGATTCAGAAAGAACATGTATTATAAATACATTGTGAACTGAAGGATGGCGTGGGGGGAAGTGTTAAACACAATCTCCATCTGGTTGTTAAAGTTTTTTCTCACTGGGCTGTTCTTCTCTCCATGCTTAGGGATGCTTTGCTGACTAGCACCATTAACTGTGTCACAAGCTTCATCTCAGGATTTGCAATTTTCTCCATATTGGGCTACATGGCTCACGAGCACAAAGTTAAAATTGAGGATGTAGCTACTGAAGGTAGGAAGTTAATTTTATACTAATTTTACCCTTTTTTGTCCACCATTTCTTTCCAAATGTGTTTATATTTGTTTCCAACCTCTCATCATATCCAAGAGTTCTCTTGCCAAACAGTGGAGTCCACATCCACATAATTCCTTCTCCGCTACATAGCTGAAAAATAACTAGTAAGGTTGCATATCCTATAAAAGATTATTCGAAGTCAAAAAGAATGGGATGGGGTTTTTTAATACCGAACTATAATGAGTAAATAATTAAAGCATTTTAGATATATTTTGATATAATGCAAATTTTGTTTTAACAGCAACTCAGAGTGTAACAAGGAATGTAGTATAAGTCACCTTAGTCATAATTTATCTCATTAAAATGAACACTTTTGTGAAGATAAACATCATTTAGTGACACCCTTTTTTCCCTTTTTCTATTTTAGGGGCTGGTTTAGTTTTCATTCTGTACCCAGAGGCAATTTCAACTCTTTCAGGATCTACATTTTGGGCTGTGGTGTTCTTCATTATGCTCCTTACTCTTGGCATCGACAGTTCCGTGAGTATTCTGTAACAGGAGACTCATCAGCCTTAAGCAGGGGGTATCAAATAAACATTCTGTACATTCCCTAAATCTGTTTTCACAGTCATAGACAACATAGCAATAGTATAACTCCCTGTATTGTAAAGACTCTCAATCATTAAGAGATTTAGGAAAATACTACATCTTTTACAAGCCAGTAAATATTTACTCCCTGCTACTTTTTTATGACCTTACAGAGGGGCTGTTTATCAACAGTTATTACTGTGAACTATTACTACTATGAACTTGCAGTAAGGTTTTGGAGCACTGCTTGCAAACACAAGACATTGAGTAGAGTGGTTTCCAGAAGGAATTATTATATGTGCTGAAATCTATTAATCTGTTTGAGATAGACAATGTCTGAGGGTAGTCCAGTTGTTTTTCTACAAGCCATGATACAGAATTACCTGTAAATTTAATCACAATTTTTAGATCGCTCCAGAATATTTCTGTAGTGGTTTCCTTTTACTATAATCTTAGTGTAAAACGTCTAGTCTAACAAGTGTATTTGCTCTTTCCATAACGTGGTAAGTTTTACCACACCATGATATTCAGCACCACAGAAACCTCATCTCAGAAAATATTCCAAGTCCCCAAACAACTTCTGTACTGCTTTGCCCTTCCAAAGAGGCCTCAAGACATGCTGTTATATTTAGCATAAAGGGTTATTAATTTCTGGAAGACCAAATAGGGTCTTTAAGGAATAGTGAACCATGGACAAACTTTCATCCTCTTTAGTAGGGTAGAGGTTTGTTACTATTCCAAAGCATAGAAGTCTCTTCTGAGGTTCAGAATATACAAAGTTGATCTAGGAATTTCTTGCTGGCAATGGTAAAACACAGTGTCTCCATTGCTTACAACTTCAGAAAAATGCACTCCTTTTCAAGGACAAGAAAGGGAAAGAATGAGTTGACATGGAGAAGAGCAAAATTAGAAAAAAAATGGGATTGCAGCAGGAAACTTTGATAATCATTGGCAAATAGCTGAATGAGATCTTGTGGAGTGACGACTGAGCTGTAAAGGTCAGATTCAGGTTTAAATATTTCTGAAGTGTTTGGATTTTTGGATTCCACCTGAGGTTCAATGAAGTTTGTCTTTATAGACTAAGATCTGGCTCCTTAGACAAAAGTTTGAGGGAAGATTATATTTGGGATTGTTGCTTGGTCATTTTTCAACTGTAAGCAAATATGAAGGATTGAAATGAAGGGTTTGGCACAGTAAAAGAGCATGAATGATCAGTAGGAAAAGGGCAGAATGAAAGAAGAAAATTCGTGCTCAGAAGTGTCTAGATCCAAAATAATTAACTTTGCAATGGCAATAAATGTAAGGCAATGTGAAGAAACATAAAAGTGACAAAGACAAAGGCCTTAGATTGCAGCAAACACTTGTCCTACACGTGGGGAAAAGTCTTTCTTCTGGAGCTAATTAAACTACTGTGAGCTAGTGAACTGTGGCCAAGTTTAGTTCTTTCCTTCTAAAAGAGGAAGGATTTACTGGTTCAAGGTTTGTCATAATTTCCCAAAGAAAACTCAGGTCATGCAGTACTTTTTATGGTGATCTCAACTCTCCCCCACACCTGACTAATCAAGTCTTTGAGGGGATAATGAAAACTTTTAAAGCTAAAAATCAAGTAATCCCAAAGCTAGGGAGGAAAAATTGTATATGGCTGCATTTATTCTTGCACATAAGCCTGCACTGGCACAGAAATACAGACGTCTGTACAAAAATGGAACTGTCACAATGTTTAAGGAAAGAGAAATCTGACCATGCAAGTTTAAGCAAGCAACAATGAAAAGGACAGAAAATGGAACGAAAGTTTGCAAACATTTCTTGGAGTAGATTTCTAGCTTAGTTCATGGAATTAACAAGGGGAATAAATCATGATACATTAAGAAGTGCAAAACTAATCCAAGGAGTCTCTTTCCATTTTCAGTTTCCTCCAAGTGCCAACACAGTACCATCTTCTGAGAAAATCAAATATTAACCCATCCTAACTCCAGGGCACTCAGTGATGCACCCCACCCCCTGCCCCCAGACACTGGGAAATACAAGTCTACACTGGGTTTTGGGACATTTTACTTGTAAATATTAGTTACCTGTAAAGAAAAACTAGGTCCACTGCCCCCAGCTATATGGCTCTAGACAGGAATCATTAAAATTCTAGACAGATAATTCTATATTACTGATTTCGACCAGGAATATTTTAATCAAATGCTTATGGAGAAGGACCAGGCTATGTCAGTACCTGCTAACCAACTATTGTATAGCACCAAGCACGCCAGCTCTTGCTGTGGTCTTTTAGCATCACAAAAAGCATAGAATCAAGCCTCTCCAAAATATTAAATAAATTTATTTACTATGACAAAAGATTAAAATTAATTTTCATAGCTTTTTGTTGGAGTGGGGGCAGAATGTTTTCATTAATGGAAAGAAATTAAAATTCATAACCACCTACATAATCCAGAAATTTAAATGAAAACTTGGGGAGTACTTTTCCTGTATTTCAAAACAATGGCTAATGTTCAGCATTAACTTGTAGAAAGCAAAGTAAAATTTTTTCATGCCTTCAACAACAAAAAAAATTACATCAAGCTTCCTTTTTAGTAATTCTTCCAGATCTGTAAAAATTTCTGTCAAACTGGATTTCATTAATCCAGTGAATATTTCTTCAGTACATTTCCTTTGGGTGCTTGTTGTGCCTGTCTCTATTTAAGAGATATCTTAAGGAGCTTAGTTACTTAAGCTACCAGCTTTTTCCCCAAAGTATATTAAAATGTGTATCATTTTCCCCAAGTACTGTCTACTTATTGTTCTATTGAGTCAGCAAAGAGTCCTCAGAGGATACAGCCATGGAGGCAGCAACCACCCCTCTAGATTTCCAGTTCCCTGACTCAACCCTTTACCACAAAAAAATAAAGCCTCATTACACCAGTGATTTACAGCTGAAATGTCAGAAACCATAGAATGGTTGGGTATTAATTACACAAACTGCTTTGCATTCTTCAGTATGAATTTCCCAGTCAGCAGCATTTAACCAGAGCTCTCGCTCGCCTTCCCTTCCACAGATGGGTGGGATGGAGGCTGTCATCACCGGCTTGGCAGATGATTTCCACCTTCTGAAGCAGCACAGAAAGCTCTTCACCTTTGGTGTTTCTTTTGGCACTTTCCTACTCGCCCTTTTTTGTATCACCAATGTAAGTACTACTAAAGTCTCCATCAAAATATTACCTTAATAATTAACAAAGTGAAATATGAATAGGTTCACATGACTATTTTGTTATAAATTTTAGTTCTTAAATTCTGTTCAGGACATAACTTTTAATCTTACATATATGAAGTTTGAGGTTTTGGCACAAGATCATTAGCTATCAACCAAGCCTCCAAGTCTTTGTTCCAAAGAACTGTCTGCACTACTGCTGTGTTTGTTTGGTTCTGTGTGCTTTCTTTTGTGGCTTTTTCGGCTTTTTTGGTTTGGTTTTGGAGTTTTTAATCACACTGAATGGAACTGTGTAGAGTGCTTTTTCCTCTGTGAGGAACTAAGAATTTCAAGTGACCAGACCCTTAGTCATGTGGCTGTTCTCTTCTTCAAGAATGTGAGACACTCACTTCTTGTGAAAGGAGTGTAGAATAATGATCTCCTCTCCCCACCTTGTTTCTTTATGTTCCTTCATGTGCCTAGATCTCGACATCTTTTACTCTTAACACCATATAAAGCACACAGAAAACTTATCCTGAACATCTAGTAACCTGTATTTATCACTAGCATCAGACTGAGTGGTTTGCCTCCTCTGGCTTTTGACAATGACTTAAGGAATGAGAGTCTCAGTATTCTAGGCTGGAGAGAACTTTTTTTTTTACCATAAAAAAGGTAAAGAGACCTGTTAGCAAAGATGCCAAAACTGTCAGAAAACAACTGAAATGAGATAGCCACCACAAAAGCAGATGTGCTGAACCTGTCTCCACCCCTAGAAATGGTTTGCAAATCTATTGTTAAGATTACTGAAATGCCATAAATTTATAAATAACTAGGTTCTTTTTACATTAAAAGAATACCCCAATATTTTCACTCCAGTTTCTATTTAAAATACCTATCTTTTTAACAGCATACTATTTCTATTGATACCTAAAACTGAACATGTTCTTGTTTATTCAAGGTTTCAACTGTAATAAAACTTCCTGAACTACAGTACCAGAAGAAATTTAGTGTTAAAAACCTGAACAGGTGCCAGTGGGTGCAAATCCACTGCCTCCAAGTGAGCTAAAGCTGTTCGAGATAACAACCTAACTCTAACTTTAAAATAATGGCACCTGTTTAGACTTAAGTTTGCCCCTCCATCTGGAATTCACAAAACTGTCCAGACTTGTCCAAATGTATTGGTTTGCATAACTAAAGAATAACATTTCTAATGTGTAAAAAATAAAAAAAATTTAAAACCCCTGCAAAAACATGTCATGAATTAATGTTTGATTTTGCTCTCTGAATTTTTAAGGCTGTATTTTCAAAAGTAGCTGTTTCTGAAACAAGTATGTCTCTTACAAAATCATATTAATAATTCACTTTGCTAAGTTTGGTTGCAAAGGCATTCATTTGGAGCAGGTATAGAGTAAAAACAAGAGGTCAAACTCAAATGTCATTCAATAAGCAACATTTTCTAACACAACAACCGAAGTTCGTTCCATTTCCGGACAAGTCCCTACAGAATTTAAAACCAAGATGAGGCCTAAGTACTGGTCTCCCTGTTTTTGTAAATATGCACAGCTGTTTCAGAAAAACATCTTTAAGCAAAAAAAAAAAAAAAAGGCAACTGACTACAGAGACTAAAATCACCTACAGATCTAAACAGTACAAGTGATATTTATGCCATTGGTGGTAAAACCACAGAAAATAATTCCTTTGTTTCTCCCCTTCTGAACAGGCATAATCAGATTAAGTTTGGTTGTAAAAGATATTTTAACAAAAATCTACTGCAACTGCAAAAGTTTCAGTTGTTTACATGAAACAAAGAGTTTCCTGAAACACTTTATCTGGGTTCCTCTTGAAACAAATCTGTATCCAGTGGTCTTTCATTCCTCTTTAGCCCAAACTCAGTAAAATGACCAGTAATTTACACAAATACACACTACATTGTAAAACAAGACAAAAAGTAGTCAAAGTGCAGCTAAAAATGTATCAGTAAAGCAAGACTTTAGTAAATGCATTTCCAATTTTCAGTCATGAACAACTGAAGCACAAAATGTGCTGTTGTGAAGGAAGACAATCCAGTTTGCTCTCTCCACTGCGCAAAGGTTTGCAAATGCCACAGCCCAGAGACTCAACAGGGCACAGCAGCTTCTTGCTGGGCTGGGGACAGACTTAGCATCATCTCTGCTTTGGAGGAAGAGCGGGCAGGAGAGATGGCAGGCTCTAGGGGAAAAGGGGACATCAGACCAACACTGCAGACGCACTGGCCTACAGAACTGGTGGCCCTAGGAACAAACTGATAATGGCCTATGGAAATTCTTGGAGTGCTCCACTCCTTGCCATTAATTTAGGAAGTCCTTCACGAACTGCTATATTCAGGCCCTGACCTACAAGGTGCTGATCATTTCCCCAAATTTCCACTGAACAGAAGTGCCAAGAGAACTCATTAATCTAAGTTGAGGCTTCTGTTTGCAGTTAATTGAGGACATGGGTGAAAATAAGCATCTTTAAAAGAGCTGCAAGTCTGATTCCACTATTTTGTATGCAAATACGAACTTGTGTTAGCAGCATCAGACCCATATAAAAATACTCGGGTTAAGATAATGCTTCAAGCAAAAAAGATTTCTGTTAAGTAGATACTAAACTACTGAGATGATCCAATTTGTAACTTTGCTTTGTTGCATCTTTTAACTCCCCATTGCAGGGTGGAATTTATGTGCTCACACTTCTGGACACATTTGCAGCTGGGACTTCAATATTGTTTGCTGTTCTGATGGAGGCAATTGGAGTTTCCTGGTTTTATGGTAAGCACTTCCTTTTGAATGTGCAAAAGCTTTTCTGAAATTCCAAGTGGCCTTGACAGGCTTACACATCATTTTAAGGCAAAACAGCATAGCCTTGTATACATGAAACCATGACAAGCTAGGTTTCAGAGAGTGATTTTCACCTGATTTATGAGCAGTGACAGGAATGCAGACATTCAGAGGGCCAAGCTTTGAAACCCTGCACGAAGCCAAAGCAAACAGCCTTGTAAAAGGGACTGTGATGGGATGGAAAAGTTACTACTTTTCCCAGTATTTTACAACTCTTAATATTGCTGATGACTTGCAGTAGCAGGTTTAGACCTGGTACTTTATAAGCAAGTAGATTAGCCTAAATACAATATACCTGTTCCCACTTTTCTTTATTCCCCCAGGGGCCAATCTCAAGCACCCCCCAAACAATACAAATAAAGGTAGTGTTTAGAAAGTTATAGTAATTCCTGCACTAGTCCCTTTTGTTTGAGAACATATAATACTTTATTGTAAAACACTAGTGGTTTATTTATCTTATTTCATAGGATGGTATGACACACCCAACATACTAAATACCAGAAATTCTATTTCTAGTATTTGATACTAATTTATGCCACAAAAAGGGAGTAGTGATTTACTTTATCCCAAATATGGCAAGCTTTCGGAGTATTTAGTTGATCTCTGTCACTAGGCTGGAATCACTGTGTGCCAACCAGAGTGCAGTGACGTGCTACAGTCACCTAAAAAAAATATGACTTCTTCTTTTCTTTCCTATTCTCCTCTTTATTCTCATGCTATACTTCCTGATTGATCACAACTCCTTTCACTATTACCAGGTTTCAATGGCACAGCAGCCTGCAAATCTTCTTCCCTTTAAGTCTGTATTGAATTAGTTGCCCCGATTCCCAATACGATTGTTTTTCCCCCAAAGCCATCTTCATCTGTATTCAGACATGGTGTTTATAGCTAATGTATGATTCAGAGAGTTCTTAGACTTTATAATTCTTATTGCTATTTACCTCGCTCAGTCACTTATTTATCCATCCATTCTGCCTTACCATGTTCTTGCAATCCAAACAAACTTTATCTTGCACTTAAAAACTGTTGAAGAGTGTGTGAAGTGAAAGAAAGACATTCATGCTGTTCAATCTACTAAAGGAATAGTTTCTAGCTTTAATGCACTGATTCTGTCACCCAACATCAGCACAGAGCAAGCAGCACATTTGCTGCTGTCTCTCAAAATGCTGGAGGCACTTTGTTTCACAGACAACTGCCTTTAATCCCTGTAAAAGAGCTGAATGTGGACGAGTGATCACAGCTTAGCTTGGAAGCAGAGGCTTTTTCAGTTACTAAGGGCAAGGGATCTTCTGCTACTATTAAAACAGGATTTACTGCACTTTACAACAGCTAAGCTTTGTACGTAGTTCACAAACCACAGGCCAAAATTAGTCAAGTTTTATTTTACACCGTCTGTTCTTTATCACTTTTTCCTTTCTTCCTCCTGCCTCTCCATAATCAGGAGGATATCTATTCATTTCTCTTAAGCAGCTGACAGATGTTTCTACTGACACAGCACGACCTGTTGCTTTATAAAGAACTTATTACAGCCTCAGGTGCTATTTAAACTTATTAAATCTGGCATGATCTTGTCTGCCTCTTTTTTCTGGTAGACCCCAGTTGCCTTAATGACCCAGCTGAATATTAAGCCAGCCTAAAGGCAAGCAGTGACATTTTGGCACAGACTAAAAACATGGAAATTTAGTTCAAATTATACCTATGACCATTTACTGTGAAGTTTCTTCTTGCAAAGGCCAACTTTATATGTAAGAGAAGGGAGAGCTAGTTTGCTTTACTACGCAGATGTACTTCAGCTATGACTGGTAACTTGTTACTCGTTTTCCTCATGTGAAACCCTGATAATCATCTTTCTGATGAATATTCTAAAAAAAGTCAGACACCTCTGCCACTGGCACAAAACTGATCTTTGGTTTCACTTGCAGGAAGATCTCTATTCAGTCAGATTTTACTGTGAACATCTCCCTGAACAACTAGAACAACCTCCACATAAGCTTGGAAGTACATTCAACCTTACCTGCAATATCATTGCTTTCATTTACTTAAATAATTTTTTTTTAAAAAATCCCTTAGACTGAAATTTCAGGCCAAAGGCAGAATTTATTTGGAAAAAAAAACAAAACAGCCAAAACCCAAAGAAACCCCAAACACCAAACAAACCAACCACCCCAATCTAAGATCAACTGCTTGCAGAAGGGAAAGAAATTAGCCAAGCACTGACTGCTGTTACTCATCTTTGCTCACAGAGGTGTTTGTGTGGATGTGTGCCTGGCCTGAGAGAGGATGAATGCACACATTTCCACAGAATGGAAATACAAATGGGGCAAAGCAGCTTAGAGAGCTTATTGCAGTGCCGTGCTGGGGAAACGTTTGCTGCAGTCCTGCTGCTTTCTCACTAGCAGAATGACTTACAGAGCTCCAGCAGGCAGCACATGCAGGACTTACTGGCGACGTGTAGAATTCCATTCTATCTGAACTCTCATCTCTGCATCAGATGAAAGAGGGTTGTCCCAATGTGAGGAGGGTAACTTGTATTTATAACCAAATCTATTTTTCATTTTCTTCCTAATCTGTTCTTTTCTGCATATTGATTTATTTCCCTTGACAGCACATTATGTACAAATTTTCTGTGCCATTTAATAGACCATTACATGACAAAATGGTGACATTCTCAGGCAGTTGCAGTGTTTATTGGTTCAGAAATTACAGGGAAAGTCTTTTTGGGTATTTAACCAGCACCTGATAATGAATTTTTTGTATCTCTCAAACCAGGCCCTACAGGTACCATTATCTGTAGCTATCTGTGTTCTCCTTAAAGGTTGATCTTAGAACAGTTATTTGAAGGCATGTGGTACTGAAAAAGCACATTGCTGGAAAGTGTAGTCTGAGAGCATGGCCCACTGGTCCCCCATTTTCAGCAGACACTAAACACCAAGTGCTGTCTGAGCTCCAAGTGCATCTGTCTGGAAACATGTGAATAAAATTTTGATATACATAGTCCTTGTCTTTGACCTTCTACACAATGATAAATTTCAGTCAGTGTTCATAGCAGTTAAAATTCAGTCACTTTAAAGTTCACAGAAAGCACTGCAAATAGAATCAGATTAAGTTTAAAGAGCATTTGCAGATCCTTTTTGGCTATTTCTCTTCACTTGGACATAATACTGGGGCTGGAAATTTTTTTGAGACATTTACACTCAAATGTCCAGACCCTGAAAATATTTTGCATCCTCATTGCATGTAACGGACTAACTCAAGCTGTCCCAATTATTTACATTAAATAAATTAAATAAATTTTACTGAACTGATCCATATGGAGACAAATAATCCTAATGAAAAACTATACATTCTCTCTAATAAACAAACAGTCATGGTAAAAAGCTGCATTTCTGCTGTTTAGCTAACGGGTTCAGGATTAAAAGTAACCTTCCTGAACACATCAAGTGTGATAAAATATAAACAAATAGTCTGACATGACAGAATGCACAGAGCCAATGTCGCTAAGGTGTAAAGTCAGCAATTGTTTTCTTTTTACAGAAAACAGAAAAGGATACTTTTCCCCCATTTTATATCAGTGTTAATTATCCCATTCTAAAGTGATGTAGTTTTGTACATATTTACACTAAACAGAAGAATAATTGACCTAGTTTCCTTGAAAAGTGATAAATATGAAATTATATTTGTAATAGATATAAAGAACATTCTGTGATATTCAGTGAAATTGAAAGGTAAATATGCCTTTAAGTGGAACAAAGAAATCTCCTTTGATAAAATAAGAATCATATGAATGACATCATTATCAGCAAGTAGTTTGTGTGACTAAGGGTCTATGCAGTGTACTCATAATAGCATGGAGCAATTAGGTTACAACAACCCATAACTATTTTAAAAATGGCATCCCATTTACAACTTAAATTCTAGATATTTGTGAAATGCCTCTTTTCAGTGTGATGCTGCTGTCTGCAACAGGCCTTAAGTGCTCACAGGCATTTAAGTCTTGGATACAGTGATGTCAAAGACACGTCTAGACATTGAAAGGAGATTAATGGTGTTATTTCTTATGTCTTCTGATTTGGAGGTCATTCATGTCTGCTTTCTGAAAAAGATGTTTTGGGTATGCCAGCATCTCATTGGTTCAGACAGAAGTCAGTCTCATGCTCGCATCCATTCACATCCATTCTAGGTGTGGACAGATTCAGTGAAGATATCCAACAAATGATGGGTTTCAAACCAGGTCTCTACTGGAGATTGTGCTGGAAATTTGTTAGTCCTGCATTTTTATTGGTAAGTGTTGATAATGATTTCATCTTGGAAAGAATACTAGTGTGCTGCTTCCCAGAATATACAATAGATACCAAGAGCAAGATACCTATTACGGTGCCAGATATTGTTAGGATGAACAGAAGACACTCCAATTTAATTCTTTTTGCTCTTTGAAATTATGTGCTATTTATATTTTGTATAATACGCTTCAGTTGTGAAAGAGAAGCTAATGGTGGTTGTGGTCTTCTCCTGTTCCTTCATTTTAGGATGATTTTAAGAAGGCAGTTTTTCTTAGGGAGCACTGAACACTTAAGTAGTGTCCTCCCTGTCCCTGCAGCACCTGTGCATATTAAACACAAACCACTCTCTTGGGAAAATAAACTAGCCAGGGGTAAGAGATTGTCTTAGCAAGAATGTAATTTTCTTTGGAGGATGCCAAGATCCCCAGATTGTGGAATGACACCTTAGAAAAACTAAGAAAAACTAATATCCAACTACACCTGTAATTAGCTGTGTGAAACACTGAAGACTGTATAAAATTTACCTTGTAAGCTGCCTGTTGGAAAAAAACAAGTGCTCCATTGCATTAGGGAAAAAAATCCCAAAGTGTGAATGTGGTTGCTTTGTGTAAAGGTTAGATTCAGCACTAACCTACAGTTTTATATTGGAAACTCTTCCTATGCATATTTGTAAATCAAAAGGTCAGAAGGATAATAATACGGAAATTTGACCTCACTATGATTTTAGGAGACAATTAATTGCATTAAAGCTGTGCATTCTTAAAACAGTACTGATATTGAAAATATGCCCTGGGTAGGCTTTTAGGGCAGGTCCATGTTTTTTTTAAATATAAAAGCTTATGACCACAATTCATCCATAAGCACCTACCAAGCCTGCATTAATTATCCTTTTAAACACAATTCTATAAAGGAAACTAGTTCCTTGTATGTAACTATATCTTTTTAAACACAATTCTATAAAGGAAACTAGTTCCTTGTATGTAACTATATCTTTTTAAACACAATTCTATAAAGGAAACAAGTTCCTTGTATGTAACTATATCCTGCAGCACTTCAAGAAGGCTGATTCAAGCAGAATGGAAAAATTCTGGGGCAAGCATCCTTAGGTTTTACACACAAGCAGACAGCTGAAAATTTAAATTTTATAATGAGAGTTTTAGCAATCTAGCTACAGATGCAGAGCCCATCAGTCTAACCTTCAGGTAGCTTAAGATAGCTTGGTGAAAGAGCCTCAATATCCTCCTAGCATAGACTAAAACCATTAGGGTCAGAATAAATCCATAGATAGTGCATCTCTCAGCCATTACTGTGTGTACCTTTTTTTTCCCATCTGGAAGCTCTTGAAGATCTTTCTCCATATTGTCTGCATCTATGTATATAATCCCAAGAAAAATCTCAAAATAGAATTAGTATTTTTCTAACCAGATTCCACACTACCATCTTCCTTTAACCCACACTATGCTGGTATAGTCTTTGAAACCCTAAACTCAAGATATTTTAATTTGAAATTGAAACATGGAGCAGAATGTATTGCCCCAAAGAACCAAATCAAAGGATTCTGCATGTTACACAACCCATATGGATTTAACAGGACAGAAGTAGGGTGATACCCTACTTTTTCTTTCTTGCACCTAGCACTGGACAGGGCAGCACAGGAAGAAAAAAGCAACTTTGTTTTCCAGGCTATGAGGCTGCTCTACCTTTCCTCAGTAAATGAATGTATCATGGTGGAATTTGCATTACGCCTCTCACTGAAAAATGGGTACAAAGCTTCTAAATGAAGTCTAATGTCCCTGGAAAACAAAGAAGGTAAAAACAATAGATCCTGCAGAGTTTTTTTTTGTCTTGACTGCAGAATCCCTTTTCTACATCTGAAACACTTGCTCAAATGAGGCACTAGCAGACAATCACCTGATTTTCCCATCAAAATTTCAAGTAATCTGTGTCCAGAGTAGCTAAAATGAACTGCTACTACTAGTAAACACATCAAGAACTTCAACAGCTTAAGCAGTAAGAAGCACAAAATGAACAGGCTGAAGATAAATAGCAAAGCTGCTTTGAAATATACCTTAGCATAATAGAACACCTGGAATCAGTTTCCAGCAAGGTTCTTAAAACTGTGGTTCATTTTATACTTTCTTCTCTAGTTTGTCGTGATAGTCAGCATAATAAATTTTAAGCCTCTGACCTACGATGACTACACCTTCCCTCTGTGGGCAAACCGCATTGGCTGGGGAATAGCATTATCCTCAATGATCCTTGTGCCTGCCTATATCATCTATAAATTTATGAATGTGCGTGGGACCTTTAAAGAAGTAAGTGGAACACTAATCAAATGTCATGAAATGTTGCTGTGAAATGAAATGGCTGGATCTAAGTTGACAGTTTATTTCTATGACTCCCAAAACTTATTACTTATGAGTGACCTTTTGAATCCATCTGTCAGGTGGATCGGTGGTTTGAGGTAGGATTACTGCATTCTGTTTGAGTTTCTAGATAGAAATTACCTTTCCAGAAAGCATCATAATAATTGTGAAAAATTATTTTTGATGCATGTAATTAATTTAGCTGATGAGATTAGATTTTTTTTATTAACAAAGAATGTACAAATTATGGTACCTTCATATTCAGTATGAGGTGTGGTCTTCACACAGTTCTGTATTTTTCTTTATTTATCAGTTCAAAATGGCACAGGATTAATGCTCACTAACCATATAATTTTTACCATCATGTGAATTTTACCTTCACTGTCCATACGCCCTCACTATTATCTATAGCCTTAAAACCCCTATGACCTTAGTCTAATGGGAGCTCCTTAAGCTGTCTGAAAGTTCCTAATAAAACGAAATCTACATGTGATCTCAAAGGACACAGCATGGGGTAGACAAGGGAGATGAGATGGGAAATACCAATACCTCCTTCCTCTCCCACTCTGGGACTGGCCAACCCTCTCAGAGCACTAAGAGAAAAGCATGAACTTAGGGGATGTAAGGCCTGTGATACCAACTTGTTCCTGATGCTCTTTTCTATATGCGCTTGCTAAATATTTGGACTTAGTATTTGCATAAACTTTCTACTGTTGTTTCTCATATTAAAGGCTAACACCTGAGGGCTTATAATAGGCTTCTTCCCTCAGTGACTGAGTAAAGGCACATGATGCAGGGATATTAAAGATTTAGGTTACCATTTTAAATAAAGTTCATGCTACTTCCCCACTATAGATTGGGGATTACGTACATAATCCCACTTCATATGGCTGACTTTTTCCTCTTCTTCCTTTCTGGTTTAGAGACTAGCTTACTGCATCACACCTGAAAATGAGCACCAACTCGTGGCCCAAGGAAATGTCAGGCAGTTTAAGGTTTGTACACCTTTCACATGCTTCCTCTCCTGATACCAACCCTTTCCAGTATTTAGGACCAACTACAGGTTTGCACCAATCTCCCCATAGTGAATGCCTTTGCAGGTCTGTCATTCTGTTTTTGCCAGCATGACAAGACACAGAAGGCTCAGTACCATATGCATCAACTATTTGGAAGGCTTTTGGGACCTTCCTTTTTTGACTAAGGAAAGCCCTCAATTTTACAGATCACCTGAATCCAGTATTTTAGGTTGTATTTGAATACAGTGAGATCTCACCAAGAAACAAAGGTATTTCCAAACTATCATGTGCATTTGAAGAGGTCATGGCGCCTCTCTCAGTTACTGCACAGGGATCTGAAGTCATGTTTCCAAAACTGCAATTATGTCCCACAACACAGGGTAAACAGCAAAACAAATACCCAGTGTCAGAGTTTACCTATAATGTCATGAAATGATGTACCAGGTCACGTGGAATTTGCTTTCCCCACAGGTCTAGAGTTGATTGAAAACACTGCTGGAGACTTCATAAGCCTTGAAAAATACACTATAGGTTTCCAAATACTGCTTTCCTTTTAGCAAATAAAATGAGCTTATTGAAATAAACTCCTTTCTGTGGAAGATAAAAAGGATGCAAATGTGAAGCTTGTTACACTTATCAGCATTCATGCTGGACCCCTTTCTGTCTGCAAAGTTGAAAGCAACAAGAATTATGCACACCTCCACAAAATGTGACCCAGATTTTATAATGGTGGTTTGTATGTTGATATTGAAAAAATAAATCTGGCTTTTGCTTATTCTGAAAGATATTGTTTAAAGCAAATTTTGGCTTTTAAAGGAAATAATCCATGTAGATTGATGGGATGCAGAATGAAAGCACAAATAGGCTTCCTGTTTCATGACCACAATTTATTTGATGTGGCCAAGAATATGTAACAGCCCAGCACCTCTTCCTGCCTTCTCTTTCTCCTGTTTTTGTCCTCAGTTGTCAGATGATTTACTGTTCCTGCTGTAACTCAGTGTTTCCAGGGGCAGATGTTCCTGTATGAAAGGGCTATAAACAGCCATTCCAACACAGTACTGGTCTGCTGAACCCAGATCTATAATGAAAAAAAGGTAGCAAATTTCTAAAAAATTAGAAAAAGTTTTCCTCAGAAGTAAACTCCTAAGGTTACCTCAAACCATGCCAAACATGAGAGCATTTTAAGTTGTTGCCATCTTCAATGAGCAGCAAGGAATGGCTTTGTTAGTGTGAAAGAATAGTAAGTGTTTTGTTCACAATGTTTAAGTTTGTAAACAAAACACTACCTGCTGTAACTAGACAAATACAAATATTTTATTCCCATATACGTATGGTAGTTCTGAATTTTAAAACTGAACTGAGAGCTGACTAAGTAGCTTTTATATTCGGCATGTTTCCCACTGCAAAGTGGAATGCACAGAAATTTATAAAGTGGATAATCTATTCATTATTTTGAAACCTCTTTGTAACTCTAGATTTGTCAAGCAATGTATCTGTCAGCATCATCATTTGAATCAATGATGTCATTTAACAACTCATTCTGTTTCCTTACAGCTCCAACACTGGCTAACAATATGACAACCAACAGGCTGAGGAAAAAGCCCACGTTCAGCTAAACTGAGAATACGGAAAAGTCAAGTTCAAAGCTCCCTCACTTAGTGCTTGGACCAAGCTGGCTCAGAGCTTATCTACTGACTCTTTGAGGGAAGATGTGCTCCCTGTTGTCAATGCCTCCCTTCTATTACTTGGCTTTAAATGATCTTTAAAGACTCCATTTAATTTTTCCTGCATCTTTCGGTGCCATGAGATCCCTACATGACCAAAACTTGTGAGTTTTGCTATTGGTAGAAGTGGAGGAGGGGGGAGCAGAGGAAAAAAGCAATCAGCATAAGTTAAGTGCTTTTTTATTGTGAAGAAGCGAATTAAACTTTTCTGACAGTAATAATTACTTCAGATATTCATGCCACAACCTATTTTAAACCAACAACACCTGAGCATTCTTAGATCTAAGGAAAGAGTACACCTCAGTTATGACAAAAGAGCAATTTTAACTATGTACTCACGTCATTCGCTTTCTTGCCATACTGTCCTTTGGGATGTGAGTTTGCATCCTTCTGAAGTGAAGACTCGGTGCTTCATTTTCAGTGGTTTGTTATTAGTTTCTTCTCTCAGTGAAGAACATTGTCGTTGCTGTACATGTCCATGCTGTTTTCTGACCAGTTTCATTGCACAAGCTGAGGAGCAGCAGGAAGAGAATTCCTGTTACAGTTACTAGTGCAGAACACAGCTTAATATCACAGTCTACTTCATGGAAGAGATATTCCCTTCTATCAACTATTTAAATGGCTTTATCATATGATCCACGCTCCATAGGCCTTTCCAGCTAAGTATGAAAGTTACATCCAAATAGACAGACTCTCATCTTTTTGTAGTATTTTGTTCCAAATAAAGAATGTAAAATACATAGAAAGAAATAATTTTTAGAATTATATCATTACCAAGTGGCACAAAAATACAAACTGGCTTTATTCTCCCGCTGTGAACATGCTATTATTATAATTTAACCAGGATTAACCTACCAAAACATAGTAAGATTTTGTTGAGTAATTTAAAAGGATACTTTAGGTGCACTCAGCTCTCTAACCTTATTCCAGCTCTATTCTCTAGTAGTATTATGCAAAGTAGAAGATACAGAACAAACTCTGCATTTGGGTGCTGTTCTTATTCTGTGGTCACTTGTCACTGCAGTACCTTTCAAGTGATCACTACATTCAGTAGCTTTGAGTCAGTTCTTGTAGTTACTTTTCACTAGGTCTAAGTAATTTTCAGAGGCAGTAGCTTCTCAGCTGGATCCAACCCAGAGTTTACCTCTGGACATTACCTCTGATTTTTTTTGTCTCTATACATTCAATTCAACTTGTCCTTTAAATGTATGTAGTGCTTCCTCTTTTTAAAAAATGCCTTTTTTATTTATAAAACAATTTTTGTTGGGTTGTTTTCTTTTTTAAAATAGCCAAGTTTAAATGTGCCAAGTGCTTTTGGGCTTTTTCTATTTAACATTGATTTCTGTTCAAAATAATGAAAGGGAAATTTCTCTCCTTATTCATTCTTTTGCTGCAACATATTCAATACTTCAGAACAAATCAAGTGTTGTCCTTTCCTTGAAGAGTCTCTGTGACAATAGTAGTTTTATTTAAACAGGGTTTTATACCCAAAGAATACTTTCTTCTAATTATAAAGAAAGTCTTTTTTTCTGGCCCAGCTGATGGCCAACAGCTGCTTAAACCCTGTTATTAAATATATTTCAATAATAAAGGAATTCCAAATGTTGCAGTTCTAATGCTGTAATTATACAAGAGGCTAAACACTGAAAATATGTTGAAGGCTTCAAAAAAGTCATCCCACCAACTTCCCAGCTAATCTCAATTTTATTGTTTGCTGAACTACATAAGAATCTTTTCATTGTTTTAAAGCCTACTTTTCAACAATACAGCTGCTTCAGTCACTGGCTTGGCATGGCTCAAAAGCCTCTTAGCACAGATGTAATTACCGAGTTTTGAAACTCCTAGGGGCTGTTTAATGTGGGGGTTTAATAGGTTGTCACATTACAGATCGTTTGGTTGGCTCATGATTGGAAATGCTAAAAACCTACAGCAATGTTCACTCCTGACACACCCCATCAACACCAACCCTACAGCAAGAAGCCACACAGGAAAAGTTACATTTCCTCACCACTCTGCTCTGAAATAGGAGCAAAGCTACCATAGCATGGGAGTGAAATCAGCTTTACCCAGCATGTTTGGGTTTGATTATATTTTAAATACCAACTCCCAAGGCAATTACCTACTGCATTATTTTTTTTGTTTTCTGTTACTGTATAACTTCTTAGGTTTAGTGTAGTATTTATAGCTCAGGACTACATTGCGCTGTTGCCACCTTGTTCTGAGGTTTTATTGGTAAGGAACTTGTAATCTATACAGAAGACAAAAGTCATATCAAAGAAAGTAGGAATCTTATTACCAGAATTAGCCTGAATGAAAAAGGCAATACACAGAGCATGACTGCACAGGTAGACTCTAAATTCAAGATGTTGCCCAAAGAAAAGTCTCCCCCCCAAATAATATGACTTCTGTCCTAGAGACAAATGTCTTCACTTCTCCACAGAATAAGATGATGAACTACCTCATGCCTCTTGGATGAAGAATGATGCCATTAGACACAAACTAGCATCTATTCAAATGACAAATACTTTTGGTTATATTCATTTCCTCCACTCAGTGATATGGTACAGACAGTCCAACAAGAAGCCATAGCATGGACACCCACCTCCTCTTAGGCACCTGCTTTGGGCTCCCAAATGTATTTTCAATATGGAAAATATCAAATACCACAAAGATACTCATCTGCCTTCAGTTATAACACTTGTAGTCAAAAAACAAAAGACCAAAACATCCAGTCAGGTCCTTATCATTCATGTCACTTAACTGCAAGTTTTCCCTAACTCTATCTTGACTTTTCAGCCCAGCAGCTCACCCTTTCCCTCAGTTGTACTTATTTCAGGAACAGACCCTCTCTGGGAATGCCTCTCTCCCAGATATCCCCATGGGACGGCAAGCATACGCTGACTGAGTAGGAAGCCCACTTTGAAAAGAAGAAAATGTTTGGTACAAGCTGACTTAAGGCACAGATTCATCCACTTGCTAATTATGTTGGCTGTTTGGGTAACAAGCCTGTGGGAAGAATTCAGTGAAGCAATTAAAGAGCTCATTTGACAGTTCTAGAAAATATTCCCTCGAAAGCCTTTTCTTAATCTGACAAAGGAAGCAGCTGTCATATATCT
Source organism: Origma solitaria (assembly GCA_013397895.1). NCBI lineage: Eukaryota > Metazoa > Chordata > Aves > Passeriformes > Acanthizidae > Origma > Origma solitaria. Next base: position 4,693,964 of record VZRL01000950.1, read on the forward strand.
GTATCTCTCTTCTGACCTTGCTTTTGACCAGTGAAAGAAACCTGCCTGTGATCCATAATGTTTCATCCATCCACAGGAATTTAATTAGCACTAAGAGAAGATAGCCTCCATTCTCTCTTTGTACCCCTCCCTGCCATCATTCAGCCAGATAATTCTTCACATCCTTGGAACTATTCTAAAGCGACATTACTAAAACTCCACAGATTTCGATTTCTGGAAGAAACAGTGGGCCTTTCAAGGCAATAGTCCAAAAAGCACTGGTGTTATTTAGTACTGGGCCCCTGTTTGACCTGTGTCTTTTCAGTCAGTCTTTCTTGTGCTCCATCATGTCCTGAGACACACACCCTGGCAACACTTGAAAGACACCTTACCGTAGTGGGGAATTCTGCAGGATGTCCAGCATCAAACATGATATTTTAAATATAGAATGTAGGAGAATTACTTGGCTGTCACTACTGTGCATGTTCCCTAACTGCCCGTGCAATGTATGTTGTATGTACTTTTCCCAGAGGAAATTTCCTGTACTTGGTCATTTCTTCTCAGCAAAATACCATTTAAGTGTTATTATTGAAAAAGGGTCAAGACCAAGCATTTTGTATATACATTCACTTCTTATGCTATTGTTTTGACATGAATTAAGTTTATTTTGTATTGTTAGGTGGTAGGAGGCCACATCAAAAGTTCTTTTGCTGTTAATGTCTCTTTTGCCATTCTTCCAATTCATTCAGCATTAATTTGCAGATTCTTGCTTTTATGGGAGTAGATAACTTTCACTCATGTCCTGGATGCTTCACTAAGTTTCATGAGGAACTGGCAAATGTTTAAGAATTTCTTTCCTAAGAATCAAATTAAAACTGCAATTTCAAAAGAGGTGAGACTTTAAAATATTTTATTTGCAATGCCATCTTAAAACATTTTAAAATGAGCCTGAAGGCTTCAGACATTAGAAAGCTATACAGTTCAACAAATGACAATATATAGCCCTTTCTTCAGAAATTATGCATGAGCTCTGAGCCTCTTGGAGCAGTAAAATAGGATTTTTTCATTTTAACACATTTTATTTTCTCAGTACTAGGAATATTTGTGGTTCACAGATCATTTCATGTAAGAACTCAATTTTCTTAATGTAAAGGCTAATATGATGTTTCAGATTAGACCCCTGAACAACTTGGGAGACTTTTTCAGCTACCTTCCTCTGACTCGTAGCCATGCTCCTGCTGGTAACTGTGGGCTTCCCTAGCTAATCAGTGGAAAATGATTCATTTAAACAGTGGTACTGCTCAGACTTAGACCGAATCTAGGTGCATCTAAATTCATCAGAGACTGCTACAGAGAGCTACCTGGGCAATAAAAACATTTCAATCAGTAAAAGAGCATGACAGCGTAACACAGTCACTTTTAGTACAGCATTGGATTGGTTTTCCTTCCCAGAATGTGCTCAGACAGATTGCAGTCACTGTGTGCCTGACGAGCAGAAGGCAGAGAAACTGCAGACCACCAGGAGAATATAATGACACAGACATGACTGTGCTCAGTGAAACTGTGCTCTTAGAAGGACATGGAGGGGTCTAGATGTGAGTGGTACGGGAGAGCAGGGGAAAAATGGAGAGGTTTAAGTCTCAGTCCAGCAGTGCAACCCTCGTGTACATTAACCATGACTGCATTAATTACCTTGAGAACAGGGGGCCTTTCCTGCACTGACAACAAGATTGAGTCTCCTGTGTGCTTTGCTTTCCTCCTTTCTTCAGGTGTTTCTTTAGCTGCTGTACTAAACATGAGTTGCCTGATTTCATTGCAAGGAAACAGAATAAATTCAGTGAATTAAGAGAATTACTAAGCCTTAAGCTGGCTTTCTTTTGAAGGTGTCGCGTTGTTTCTTGGTCACTGCCAAGAGGCATCAAACCTGCAGGTGACCTGCATTTGTAATTCACCTTGCACTCTCTGTGAACCTTTCTGCAAGACGTAGCTCTCGTTTGCTATGGGCAATATCAGTTACAAAGGGAGAACCTCCAAACAGTACACTTTGAAAATAAATCCTAATAGGTCTGATGAAGATTTGCCTTACAAATAAAAGCTTTACAGTGAGCATTTACTTGGTTTACACCAGTGTTTTACTTAATTTTTAATGCCTTTTTATAGCTGTGACTAGAATTTACCTTAGATAAGGGTACCTCTGTATAGGAAATATTTTCATATTTTTACCAGTTTTTTTTAATTTTCATAGAATATATGTATATTGTAAGGCGAGAAATTCAACTTTGCTGTAACAAGGTTATCACACAAGACCTATCTCTCCATTATAAGATTTTGTAGTCAGCCAGTCTAGTTCAATAATATGTTGGCCTTTGATTATAAATGTAAAAATGTGATAAAGGAGAATAGAACATTACCTACAGTTAATGCACATTGTAGCACAATATTCTCCATTGCTGCCTTAATCTCATAAAATGAAGTCATGTGTTTTTAATTTGTATTTTTAAAAAAACCAAAAAAATCCAGAGTATCCCTTGGCTGCAATTTTGTGTTTTTAGATGACTTAACATTAAACCAAATGTGTTAGTGTCCAGTAGATCTACTTCCAAAGCAAGAGAACACATTGCAGTTTTCAGGAATAAGTCTTCATAGGAGCTCAAAACTTGCCACTAGTAAAAATACTCTCCAAAGTGCCCCAGTGACCAAAAGTGTCCAAGCACAACCACCACGTTTCCATGCCAGATTCCATTAATTGTGCAATCTGCAGGTCAATTTTGCCTTTTTTTTTTTTTCTTTTTTTTTTTCTAAGGCTTTGGTTATCTGGGGGAAATGGCATTTCAAATTTTTTCATTAATTTTTGGTTTTTTCAAAGGGAGACACCTACATGCCCATGTGTGTAATTAGAAATAACTACATTTCTTATAAATATGGATATGGATGTGTGTGATGTGTGCTGGTTAACTATACTTAAAATGCTGATAAAGATGGTGAATGTAAAGTATTTGTCCTCATACCTCTGTCTTTCTGTGATCAGTGTAAATAAGAACTGTTTTAAGCTGTGCATTAATGTAACAGATTATCCCAATATTGTGTATAAAATTATTTAAATAAAATCTGACAAATATGCACATAAAAAGAGTATGAAGAAAAGGCTTATGTACTGAGAATTTACTTCTGACAGTCAATTAAAAGCTGAAATGAAAGTTTTGCTTTTTTTCAATACTATTCCAGCTAAAGCTTCACAGGGGCAGTTGGTCCTGGGCTTGACAGACAACTAAAAAACAAAATCCCAAAGTAGGACACCTATAGAGCTCTCAGCCTTCAGGAGATTGTTCACATCTTCCAGTGTGCAGTAGATGCAGTGAGCAGATTAATTTCTGCATTTGAACTCATTTCAGCAAAGTAATTACAGTAATGCAGTGAAACTTTCACAACCACACATTGAAAGGAAATAATCAAGACCTTCTAGGAACATGACTCAAAATGCATAGCACAGACGCCCTCATTCCCCAAGGCTACATTGTTCTCCTTTCTACAAGAAATTCCTTTTGCCTTGTTAATTTTGCCACAAGTAGTAATAGCCATAAGCACATTATCCTTAATTTACAGATCAGCCAGGAAAATGTGACTCTTTCCAACATAAGCGAAGAATAGATAACTTTTTTTTTTTTTGGGCAATAATATAAACCATTTTCTTATATTTCCATATCAATCTCTTATATTTCCACATCGGTAATGAAAAGCACTATTTCCAAAGGTACGTTTTGTTAGACTATCTCACTTGTCTCCCTACAATTTTATACTTGGGACGTACAGAAGATAATGACCTTCCTCAGTGCTTTTTTTTTTTTTAAGCATACCTCAATATTATTAATGTACTGCCTTCAATTGTTTATATTTCTCTACTGCCTTCAAGGAAGAAAAACCTGGTTTAAATTACTTTAATACATCAGAAAAACTTAATAACAAAAATTTTTATGTCAGTTTTTGATCATGTCAAACATTTAATCCCACAAATTAGTATTAAAACAATTAAAAGTCAATTAATTTCAAGATACTTCAAAACAAATTTCTGTGAAACACAGAATCTATTTTGTGGTTCAACAGCAGCCCGCTCACAAAATTTTCATTTTACCACTACTCTTCACTCTCCCATCAACTGTTTTAACCAAGCTTCAGTCAATTGGCAAATCTTTGAGGCTCAGCATTAACAGATTATTATGGAATTAAAACTAGGTAGGGTTTACTTACAATAATGTAATCATTTTGCCCTCCTGGAAGTATTATAGAAACCAGGTTTCCTATCTGGTTTTGGATACCTATGACACCCCTTCAGATATCTCTCTAATTGATTCTAAAAGCAGGAATGTAAATGGCATCCTATTCCAACACCCAAAACAAGAAACCAGTTTTAAAAACTGAGTGAACTGCTAGAATTGAAAGAGATCCAGAAACGCCTACTTGCAAAATCCACCAGTGTGTAATTCCAGCAATAAATCAAAAGCAATTCCTAGAGAACAGAAAGGCCCTCTCCTTCCTCAGCTGTAAAAACAGTGATAATTCTGCTTATCTCCACAAAGTTTTGAAATCTCTTGGGCAGACCAGAGCAATGGCATTACAGTCAGATATTAGAACCCTTCACTCCTACAGTTATTGAAACTCTTTAAAACACATACTAAAACAGCTTCTCCCCTTCATGTGGTTTGCAATAAAGAACTAAAATAATTTTCTTCCTAGATGTCTAAAAAGTGTGTGTGGAAACATTTACAGAAAAAAACCAACATAATTTAAGATACTTACACACCACTGAAACATTTCAAAATGAAAATCCATTTTTTAATTTCCTTTCTCTGCCAAAGCCAGAAAACAATCAAGCAGAGAATATGGTTGTTCAATACTGTTTTTCTAAATCCCTGATCACAAATTTTCCAAAGACAGGCTTGGGAAACACTTGAAGTTCAAGTTGTGTTAAATAATTGACACACAGTATCATTTCTGATAAATTCATGTGATTCATGTTCAGAATTGTGTGTTCAGTTTTATCCAAAAAGAAAGCACTTACTTTCCCTAAATATTGACATGAACATTATTGCTTCTATATAAATTTTTCAAGCAGCACTTTGCAACAATATTAACCAACGTGAGCAGGAGAGTTCACAAACAGAGAACAAAACTGTCATGTTGGTCTAAGTGGTATTCACTCATTACCTTTTACCAAATCCTTCCCAAACAGCTACAGCAAAAATAAAGAACATGTCGGTAGCAAAAATAAAGCACATGAAGGTAGCAAAAGAAAAGTTGTAATTTCTGGCAGAGAAAAAGTTCAGCCACCTTTCAAAGAGATGCTTAATGCTTCATTCAGTGCTTCTCATGAAAGTAAATTTTTCTAGAAATTTGATATTTTTGACATTGAATATGGCCAGAAATTTTCACAGTTACAGCTATTCAATTGCAAAATTGAAAGCATCATAATTGATATTTCCTATTTTTACCCATATCTTTAATTTGTAAAAGTGAAAAAAATTCATAGAGGGGAAACAGGAAAAACTTCACAAAACACAAGAGTTGTTTATAGTCTCTCTATCCCTGCAATAGCAGAATCCTCTGCCAGTGCTGACTCAGAATGACTCTGGTGGGAAGGGACCACCGGGGCTCATCCAGCTGTGTTCAGGTGCAATTTCCTGTCCATCACTTTCTGCCCATTTCTGCCTGACCTCTTGCTCAGCCCCACCGAGCAGAGCCTGCTCCATGCTCTGAGAACTCCTGCAGATCCTGACAGACATCGAGAAGATCCCCCTCAGTCACCTCCTCAGATAACTAAGGCTAATTCCTCCCCCCCGAGAAGGGAAACTTATCCTAAATCAAAGTTTAAGGTAAACATGGGTGATTTGTTTGCAACCAAATACGCATTTATCTAAACTATTTCCTGACTTCTTTCCAGAACACACATTAAAGGAACCACAGATCAGAATTTTGAGCCTGAGGTGAAACAGATACTGACTGCCAGATAATGGATGTTCTCCTGGATTTAGTTGCTAGAACTGATTTATCTTTCTGCCACCTACTGTCTTCATTAGAACTCTGGTCCCGAGAGTCAAACAGCTTTCAGTCTTCCATGTTCTGCTGAGGTCACTGATAGCTTCCCTTAAGCTTCTGCTTTCAAACCTTGAAGTTAATTAAGCCTGATTGTAAAGGGTATATTGATTGAACTTTACAGCCAATTTTAAATTCCTCTCATTAAGCTTTCATCGTCAGTAATGACAAATCTGATGGGGACAAAGGCGTTGTAGGGCCGTGTGGTGAGAAACAGAGATCACTGGGAATTTCACAAAGTGAAAGGAGAGCCCTCTAAAGGAACACACAGCACTCATGAAGTCAGGTCATGGCACACATGGACTGGCATCAGCTCTGCCAGGTGACCCCATACTGTCCCCAAGCTGCACTGCACCACATTCCAGCCTTGCCTCGAGCTTGCCAGCCATGCAACCCGTGCAGGGCTTTCCTGGTGCTTTTAAATCAACTCAAGTCAGCTATGGTATTGAAACCATCTGCTGCTCGTCTAGTCTAGGCCAAATAATAGAAATACAGGCGCTGAATGAGAAATCAGAAACCCTCAATCCCTTTAAAACAGAATGAAGCACTAAGTTTTCCATAAAATCTTCTATAATCTAAGAAAACATAGATAAGCATCTGCAGCTGAAGACTGTAAAATGTTAATGTTAGAAAGAGCTGATTTTATTTATTTTGAAAATACTACATTTTGCTTCCTGTTTTGCTGAGCCTCAATGGCCCCATTCTTATTGGGATAGTAAATAAGGCTGAGAATTAACTGTATAATAACTTTCATTTCCCATTTTTGGATAAGAACAAACTGGCTTTCAATTTATAGCTGTCTCATCCAAAACAACGGCAAGAAAACCTTGGATGTTGATTGAACACCAGTGCAACCACCTAGAAAGGACAGAAGCCCATATCAGCCTTGCTCTGCTTTGAAATGCTTAGACAGCCCAGGAATTTCAAAATCTATTTTTAAATTACTATTTTGCTCTTTTGCTTTTTATTAAGCATGTTGCATTTACCTACTGAACTGACCCTGAAACCCTTGAACTATTTTGTTCTCTGTTTTTAAATCTGTTTTATTTAAAAATTAAACCTGAAATATTAATCTCCCTCCTAGGCATATAGAATACTCTTTGTTATTCAAGAACAAAATGACCTGTTTTCTACTCATCTGATTTGATGTTTTTGTCCTTGTAATATGCCAGTTCAGTAGTTCACATTTTCCATTGACTTCTCAATTCTTTCTGAAGTCAAAATGACATTACCCTTTAAGTACATGAGGCTGTTGTCATCAAGAAAGAGGTAACAGAGGAAAGTCACTGTATACAAAACTAAGATACAATTAAGAAACTAAAAGGAAGAAAAAAAATAATGATCAACCATTTCTGCTCCCATTCACCGTTTCCATGCAGAGCTCACTTGGAGATACATCAGCTCTGATATTCCTCACAATACAAATGAAGGCAGCAGGCAAGTTCAGGTCAGGAAGAGTTCCGTTCAGGCTTCATGCCGTGGGTTGTGCTTTTATTTTGGGTTTTTTAGGTGGGGTGGTTCAGACACAGGAGTCCTATGTATGACAAAACTTAAAAGACAAGACACCTCACCACATCTTCTAGATGTTTTGGTTTAACTAAGAGCCTCTGAAAGACCTTTTCAGGCAGGGCCTGACCTAAAGAATTCTGAGACATTTCAGTTTCCAATATTCAAGAGACATAATTCATTTTCCCCTGGTTTTGGTTCTAGTCCTTGACAAATGAGTGATCAATTGCAATGGTCTAATGATTGCCATCATCAGCACCTCTCAGCAATAGCAGCCTGATTTACAGGATTATCTCCAATCCCCCTACACATACTGTGGCTATGCCAGAATAGACTTTTTTGGCTATTTTGTTAGCAACCTCAGTCTCCATAAGATTAACATTAAAATTGACCAAATGAACACCTCAATCTAACAAAAAGCTTATGAGCTAAATATTTTGAAAAATAGACTATATTTTTAGGCAAGAGGTTAGAATTTGTGTCAAAAAAACTAAGCTAACTCTCCCAATATTTTATTTCAGAATATTTATTTTCAGAAAGCAGGGGAGAGATTATTTACTGCTTTGTTCTTCATAACACTTGCCTACAATTTCAGGGGAAAAAAATCCTTTTATGTGCATTGAATAGCTAACTTTTGCTCAGCTATTTCCTAAGACCAGAATATGTTTTACAGAATATATACAGATGATAGAGAAAGTCAGACAATTCTGACTGGATCCTGAGTAACCAAGTATTTGGAATAACAATTACCACCCAGTATTTCTTAATTTCCAAGACCTCATTTCCAACACAGCAATTTAAAAAACCTGATGTGAACTGAACACTAAAAATTAGAAAAATATCCCTTAGAATTATTCCAGAGGTTTCAAAGATCTTCTGCAGTTTTAGTATAATCCATTCTCAATAATGATCATATGCTTGAGCAAATCTGGCTTTTCAACAGTTCTTAAGCCAGCTGATTTCCTTCCAAACACCTGCTGCTATCTGATGTGACAAAAGGTCAAACTTACAAAATTCCTTAAAATTTATTTCAATAATAAAAGTCAGTAAACTTCCCATAAACCACAGCATAATTGCTGTGACTATGACAGTTTAATCCAATTCAAGAGGAAAAAAAACCACTCTGGTTAGATGTCTGGTAACAAACTCATTCAGACAATTTGAACTCTAATCTAATTCACAAAACATTAATCTGTCTGGTTCCTGATCTAAAAGCTACCATTCTCAAAGCCTTCCATCTGCTCTTATTTGAATGTTTTCAAGATGTATAAAAACATGTCAAACACTTACCAGCAGGGAAAAGTATGTACAATCACACTATTTTCACCCTTGTACAAGTCCTTTCCATGATTTATAAACACTGAACATTAAATATCATACCAAATTTAAGGCAGTTGACAAATATTCAAGCAAGAAAAGTAACTCCTGATGCTAAAGTTCCTGCTGTTTTTCCTATATATAATTATTTATAGAGATTATACAACATACCCAAAAACCAGAGTAGCCTGATGTCAAGCAATGCAATGTGCTGATTTATAGAAAACTTCTTTATGAGAGGACATCCATAAAAAATAACTTTGTAAATAACACTCAGTTGCTGCTCCAGCTATCTCCAGCCCTCAGAAGATATTTTATTCCAACTCTATCTCTATTGTGATTCAAGAGTGTAGAGTAATACATTCCTCTTTAGTTCTTGTTTGTTTACTTTCTGTGCCCAACTGGTGCCAACTAGATTGGTGCATGTTTATGCCAAGAGAAAACTCTTATATTAAACCTGGCTGTAATAAATTATAAACTCAAATCCATTGATCATAGTGAGCATAACCCCTAGAGAGGGCACTTCCATCACAAAGCAACAATAATTTCATTTACTATCAACCCAGGAATATACCCAGATTCAACTGTGTGAACATACCTGGACGTGTCTAGTAAAGGCATGCAGAAGACCTGCAGAAAATTTGCAGTTTGGCCATTCACCAAACAGCCAATCTCCCCTGAAGTGGTCACAAAGACAAGTAAAATGAGGGCAGAGGCAATGCCAGGAATCATCTGCATTAATATCCATTGGAATTCAACAAGAAAATTTTTGACTTACAAACCTCTGCAAACCTGAAAGTTGGGGGGTTTTGGCTCAAAGACAGGAAGAAGATCCTGAGGGGTGAATTTCCATTCTCCAACGGCATATGTGAAACTCCCACAGAATAATTTAGGACCACCAAAGAAAAGCACATATAAACTCCCAGAAAATATCTCTTGGTCTATACAATCACTAGGTTATTGACATATAATTGTGGTAACAAGCAGATGAAAGCTTTTCATTAGTTGCTGCTAGAGTGATTTTTTTTGTGGTTTTTTTCACTTTTTTAAAAATCTGGAACAGCATGATTAGAATTCTAAAAGGAGGCTTTCCTTTCCCCATCTTAGTAATATTAGGCTGCATTCTCTAAGAAAAAAGGCTCAACCATTTATAAATAAGGTTTACAATGGACAATGCAATATATTTTCTATAAATAGCACTTTTCTTGTCAGATATCTATCAAAATTTATTACCGAAACATTATTAATTGTTCCCAAATCAACAGATTAAAATGTTTAAAGTGTTTAGAAACACAGAAAATGTACTCCTGCTATACATGGGCAAAGAATTTCAAGCCTCTGACCTGGCAAGCAAATCTGAAGCACAACAACTGTAACCTGTAAAAGTGACCAATCTCTTCTGGATAAATAAAACTTGCCCTCAGACATGAAGACAACTGAACTACTAAGGGCTGCACTGAGCTGCAGAATGGGGCTTTTTCCCCAAAAAGGAGCACTGGCAGTAATCCTAGCTTTGAAATCAGTGTCACAGGCTCTTGTGGGGCACAGCTGGCATGGCTAGCAGGAAGGAAAGCAGTAACTCAGGACTGCTGCTAAAGCCAGGCTCACAACACCTCTTTCTCACTTTGTGCTGATGTGCAAGGTACACAAACATTGTGAATTCTACCTCCTAAGACACAGCACCACAGGTGTGCAAGAGATACCCACACAGCAAAAATAACACCAGAGACAGCTTCACTGGAACTCATACACCCTTTTCTCTGCGTTTTTCCAGCTATATGTAAGCCAGGCCAAATGTTATTTCTTATGCAGCAAAATTTTTTAAGAAGTTGCAGCTGCACCACAGAGTAGAATTCCCAAAAGAAAAATCATTGCTGGAAAGTTGGTGTTTGTGCTAAGGGTGAGCTGCTAGGCACATGCTTTTGGTGCATGATGTGACAATAAACAAAGCCTGCTCTATATATTTTCTGGCTCACAGACAAATACCATGCAATTAAATGTCAAATTAACTTGTGCAGCAACTGCTAATAGTTTTCACATATTTGGAAAATAGAGAATTGGTTGTCTGTTACAAATTATTTAAGGCTGACTCATTTTCAAGGTTCCTCAGCACCACAGGACTCCACAGCTTTCTGTGACACTGGCTGGCTTTCATAAAAATAACACCAAAGAAATTTTAGGAGTAATGATAATAAACAAGCCTGACATGACCTACTGGGGCTCTTTATTACAAAAACTATTTAGACAACAATATCTAGAGGCAAAGACTTCTTGAGCAATAAAAAAATAAGTACTTTTCCCCTCAGGAAGCACTCCATTTCTAGCATATCCCACACCTACCAAAATCTGGTGGTAGAGAATACTCTGAAATATCTAAGAGTACAAAGTTTTTAGCTTTTTTTTTTTTAATAACATGGAGTAATTATTATGCAATTTTTAGTCCACATCACCACAGACCAAAATGTTACTAGAAAGTACATTCAGACTCATGGTATAGCTTTAGGTAATCCTGCCATGTCTTATTCTTCACCTATAAAGCAAATGCTGTGGTATTTAATTCCCTCACAGATATCAGCTTATTCACAGAAGTTCTATGAAACCTCCAAAGAAATACACTGAATTTAATACAACTTCTTAGCTCTACTGATTAATTTGCTGTACACAGCTGCTATTCTTGATTCATTTCAGTTGCAGCCTTCTACTTGGGTAATACTCCTCTCACATACAATTGAAGGTAATAAACTTAATACTTTCCATACATTTTCGAGTATATTAACTGGTAATAAGTTTGTTAAACCCATTCAAATTCCAAAGATTAAAAAGGAAAAGGGTGTACACACTTGATGTCTCAGAACTTAGAGGTGTTTAGAAAAGAATCAGTATCACCCCACCCAGATCTAACATTCCTACAGCACAGCATAGCTTCCTCTTCTGTGCACAAACCTCAATAGCTTAGTATTTTCCCTTGGTGGGCTAGAAACAGGGGAGAGTTTGATTTATTTAGAAGATGGAACTATAAATCGTTTCCCCCAGTGATTCACACATGTCACTTAAGGCATAAATGTGGTACAAAATGTGTGTGTGTGTGTACAAATAAATAATACTTTTGTTGAAAGCTGCCATAGAGACACACTACTTACTGATGACCAGAATGACAGCCCCTGTTGAAATAAACAGAGCTGAGACAACAAGATAATAGACGACGAGATTTAAAAACTAAAGTTGCATTAATCTACCTCTTTAATAAAACACGTTAGTTACACAGAAATTAATTTTGTGCTGAATGTTCCTGTGGGCTGTTGAAACTCACTGACTTCAATAAAGTTACCTCGTGGATGTATTTGCCTCTCAGTTATACTGAGGTTCTCCATCCCTGATAAAGCTTATCTGCCAGGGTGGAGCTGAACAGGAGGACTGGGTCAATAACAAATTATCTCCTGACTTAAAAGATGGTAACAACTCTCCTGGCCTTAACAGGGCCTCAGAATATGTCCCCACAAACCTCATTGTCAGAGCTGCTAAGAAAGAGTGGGTATCAGAGCTCACATGAGTTCTGACATTTTAAATGCCCCTTGCAATTCGGCAGATGATTTTGTGTTCAAACACACAAAGTTTTTTATGAGCTTTAATTCCTACCTTCCAGTTCTTCACAATGCCTTTTCTGCCAGTTCTGATGGTCACTATATATCAGTCTACACAAGATTATTTTCATATCTTATCAGTGCCTTTTTGAGATCTTGCTACAGGAATTTCCTCCCATCCCCCAAGATTTTGAAGCCTTCACAACTAAATGTGTATTTTATCCATCAGACAAATTCTCATATGTTGCTGTTATCAAGAAAAGAAGCCATAGCAGCAGTCACAAAGATACAATATTTAGTTTGGAAAAGAACTTTAACACTATATCCATAAAGGCAGACAAAATCTAATCAAGTGATATTATAAGATTTGCAGACACATGATGTTTTTAAATGGAAACAATCTTTATCCTTCAAAAGTTTCATAATTCTTTTTGAAATAATAAAAGATTAAAAAAACAAATAAGGCTAATTTTAATGTGAATATAAGCACCGTTGCACCAAACAAATAAGATGGCAATAAAAATGCACATAAGACTAAGCAAAAACGTTCATACTTCAGACTGATTATATTCAAACTGAAGTAAAAAAAAATGAATAATGCAAAAAAATATAGCTTTAAAGAAGACAGAAGTGTTCTCAAAAATGAAAACTCTTTTTCATCATTCATTCATCATTCAGTCCCCTCATACCAAGATTTTCTCAGTTTTATGAGTCTTTATAAGCAGAACTTTGGCTCAGCCTTTTCAAAAAAGTAAGAGTCCATTGCAGCTGCTGTGTTCACTTTCTGGCTGGGGGAATAGGCTGACTCTCCCTTTTCCCTGTCATCAGGAGGTCACATAGGTGTTAATGTCACCAGGAACTTCACTTCAAGGTCTTTTTGTGCTCCTTCTAGATTTTATAACCAAAGACAAAAAGGAGCCTTGCCTGTGTGATCCACCATAGCAGTAGCAATAATCTTCCAACACTAAGTCCCTACTGGAAACTGCCTCAATCAAAGACACTGCCATAAAAGGAACCATTTTAGCCCCTCTGCATTGCTGAGAAGTCATTGCACTATTTGCAGGATCCTGCAGGAAGATAATAGCTCATTAAAAACAAGAAAGCTGGAGAGCAAGCTTATCTACCAACTCCAAAAGTCTTCACGGGGCACATGAGGTCAGCTTACACCCTTATGTCCTGAGTCTCACAGCATTAATCTTTCCATGACACAGACTGGAGCTGCTGGGAAAACCTGCAGGCACCACAGCGTCTCCAGCAGAATTTCAGGGCCACTGACACAGCACAGTTAATCAGTGTGTGCAAACGCATGTTCCATAAAAATCATTCAGCTCCATCTGTCTGTGCCCTTACAACCATACGCTCACACCTACAGCGCAGCACAACACTGGCTTCCCAACAGCTGGGAAAGGTGAGGGATGGCATCATCAAGGGAGAAAAAGAATGAATAGATTCAATTACAGCTTTTTGCTTGGGAAATGGTCGTGAATGACCTTCCCCTCCTGACACTATACACACAGAGACAGCTCCTTGCTCATGCTTGAGTGTCTCTGCCAGCTCCACTTCCCCCTGCAGTGTGTCCAGGGGCCATGCCACAAGCTCTTCTTTTCCTTTAAGAAAAAGCCAGACTAATTGAGTTTGCCAGAAAGACACACAGAAGTTACACAGCTTTCACTTCAGGGATCCTATGGCCAGTTACAGACAATTTCAAACAGAACTAGAATTCTGACATGGCACGAGAATCTATCTACAGACTTACAAGATTATTTTAGAGCCGGAGCCCATAGTGCTCATTGTTGCATGGAAGGGTAGTGAAGGTACAAGCCCTGCATCACTTCTCTTCCAAAGAAATTGAAGAATGGATGCCAAGATTTGTTTCTGATGCCTTACACTGACTTCATTTGGAGAGGTGGCGCACCCTCAGTGTGTATTCTCCCCTGCACATCCAGCTGGCCAAATCAGAGTCACCTGCCACTCTCATCTAATGCTCACAAAGATCTTCCCAATAACCCCTTCTGAGGAAGAGGAGCTACTGCTGCCCCACTTCAGTTCTTGCCTCACTTTCCTCCGCCCTTTCATAAAGGGCTTCTGTGTATAAATATCAGCTATTTGCCTACTGCCACATCGATCTTGTTTTCCCATTCAGATCTATCCATTACATTCTTCTCCTCATCTTCCACATTCTACCACAGACTCTTCTGTTTTGCCAGTCACTTTTAGCACATTTGTGATGCAAAGTCCTGAAATATTCAACTTCCAAAGATTCATCTTCCCTCTATTCCTTAGACAACAATTCTGGCACCAGAGTACTTCTCCAATGAGATCATTTAGCAGGATCTATAGGACATACCTAGCTTTGATCCCAGTTACGTCAATGGAAAGCTTCACATCACTGAACATGGGATTTTGGTCACCAAAGGAACACATTTCATACTAAGCTATTTATATCAGAGAGTTGCAAGTCCTTTTATATAATTAGTACTGGGAACCAGTTACATGCCCATTTGTAATAGCATAGCTCCCTATCCCAACAACAGCAAAGAAATTATGCCAAGACAAAGGATTTTTAACTCTTATCTTGTAACTTACCAGACAAAACCAAGAAACTTCATAACACAGATATCCATCTATGGATCAAAGTTTCGTGAATGCTGCTTTTAAAATATCATCACAGCTGAGTCAGAGATAATAGCCTTTCATGTGGTGTCTCAACTCATAAAAGATTATTTGAAGAATTATGTCCATAAATGTGCACATATATCTTATCAATGCATACTGAAATTATACTTGTGGAATACAGAACAGATATTGGAATTTTTAATCTTGAATCAAAATTATAAATCATATATTTAATAAGATCATTAAAAAGAAAATCTTGATGCATTTAATTTGACAAAACAGGAAAGATAGAAATAAAATACCAAATTGGATTTTGGTAAGGTCTTTCATTGTACATAACAGCTGTCTGTGTCAGGATAAGATCACAGTAAAGCAAGCTAAACTCTTGCCCTTTCATACATAATCCTCACACACTGCAGTTGATATTTTGCAGGGCAAAATCCTCAGAAATTATTAATTTTATTAACAATCTGCCATAGATTAGGCATTTGGGTTCAGTAAAATGTTTGTCCCTGATGATAGAAAAGAAATAAAGATCTCTAACAAATGGGTGGTATTGCTCAGACTAGCCCAGTCTTCAGAGGTACATTTCTTCCATTTTTCTTAGCAGCTCCTCTATGTGGAAGTGGCAGAAAAGAGGAGACCGAATGAGGCTTCAATGGCACTGAATGGAATCAAGGAACTGCTTCAATGTTTTGGGTTACAAGAGCCTTTTTTGAGTCTGAGTAGGAAAACAGACACAGCTGCTGCTCTTCTGTGTTTCCTCCCACTTTTTAGCAGCATATAAGTAGTAAAATTGAACCAGCATGTTTTCTTCATCATTCACACACGTTTTAATTCAAGTTGTTCCTGCAATGTTTAAGATATGCAATGAACTGATATGCCAGAGAATAGAAACCAGCATAAATCCTTCTGTTCATGGAAATAGAGATGATTGACACAGGCCCCTTACTGAACAGTTTTTACCTCATAGGGAAAAGAGAATCATCTTCAGTTTTATGGGGGATTTCCTTCTGAAGATTGAAATACCACAAGAACCAATATAAACCTATTTGTTGAGCACAGCTAAAGAACCTTACTCATCTCTGCAGGTACAGAAGCCAGAAAATCCCCACTGAGTATTCCATGGAGGAGAAGCAAATGAGTTAGTTTGGCAGTGCCCCAGTAAGGACTCCCAATGCCTTAGCAAGCTCTGAATAAAACTCTAAATTATAACAAAAGAGATAAAATCTCCAAAACATGTTGAAGAAAAGCCTTATTTAAGAAAAAACACAAACACTCGAATTTAGCATTTTGGAAGTTGTGAGTGGAATCTAATTGTATTCTTATACTAGCTCTATATCAATGAACTTTAATAGAGATTTTTAAATTAAAGACAGAGTTGCCATTATCAGCTTTTGTCTTGGTGCAACGCAAAATTTTTGGATTAAAAACTCTTCAACACTATAGCATAGGGTCACAAAGTACTTTTATAAATAGCAGTAATAGCTTATGTTGTTTCTTTTATGAAAAAAGCCAAGAATAGCAACAACCAAAATATACTATGCATTCACAGAAATTCCTCATTCTACAGAAAAAGATGCAAGCCAGCAGAATTTCATGGAGAATAAGTATACTTTGGCAAGCCATTGATGTGCAGTTTTCTTTAGCCAAGAGGCATTCACATGTACTTTGCTTCACTTCCCCCTGTGAAACTGAGGATGGGGATTCCTCTTCCTGTGCATAGGGTAGATATGAAACTTTGCAGAATGGATCTTCATATTAGACATACTTTGTTGAGCTAAAATGAGCACATAGGTGCCCATGAGATACTGCAGAAACTGTATTAGAAGCATATCCAAAACAAGTATATGCATTGGAAGCCAGAATGGCCCAAAATTCATTATTTTAGTGTCTTCCTAACAGAAGTGTTAATTTCAGTGTCATTTACATTAAAAATTATAATACAGAAAAACCTTCAATATAAGACCTTCATTAGTGGTCATAGAACACAATAATTGAGTATAGATTGAGTTCTCAATAGGGAAAGCACAACTGTCATCTTTTAAAATAGTTTGAGAATTCTCTACACTCTCTATAAACATCATTAAAATCAATTTCTCCCTAACATGGATATCAAGATGCATTTTAAAAATCATTAGAGAGCATTAAGGATAATTATGATTTAACTTCTTAACTGTTGATAACTAAGGCACAAGAGAGGGAAGGAATTTGCAAAAGGCAAGCAGCCAGCCAAATTCAGAAAGGAATGGGATCTCCCAAGGCTCAGCCTACTACTTTTGACCACTAAAGAAAGGTTTGCATCCATATCACATTTTTAGAGGGGGGGAAAAAAAAAAATTACCTCTTTCTTGCTCAGTTCTCCTTCCTGTCCAGAGCAAAATGCAAATGCAAGCAGTGGGAAATAAGTGCCTATCTTTGGCTGACCTTATTTCACTGAGTGAAACCACCAAAATTAAGAGCTCTGTTTCCCCAATAGCTCTAGTCCTAAAAGAGGATGCCACTTTTCAGAGATGACCAGATTACCAATAATTTGCTAAAAGAATTTAAGTGAGGCATTTACAACAAATAAAAGCTCAAATGGTCACTATTAAAATGTCAGAACTGCTTTGGTAAACACCAAAGCTATTGACATTTTAAATGTCAACTATTTTCTATTTCCAACCCTATAGGAAAGGCCCTTTATCATTTTAAAGGCACTGTCCATTTTTTCAAACTTATTTGTGGAATTTCTTCTTAATTTTCATCAGTTCATTCAAGACAACATTATGTCCAACTTAATTCAACCATGTATATCCCAAACATAGATTATTTCATTTCACCTTTTATGGCAGCCAGAACAAATCAAAGCAAAGCCTTTTTGGTACCTTTTCTTACACTGTCATCACTTGCCTTCCTTCTGTGTAGAACATATCATTGCTGATGTGCAGAATTCCAGCTGTGCATGACTAATGTCAAGCTGCTGACAATCTCACCAATTCCTGGTGCAGTGATATTTCCAAAAGGATTAATTCCAAACTCAGCCTCTGTTTTCCTTCAGATTGTTTTAATGGGAGGCACAGGACAATGCTGACTATGCTTGAATGGAATGAACAGGGCTGGTAAAGAAGCTTGTTATCTCTTTATCCTTGCTTAGTCTTCATGGCCCATACTGTCAACTACCTTAAAATACACTAGAAAGCGTATCAGTGACTGTAGTTGGTCATTACTAAAAAATCAGATATTTTCCTATTGGCTGTATTTCCTTTGCTTTTAGTTGTTCCCTCTGTAATCTTCCAAGTGTGGAGCTTACATAGTAAAATTACATAAACAGCTCAAAGTTTGGATTTTGTAAGGATTTTGCTTCTGCAGCAGTGAAAGCTTTGTACAGTTGAATCGATGTTTCTGTTGTCAGCCTTTTTTCATAGAGGGTGTTTTATCAGAAAATAAACATTTCCATGGAGGTGAATATGAAGTGCTCAGCTTCTCTACATCAGCACCTTGTTTTTTACCTACAGTAGCAGGACAGTTGACTGGAACTTTTAAAATTCAAGACACTGACTAGCTGCAGGAAACTGAGGATTTATTGGTTCATTAATATTTCAAGGCCTTTCAAAAAGTAGAACTCCAATCCCACCCTTGATTTTGAGGCCCAGAGAGCAGAGTTCACATTAACATATGTGACTACTGGGACTGAGTACAGAACAGAGTATGTGTGTATCGATGATGAATGAATGCCGCTGATTTTAGCAATCCACCATACACCTCATGCACACTTTCACCTATACGACCTGTGAATCCTGTTATTTTCTGCTCATTTCCAATCTTTTGTATGTAGTACTGGATTGTATTCAAAGTGTGGAAGGCTGTGAGTTATTCTTCAAATGTTTCACCCCTCAGAGCTGAGGGATCTATAGCTGAAAGGAGGAAAACTCACCTTTTTGTGGTCGCCAGAAATAAACCTGCTGTGTTTCAGCAGACAGAATTCAAAAGACCACAGAATCATAGGATGCTTTGGGTTGGAAGGGACCTTTGAAGCTCATCTAGTTCCTAGCCCCCTGCAATGAGCAGGAATATCTTCAACTAGATCAGGTTGCTCAGAGCCCCATCCAACCTGACTTTGAATTTTCCCAGCTACAACCTCTCAGAAGAACTTGTAAAGACTGCATTATGCAAGCCAACAGGCATTAATTCTTCTTCCCTGTCACAAGCAGCAATGGTTAATTCCCGAAGACCTTTCTCCAGGAAGGCAACACAAGTACAGATCTTATATTTTTTGATAAATCTCTAAGGAATTTTCATTGAACCTCTTTGAGGCTAACTGGTTCCCATTACAGAGAAATATACAGACAGCTTCAGGATTCTGTGACTATTTTTCATGTTCCTTTAGAGAAAATTTGAGTTCTACTTAACAAGCAGAATCTCATTAATAACTTCTGGTTTAAGCCAAGCAAGGGAACAGCATGCGCACCTTCATTATTGCAACAGAATCAGGCATCCCAGTTGCCACCACCTCTGGTTATCATTAAATTCTACAGTTTCAAATTAAATCCAACACAAATCTTAAATGGAGCCCAAATATGCACAGCCTGGCCACATTTGGTACTGGATCTGACAAGGTCTAAAGTGAGGGAAAGGGTAAATTCTCACGTTTACAGTGCTGGACTGGTACCAGAGCCAGGAAACACTTTCAGATCTCACCATCACCATCCCCCTCTGACCTCCAAATGACTATAAAAGGAGAGCTTTCCAGTAGGCCAGCTTCCATATAGGAGCTCCCATTGTAAGAGGACAGATTTTTGAGAGATGATAAACATGATTAGATGCTTGCTTAAAATCTGGTTGTTGATCTGCTTGCATAAAATTAAATATCATCTCCCTGTTAAAATACCATCTCCCTGCCAGGTCTGGGTTGTCAGAATGCCTCATGCTGTAAACTTCAGACGTTCTTATTACGCATTTGTAGCTTTGCATAGCACAATGGAACTAAGATTTATTAGGGCTTCTGGCCATAATACACAGAAAGATTCCAAATAAACTCCCTTTCCCCCCTCAAGTGGCTCTTTTACTTCACTCACTGACAATACAACCCCAGGAGAGAGGTAACAGACAAAGGAGAACAAACACAAAAATATTTGCCTTACTCTTTCAAAGCTGTAACCAGTGTCCCACTGTTTTCATAATCTTTTCTATGTCAAAGGCCACTTATGTTTAACTAATTAAAAATAAAGCCAAGACAGAACAAACCAGCAGGGTAAAATAAAATGAGAAAAATAAAATAGATTTGGGAAGTACAAATAAAATGGACTAAATGTGAAAAAGGAAAGGGCTAACATGACTCAACAGTAGAACTCCCAGATGGTCTAAAGAGACATTTTTGGATATAAACGTATGAATGAAATCACATTAAACAAATACTACCCTTGACATTTTTCACTCATTATTTTACACCTTTTCCTGGAATTTTCCATAGCAGCTACAATTCAGTCTGCAGCCAAAGCATACCAGCAATTTGAAAAAAAATTAATTTTTTTTAGAAATAAAATATAGTCCTGGTAAGAGTAACTAATTGCCCAATTGATTATTTTTAGTAATGTTATTTCTAAGTAAACATTATTTCTACATGTCCAAATATGAACTTGAAACAAGCATTTTTTTAAAAACTTCAGAAAATTCATAAAAGTTTGAGAGACTTTTAAAGAACAACCAACTCCTTAGCTGGATCATGATCAGTATTAGAAAATCTATTACTGCCAACAAGAACTATTGATAGCACTTGAAAGAGAGCAGAGGATGCAAGAGATTCATTTATTCCAATAAAATGCTTTCCAGCTGAAATGTTGACAGAGTAGTCAACACAGTAAGTGGTGTTATAGACCAATGCATAGTAGCCTGCAATGGGAATACACAAAAAGAAAGCTAACAGTACTTGAAAAACCACTATGCAGCAAAAGATGCCAGCCCTCCTCATAATTCCAGCAGTCTGACCCCATGGCAAACGCTGCCAGCAACATCACACAGGCAGTAGGGGATTTGTTTCTTCCCACTAACCTCTATCTTTTATTATCATTTTGCTGTAAGAAGATTTCTATTTCCTTGCAGCCATCTAACTCACAGGTTCCTGCCCACGCTGCAGTTCAGAGGAGAGCTTTCCTCTAAACCAGACTTTTGCACTTTGCTGCATTGAGCTCCAGAGACAGGGAAGACTTTAACTCCACTTCCACAGGGAGTTCAAGTATTTGCTTGTTTGGATAGAGAACACAAGTGACACCCTTTGGAAGCTTTGCTGCGCCTTCTTGCTCTAGCTGCAGTCATAACAAGGATAACCTTATTCAATGCCTTAGAACAAATGAAAGCACTGCCCTGCGAGCATCTCCGTCAGTGCCCAGCAGGGAATCCAGGCCACATTCCAGCGTTTGTTATTTCTGTAAAGGCAGCTCGAGGGTCATTGTCTCACGCATCCTCCACAGACTGCAGCACTCCGACAATTTCAGGGGGTTTTTAACTCTGATTACTTTAGTGATCTGGCTTCAAGGGTGTCTCCAGAAAAACAGCCTCAGTGGAAGACTACAGCAGTCAGGACATGCAGGGGTGGGAAATTACAGCCTGTGAGGGGGGTGGGACCATGGCAGCATTTCACAATCTACTTCTCTGAACTATTGAGTCACAACAGGAATTTAGGAAAAATTAATCCAAGCCACTAAAAGAAGCTTCTGTGATACTTCTGATTAATCTGGTCGTTCCAGAAATCACTTTAAAGCATCAAGGATAGCACACTGTAATACAAACTAACTGCTTAATGTAAGTTTTTCACAGCACACAGCTTGTGTTTGAAGCCTTAAGTTTGAATAAGTTAATATTTGAAATGAGCCTGTTTGGAATTGTCGTGCCATAACAAATGATAGACGAAGTTTGGCTTAGAGCTCAACTATTCAAATGTGGTGAAACTTCCAAACACTGGTATTAGCTAAATAAAGGCCTACAGACACAGCCTACAGCCTTGTGCATTGTCAACACACAGAACACATGGGGGCACCCATGTTCAACCTGACACAAAATGCTCTCCGCAAAAGAGGTTTTTTGGTAGCAGAACTTGAGCCTCTCTATCTCCCTTCCTGAGAGAAACATACATTGCTTCGGTCCATTTTGTAATTTTATCCCATCTTTGAAGGCTTTATAGTTAAGCAAAGTCACTACAACAACTTTTTCTATAAACCATAATATTGTCACAATGTCATACTTAAAAGCTTTTCGATCCAGATTTAAAAGCAATTTAAACAGTCAAGAAAATAAGAGCTGAGACTATCAACAGCACCCCCTATATCATTTCCTTAGGGCAATAAATTAAATGGCTCAAAACAAAGTCAAAAAGTCTTATTAGCCAACAACTTCATGGACAGCTAGCTAGAATTTCAGCAGAACTGCTTACATGCCAGAAATGGTCAAAGGATGGTTTTAGAAAAGTCACCATGTTGCAATAAGTAAAATTCCTAATAATTTCATGTTGTTATATTTGTAAAATCAATCAGACTATCAGAACAGGGCACATAACTGCAAGAAGCAAATATTTTTTTTAAAGGCATTAAGTCTAAGTCACCCTTAAGACTTATTTCAGTAGTATCAGCTGTAGGTGTTTTATTTGAGTTTTAGGCTTACCTTGATGATGTTTGTTGTAGGAAGTTACAATTCTGTGAGTTCACAGGCTGCTCCTTGAATAGCCCAAAAATTTTTCTTTGGGCCATTTCACCAAGGTCTCAGCAGTTAAACTAAAAAAAAAATACAAAAGCAGTTTAGAAGTCTTACTTTTAGGGGTGAACAGCCTATGTAAAATGATACTGTCTCAAATACAGTAACTCCTAATGAACCATAAGAATTTTTTTTTAAATACACATAACCCATAACTTTTGACTGTGATTATGTAGAAAGTTGATTCTTGCTCTCACACATAATTTCAAATACAAGGGGGAAATCTGTTCCAACCCACTACACCAATATCCTCCTGTACAAAGTTTTTAGAATTTGCTTGCCCAGGTCCTAATCCCAATGTCTCATTTATTAAAGGTAACATAAACTATATGTGATTTGTTAACTAGAAAGATCTAAAGGGCTTTTTAGAAGTAGAAGTGAGATTTTAAAATAACAGTTTGTCTCAAAATAAAAGGCTCTTCTTTTCTCATTGTAACAGAAAATAACTGGAGTACTGGCCAGTTCAGTAACAGCTATCACTAGTTGTAGCTCAAATCCTGTGATATGCCATTGTTTTCCCACCAATTCTCTGTAATTGTCACAGAAAAATCCTGGAAGGGCCCCAAAGGCGTCCTGATTAAAAATCAAGTCCTCAAATTCTGGTTATTCTTATGAGTGTCTAGACAGCATCTAGTTCTTCCCTTCCAACCACCTATGAAAAGCAATAGGCAGTGAACAAAGGAGAAAAGAGGGCAAAGCATTAAGAGATCCAGGTCCCAGCAGTCCATGTTGTTTTCCTAAATGTTCCTGTCTAACCAGCTGCCTGAAGTAACTAGAGGTCAATGTCTACCATCTATTTAAATATCTGGAATTAGATTCACAGGTAACATGCCTTTAGCAAATGCCATTTGTCAGTGCAAAAGAAAGGCAGGAGCAATTGCCTCCACCTTCTCTTTTAATGCCTACAGGCCTGCTTAAGTATCAGCTGTAGCATTTGAGGTAGAGGGAAGATAAGGACTAGCCACTTGCTATTGCATATTCATCAGTAACAGCACAATTGTCTAACTTTACCTGTTAGGTTTATGTGAACAAACAGAACTAAGATGACCTTTGCATTTGCTGGGGGTTTTTGTGCTTAGTCTCAAAACATATTTTGTGATAAATATGATGGGTGTTCTCAAAGAATGAACACTGCAGGAGAAATTGAGGTTGTAGTTATTCCTACAAGGGTACGTTTCAATTTGGTTGTTCTTTAGACAAGCTTTTTAAGAAAGTCTGCAGCCAGCAGAGCCACAGCTATATACAAGCTGTCAAAGTGATTAAAGCTCAGTGCTCCAAGAGCACCATTTCACACCAACACATGGGTAATCCTTTCCACAGTGTCACAAGGATATTTGAACTGACTTGCTCAAGCAAGCTACATCCAAACTCAAACATTGCTTTCTGACACTCTGACAACTTGTTGCTCTCTTCTGAAACTGTGGAACAGTTTTGCTTTCACCGATCACTGCAGGAAATCTTTGTGCAATATGCAGCAGAAACAAGGTGAGTACTCTGGGCATGACCTGTAGTCAGGTACCGCATTCAAGAGTGCATAGTTTACCGTTTTTAATAATCTTGAAATTAGCTTTCTGATTGCTGGAAAATTTCATAGAGGAAGTGTAGTTGTGTTGGATTCTTCTAGAATTTACATTCAGTTGATGAGATCTACTCAGTATAAGGATTTAGAACAGATATTAAAGTCCTTTTAGCTCAGCATGAATAGAGAATACGACATTGTAAGAGGAAGTATATCAAGTTATAACTGATATATTCTGCAGTTTCTCCTTTTCTTGCAGGCTGTACAGCACATTGAAACGCTTGAGTCTTCTACTTCTGAAGCAGATCCCTCCCTGCGCTTGTCATTTGGCCTGATTCAGCTGAGGGAATTCAGCTACATTTTCTTTTAATCACATGCACAAGGGACAAACAAGACTGTTTATACAGTTTACTCACTGTTGGAAAAGCAATTGAGGCTTGTTTGTTGTTGCAGTGTTTTTAAGACAAACTAGACCTTGAGTATTTAACCAGAAGTTGCCGCCTTTTATTTCCTTAGTGTTCCACATGGTCTAACAAGGGAACAGAGTATGCAATAACTGTTTGGAAGTTAGTCAAGCAAAAGACTGCTGGTTACTACATTATCAAATGATAGGACCTCTCATAGGAAATGAAAACAGCAATTTCCTGTTCCACATTTGTTTCCTTCCAGACTTGCTGTGTGAGTTAAATCATCTTTAACTCAGCAATATTTCTTGTGATCCTGGCTGCTCAAGAAGTCACAAAAAAGTCAGCTAGGTAACTGAGACAGCACATCTCTAAGCAGCAGCAGTCAGCTGAAGGCACTGTTAGTAGGATCCACAGGGCAGCCTGGAGGCTGCACTGCGAGCCTCGGTACCCCAGAAAGAGTCCATACAGTATGGAGAAGGTGCTGGAGGTCTAACAAGGGAAAATGTGGAGTAAAGTTACTTCATTCCACTCATGGATGACCAGTACTGTACTGGAGTCAAAGATTTTTTGTGCTGAGAGCAGAAATGAGAAAACTCAGCTTTCCCCTGTGTGTGTACATGGCTCATCAGGCACTAACGGGGACAAGTTTTATTTCACATTCCTGGTACAGCAACAAACTTAATATATTTTAACTGTTCTTTGAAGAGAATGTTATTTGAACACAGGACTATGGGACCTGATGACTGAAATAGAAGATGGGCTTATACACTGTTACTGTCCGCTTTGTTTTCTGTTGTAAAACAAGCAGTATGAAGTATCATGCATTTGTGCTGCCAAGTGAAGTTTCTAATCCTGCTGAGGAGTTCAAACAAGAAAAACTCTAGCCTCTTCCTTTGACTTGTCAAACAGTGGTACCTGTGCCTAGTTAAGCTTTCTTTTTGTTCGTTTGTTTGTTTGTTTATTTGTGGTACAAATAACCTATGATGATTACCTCAATTTTCATCCAAATTCCGTTTTAATCCAGTAACCCAGACTCACAGTATTGCATTTGGAATAATTCCTGATTTTAAACTGAATGTCTAGTGTTCGTTTTAAAATCAAACATTTAACTGAAAAATTGGCCCAGACTAGGATGATGAGTCTTGTTTCCTGAGGAGTTCGACAGCTTCTGTGAACTATCTCCAAGAAATGTACAGATGTCACAGACCAGGTACCAGAATGCAGCAAGTTTGCAGCTGGAAACTTTTTATAAGTGTTTGACAGGGGTTTCTTTGACGATGCCAGCATACAAAATGACTTGGTCATGTGGGCTTGACACGTCTAATTCTGTAGTTGCAAAGGTGAGATCAATTTCCAGCCTAATTTTGGTACCTTAAAGTGAAAGAAATGTCAGCGTCAACAGAAGGTCAACCTTGCTAAAATATGTGAACTTTTTCCTCTGTGCCTTTTATCTGTAGGAATATCGATGTTTAATTTTTTTTTCTAAGTTGCCTTCTCCGCTTCTTAGAAGATTTGCCACTGTATGCACAATTTAAAGACATTATTGAGTTTCCCTAAAAATACTGACAGGCAAGTTGCAGCACCCAAGGCATTGTGGGCATATGGTAAGTAATGACATTCTAATTAGATTTTGATACTTAAGCCTGGTGTGAGGAGGGTCAGTCTCTTAATCGTGTTAGACTTTGAAGAGATTATGAGTGACTTTTTCCTCCTTACAGACTCTGCACTAAAAGCTGCCTCTCCTTAACTAGATTGCAACACTAAATGTAACTTGATAAAACATTAGCACATTGCTGTATTAGCTACAAAATCACACAGGCAAATTTAGTCATTTCATAACCCCACGGCACTGAATTGCAATATGAAAAAGACGCCCCACACACAGTCCAGCTGGAATAGTCGGCATAATCACAGATGTCCAATTAAACAACCACTGCAAGTTCTAACAGGATTTGCTCTCTCTGCAGACTTCATTGACAGATGTGAATTAATACAGAAAAAAGACTGCCTCTAACTTCAGTCTCCCAAGAAGTTTTCTGTAACTTGTTCCTTCTGTGTAGGTAAGAATAGTAAAGAGCATCTCTGTCACTTTCACTGTCATTTCTGTTCTAACTTTGTGCACTTTTGCATCAGGGAGACTGAAGTTAGCTCACAGCAAAATTTTACACAGCTTTAACTTTGGCGTGTGAAAAACTGGGCACGAGAGTTAAACTGAATCATCTGAGACAGGCTGGAGTAAAGCCAGTCTCTGTCTCTGCTTTTTATTTTTATTTTCAGCATATTCGTTTTAGTTCATGGGCCTGGCTGACCACTTCAGTAGGCTCTTTTGAGGTGAGAAATATGTCCATAAATGCACGCAAGTTGTTGAAAATGGTAATGAGTAGAGCCCAGCTAAACACACTGTTATGAAAAACAGAGCCGAAACCACTCTGACAAGACAAGAGTTGTGCTGGTTTAAAGTCCATAAACAATAAGCAGGGCCACACTTCACCCCAGACGGCCTCTGAGGAAGCTGATTGTACTTGTCCTTGAAAGAGAAAAGTGCAGATAAGCCACAAAGAGTTATATTGTGGGGACAGCTTGTATGGACCCTGGTGAAGGACATGAAAGGAGCCAAATAAAAATACATTCAGTCCTGATTGTAGTCAGCTTATTTTGATGGGAACTATTTACATATTCCACTTAGATCTTTAATGTTTCTGTAGTGAATTTTTTTTTAAGCCTCAGCAATTGATTCCTTATTAACCAGTTTGGGTTTGGTTTTTTCCACCTAATAGAAACAAATCAAAGTATTTAATCATAACTGTAAATTTAAAAGCAGGATCAAATTAATTGCTACACTTAGGAAATTGTTTCAAACATGTAACAGAAGAATCCTTTGTATTTGGATATGTAGAAGAGGCACATTTGACAAATACTGCATTCATACGACTTGCTACCTTGTTACCTGTAAGAAGTTTTTAATTCAGAATTTATGTCTCTCAGTTTTAAACTGTAATTCTTATTATCTTTGTTGCTTGCAGAATGAGAGTGGGTCTTCTGTAGGAATGACTGCCTGACCCAACCGAACCTGAACTCTTACAAACCAGTTACGAGAAACTGAGGAGCAATAACCATGAGCTTCTTGACTTTGGTTTCTTTATTTCTTTTTCTGTTTCTGCAAACTATTTTATATTCACATGCTCTGCTGGCTACTGGTTTTGCCTCTTGTTTACACACAGTGCAGAGGACTAAGTTGTCAGAGAGGAACCACACATCTCTAGCACTGCCAACATCGAATACATCATAAGCATGTGTGATGTAACTCACTGTCTGTACAGCATGGACACTCTTGGATGAAGTCACACGGAAATCAGCATTTGTTGAGGGAGGCTCACCTGAGCTGTTATGTTTCAGTTTGCTGAAGAGAAGAGCTTTTCGAAGGCATCATTTTTCGAAACCCAGATGTCTGCGTTGTGTTGGACTTTCACTCAGATTCACTGCCCTGGCATCCTGCAGAAGTACAAAGGACAGGCCAATCCTATCTTACAAAATGTGAAGCTGCGGTTTCACTTGATTCCTCCCCCAAAGAGTGAGTGTGATCCAATCCCTCCACTATGACAGCTGTGATTCAAATCTCTCCAATACTTTGCTGTGTTTGAACCATGGACACTTCCTTATGTCTGCAACTGTATGGACAATATTTTGTCCTCCTGGCAGTAGTATTTTATTGGCAAGAGAAGAAACTATATTAAAAGGACATGCCCCAGCTTTGAGCTGGCAGGCAAAATATGTGCTAAATTGTCTGTTTTGGTTCTTAAAAAGCATCATTTTATGAGGACTGACTTTGCCAGACATTGAAGTTCTATCTCACATCCAGTGAGTGCAGTTTAAATAGGCAAAACTTGTCACGGCTGCCAAGAGACATGGCCTCATCCATTGCTGCATGGCTGGACAGCTGCTTGGGCGAGCACGAAATGGGCAGAGGTATAAGACACATGAAAGAGCAGGAGAGGGCAGGCAGAACTGACATAGCAAGCTATGGCAATTCAAAACCTTGCAGGAAATTCTCTAGATTTGAGCTGAGAGGAATGCTGAGCAAGAATTAAATGGTTATATGTGTATTTGACAGACCATAGGCAGCCTTGGGTTTCGTTAAAGGAAACAGGTGAAGAGTATCTAATCATTAGATATGTATGCATCAAAATGATAACTTCGTGCTTTCATCTCACTGTTAAAGCAAACCCAGAATATCCTGATACAGATCCTGATTGCCTTCACCTGGAAGCTTTGTGGCCCAATTAGTATTTCCTTCTTCTAGTGACTCTGTAAAACCACTTTCTTTGGTGAAATAAATCAATTTTTATTTTACTTATTTCATAATGAGTGAGAACGACACTGCATACCGTCCCATCCTTTCTCTCTTACATTTCTCTTAACATCATAAAATCGTTGGCCTATTGCATGAGACAGACCTGTGAAAGGCTGAGACCTCTGCCTGAGGTCTCCAATAGTGTTAACCCATTATCAATTCCATCACTGTGGGCCATGGACACTGGTTGAAACATTTCTGTTTCAGTAGTGATATCTATATTGTTGTTATTGGCAGGGAGTAGCAGAAATCATGGCAAGCTGGAGAGACTGAGACCTCATGGTGTCAAGTACTGATAGCTGCTTGAAAGTCCCACGAGAAGGTGCAGAGAAGGGAAGGAGAAGCACAGACCAAGCCCTGTGCAGAGAGCAGCTGGGGACAGCTCCCACTGCCACTCAGCCCTAACCAGGGATGCCTTTACTTTGGAGACTGTCCCGTTTGCTAGGCTGTCACCCAAGCATCAGCTGAGCTGCAGCCCATCACACACTGGCCCTTCTTGAAGCACTCAGACAGCCTCGCTTGAGGAGCTGACAGAGGAAAGAACATCAGGCCTGCCAGGAGTAAGCAGTGTCTGCCCAGCTGGCAGGCACCTTTCCTGGCTGGAGGAAGAGATGGACCCATAACGATCCTATTCCCAATAGCAAGAGGCCTGTCTGCATTATTTCAAAAGTGGAGAGAGAATTTTGGACAGACATTGCCAACCACAGACTCCATTTTAGTCACATGTCCACTGGCAGGGCATATTCTTTTCAGAGAGCTTGGAATACAGCCTGTGACTGGGAGGGAGAATTTTCTTCCAGAACACACCACCTGCTGTGGGTCTGACTGTGCCGTCTGACACAGGAAATCCAGAGCAATGGGGAACCACTCCCCAGGGAAAAGCAGCACATTGTATCAGCAGCATCTGCCTACAGATGCCCTATTTGACCCGGGCCAGTGGCTGTGCAGGGGGATAATCACTCCAGAATGGAATAAGAACTTCCGACCTCCCAAGCACAGCATGCGGCAGTTTTTCCCTCCCCAGGGGAACCACCGAAGAAGCAAACATTATTGCGGATGACGCAGATGAGAAAATGAGAAAGGGGGACGGGGGAGGACGATGTATTGCTGAAGTGGAAATCTCTTAATTGGGCACATTTCGTTGGCTATGAGCGCACCTAGAACGCAGGGGAGCTCTCCCGAGATGAGCGGGGCGAAGGAGGATCGCGGCCGGAGACGAGTGGGGCGAAGGAAGATCCCGGCCGGAGATGAGCTATCCGAAGGAGGATCGCGGCCGGAGATGAGCGGGGCGAAGGAGGATCCCGGCCGGAGATGAGC